>CM054934.1:26396171-26756171 GCA_029168755.2 Tillandsia fasciculata | reverse complement strand
AGGGAAAGAAACACCGTAGGACAAAACCTGAGGGAACAAAAAATACAAAGAAAGGCCATTCGTGTGGTTGCCTGTGGACGGGCCATCCAAACACCAGACCAAACTATAAAGACTATTTAAAAAACTGCCAGAAACAGAAAAGAATAGAAAAAACCATACAGAACAAAGCTGGAGGAAAACAAAGATGCACAGAAAGACCAGGTTGCCCGTGGACGGGCCATCCAAACAGCAGGCGAAACTGTAGGAACAGAAAGGGAAAAATCCGAAGCCGCAAGAAATAGAGAAACCATGTGGGACAGCCTCCGAAGCCACAAGAAATAGAGAAACCATGTGGGACAACCGAGGCACAGTAAAACTACATACGCATCCACTAATCAAAGAGGAAATCACATAAAATTTTAAAAAACAGCACAAACCAAAAGAGCGCCAAATGACGGGCCGGTAAAGTATCGAACCGCCCCCCAAGAAGATCGCGACCCGCCATACACGTCATCACTGCCACCGACACACAGAAAAAGAAGAAAGAAAAGAAAGAGGACACCGAGAAAAAAGGAAAAAAAAAAAAGAGCAAAAAAAAAAAAATGCACATGAGGCGATAAACTGAAGGAAATACAAATAAAAAGAGTAAAACAGTGAGGAAAAATAGGAGCAACGGGAAAGTCGGTAATAGTAAAAAAAGGGGGAAAGCAGGTTCATAGCTGAAACCCTGGTAAGGTTGTGCCGCCGCTGAAACAACGAAAACAGTAAGCGGGAGAACCGCAGGACAGTGAGCCTCCCACCAAATAGCGATGCATAAAACACAGAAAAGCAAACTGTATCAACCAAAAGTAAGATAATATTCACGGCAGGAAAAAGAAGAAGGAAAAAAAAAAGGGAAAAAAACAGGAAAGGGCAGAAGACAGAAAGGTAACGGAGTAGTAGTTACGACGTTCGAGATACACGACGACGGGTGGTTGTCCATGTTCGGACCGTCCAGACCACAGTATGGTGAGAAATTCACCTTCCTTCTATACGGCTACCCAACCCGAAGCTAACGCCGACAACATCGGGAAGCGAAACAGTGAAGGAACAAACCAAACGGATTACTTAACAAAACAAAGAAGCAATTAGTATAAAAATCCCAAAAGTAAAGCAACATGGTAAGGGAAAAAACAAACAGGAAATAAAACGAAGAAAGCAGGAAAAACAGCATGGAGAAAAGGCTACAGAAAACAACAAAACCGATGCAAACACTGCCGTGAACCAATCAAACACTGTGTACCGAGAAGGCAACCAACTGAACCCATATAAAAGAGAAATGCAGTAGAGTATCTTATGGCACATGCAACAGTAAAAAGGTAAGTAAATTTGTAAAAAGTAAGAAAACAATTAATGGGTGGAGAAACTGAAAATGAGAATATACCTATAAGGATGATGATGATGGTGTTCATGGGTAAACAGTAAGCTACTGTTACTTATATATATATATATATATAGACATTTAAATTCTTAAACAAATGAAGAAGATTGCGGGCGTACTAATCATTGCGATCTAGAAAATCAGTGTTGCGAATATAAAAATCTAGGGAAGATATATGTAGGGTAAAAATATAAGAGAGCAAAATTTTATTTTTAAAAAATACTATGAGAGTACTTAATCTGTAGTAGAAAACAACAAAACTGAAAAAATTTTATTTTAAATAAATTTCTATAATATCCCAATAAAATCTATAGACAATCTGCAATGGATATTGCCGTTACTAAAATCCATAGGTAATCTGTATAGAGTTAGGGTTATAGCCCCATATTATTAATAGCATGCCATCATTACCAACAACCAAGCAGCCTTAACAAACAGGAAAGGACACGAACCTGCAAGAAGGGGAGGCAAAAGAAGAACAACCATTCGATCAACTTGGAACCGACAGATCAAGGGGAGATACAGAGCGACCCTTAGGGAAAGGGAATAGCCAGAACAGGCAAGGCATGGAGTAGGGAGAAGCAGATCCCACCACCGGATGAAATCCAAACCCATGGATCCGCGTCGGATCGTCAAGAATGACGGCGGCACAGAGAGGCTGGGAGGCGGTAAGAGAGGAAAAGAGAGAAAGAGAACAAACCCTACCAACACGCATCCCAAAAGCGAACGGCCCGCAGAGGAGCGCAAGGGGCACGGCACAGACGGCGATCCAAACCGCCAAGTCGTTTAGGAACACACGGATCACCATCGGATCCTCCTAGGGCAGCCGTACGATGGAGAGGATGAGAAATAGAAAGAGGAGCGCGACCCTAGAGAACGGCAAAGGGCACAGGCTGGGCGACCCTTAGGATCGCGCCGTCGAATCTCTTGGAACGCACGGATCATTGTCCGAATTTGAGAAATGGGAAACAGTCGAGAAGCGGAAGAGGGAGGGCACACGAAGGACACGCCACGTAGCCATTTCTTTACTCTCAAGGAGGGCGACCCTTAGGATCGCATCGTCGAACCTCTTGGAACGCACGGATCATCGTCCGAATTTGAGAAATGGGAAATAGTTGAGAAGCGGAAGAGGGAGGGCACACGGAGGGCACGCCACGTGGCCATTCCTGTACTCTCAATTAATGAGTTTACAGATTATTGTCTTTTTACTGTAGTCCCATTTGATTTACAGTTTATAATATTTTAATATTTTTTTAAATTTATTATAAAAAATATTTAAATTATTATCATACAATTTAATTTGTGTAGATATAAAAATTGTTTTTGAAATAATAAAATTATTATAGATTTCTAGGGGTATTAGATTATCATGAATTAAAAAATATTTTTATTTTCATATTTAAGAAAAATTGCTAAAATAATGATTCGACCCACGATTAATAATAATTGATCTAAACCTCATACTCAAAATAAGTCTAATTATTACTATTAGGGTTCATGATCTTTATAATTTATCGGCTAATTTCTGCTATGATATTATATGTAACGATCCAACCAACTAGCAATAATAATTTATTGGGTCTAAACTACCCATGCAAAATATTTCACTCCAGCTATTACTAGGTTTATGATCCTTATATTCTCATTCGTATATATATAATTTTTAATTTCATGTGGAAGTATTGAGATGTTAAAACTAATAATCCATTAATAAGAATATGCTATACGTGCGGGTACCTATGGATTAGCTGCAAATTTTGATATTAATTTTTTTTATCCAAAAAAATTATGGTTAAAATGGGAGCTAGGTACCTATTAAATTATAAGTATTTTGGACAATCCGTGAGTACCTACAGATATCTGTATATATAGTTTTTTAATTTTCGTTTAAAAAATAAATATTATTTTTTTGTTTTACCTGCTCCTAAAACCTGTAACTATTGGTTGTATGTTGTGATTCTTTAATCAATAAGTTAATTTTTTACCTTTTAAAAATAATATATATATATATATTATATATATATATATATATAGTATTTAAAAGTATAAGAACAAAAAGAAAAAAAAAAAAATTACGAGTAATCCGCATAGCCACCCGCCCACTCATGGACGGGTACAGATAAGAATGACATTTATCCAAATATTTGTGAATAAATTCTAGTGAATACAATGACTCATCCACAGATTATCCAACCCACTTATATAAGAATTTGATGGTTGATATTTAAAATTGTAAATTCGAAACTTAATTACTTCACATTTCAAGATGAATTTATTTCTAAAAAAATGAATGAAATAAGACTTGCAATCAACCTATCTCTCTCTCCCTCTCTCTCTCTCTTCTAGAAAAAAAGAAAGAAAAGAATATACTAACTTTTTACAAATTTCAATCCAAAGTGGGGCAACAAATTTATCATTTTAAATATAAATTATATAATATTTTTGAAATATTATAGATCTTCAAACGATCCTATATGTAAGAAATAGTATCACATAAATAATAAAAACATAATTTAAATGATAAATCTAAAGAATTAAAATTTTGTATCACATTCGTTTAAATAGCTTCTACATTTAAGAAAACAGTGACAAAGTTCAATAGTTTGACAAAAATTTGAATCTTTTGTTGCAGCAAAAGCAACTATTAGGGCAACATATTGTAAAATGGAGTGTAGAAAGGGATTTATTATTATTATTATTATTATTATTATTATTTTTTGTTTTTAATCAGGAAGAGCTCACACAGTAAATTATGGTCCACCCTCCCCAAACCCAAAGGCTATTTGGAGAGCCTATTTAGCTTGCCAAATCTGTGTATATAACTCTATATATTCATGATAGAAAGGACATTAGAGTGCTTTTGGTGAGGATGGTTTGTTTGGAAACTGTTGGGGCCGAAAATGGTGGTGCTGGATCGGCCCCTTGGTTCGGTTGACTCTCTAGATGTGAATGTGCCGCCGTGCCGAAAGGATCAAGTGATCGGGCCGATGAGGGATCTGTTCCGTCGGATTTTTCTCAGTAACTCTCGCGACCGTCCGGTTTAGAATAACCGAATCGGAATATGAAGATAGAGAAAGAAGCAAGGATATGATAAACACAAAAGGCTAAGAAGCCGATTGTGGGGTGAAATTATATTGAGTGAAGTGGGGTTACAAGAGTAACAGGTAGCCAAATTATAATTAATCTACTCCTAGAAAGCGGTAAAGATATGATAATGCAGGGGTGGTCCTGACTTACGAGGTTATAGGATCCTTTTTTTCTTCTATGCTTCGGGTATTTATACACTCTCGAACCATACATATATCCGCCGATTTGAATTATCGGCGTGATTTGAAAAAATCATCGTGAATTCCTCAATTATTTTTTTTGAGTCGAACATCCTCAATTATAATAGTAGCCGTTTTTTTGTCCAGATTTATTCATTGTTTAACGCACTGAGACGTGATTTTAACATAAAAGTCATGTCACAATCTTGTTTTTAATACTAAAAGTCAACAGGATTGTTTCAATGCTATCTCTATGTCTAAAAGTTGGTATAAATCTTTAATATCACTAATTCAAGAGTTGATTTTTTTTATATATAATACAGACACAAAATGTGATATACTGGATCTTAACAAATAGACAAAGTTGCAGCAGTGATTGATGACCAACATCTTTGTAGTGTGTCGAAGTGATCAAGAGCAGTTTTGGTGTGAAATTGATGCGAAAATGGACTCAGAAAAATAAAATCAGCTCAATATGTGCTTTGGACACATTTCGGGCGCCTCAAAGTGAATTTGGATGCCCGGATGTGGTGGTTTGTGGTGATCTTGCTTCGGGGCTCTCTTGCGGACGCCCGGGTGCTATAAGTATGTGTCTAGAAGATTCAGGCTCATATTTCGGATGCTCGAAAGTTATTGTAGCAGTTCGAAAGTGAGTTAGTGTAATTAATTTGGACTGAGGTGGTGAGCTGGTGAGTCAAGAGGTGACTGACTAAGTTTTGGAGGAAACTTAGTTTTTAGTAATAAATATCATCTTTTTCTCTAAACTTTCTCGCTCGGAAAGATTCGAGTGATCTGGATTCTAAGGTCTATTTTCTTTCTCGTGTCGAGAACAACGAGAGGCTATTCCTAGAGTCTGTTCTTGTTTGATTTAAGTTATAGGTACTAGTCTTTCGGAGTTTTCGGGCCCTTCGTTGTCGTCGGCTGTAGAGTATCTCTAGCCAGTGAGTTTTAGTATGTTGGGTTTGATGTCCTGTCTTGGGAGCTGTCACGCCCCGAGTTTAAAATCAGCGTCTGAGTTTCACAACCAGCCAGGGCGCAACAGACCGCCGCATCCCAATCCCCTAGGATTGAGCCTGTTCTATATATGGGCTAACTTGGCTAAAGGAACATGAAAAACTGCACTACCAAAATTACTCAAGAGCGTCCAAGAAACATGAAAAACTGCACTACCAAAAAATCTGCATTGAAGGGTCTGAAAGATGGTGAAATTTATCTGGCCAAATGAGTTTCGAATTTAAAAAAAAAAGATGGCGATGGATTCCTCGTCGAGTGTAGATGCGAATCGAGCTAAAGAACTCCTAAATCCGAGCTTGTATGAAAGAGAAAACTCAAAAATACTCAAGAGTGTCCAAGTACAAAATCTGTGTGGGATGGTTCCATAAAAACTGAAAATACTCTAAAAAATCCCATGATCCATGAAAAAGGTTGAATATCAAACTTGTAGGTTTACCTCTCGTAGAGATCCCTTCTAAATTTCAGCTTGAAATTCCAAGAAATGAGGTCTGGGAGAATTTTGCACCAAAATGCGACGGTAAAGCTCCGAAACTGCACTAATGGTGTGCTACACTTGAGGAAGAAGATGGTCTCCCCAAGCTCCCTTGTGGCCAATAATGGTGGAGGTGAAGTTGTAGAGGAGGGAGAGGTGTCCTATTGTGAAGAATCCCAGGTGCAAAAAAGCTTGAGAAAAGGGAGGAAGAGCTGCTACAAGAAGAAGAAGAAGAACAAAAAGAAAGAAAAGAGAAAATAGGGGAGAGAGAGAGGTGTGGCCGGGCTCTACAGTAGTAGCCCGGCCCACTTCCCCGCCAGCGCCCAAAATAGGGGCGCCACGTGGCGGCCATCCGGGCACTCCCGCAAAACGGGAGGATGGCCCGGATGGCGCCGCGTCGTGCCTCGTGGTTGGCAGGCGCCAACCACTGGCGTGACGCCGCGTCGCGCCCGTAGGGGGGCAGCACGACATGCGCCCACGCCCGCGCACGTCGTCCTACGCGGAGCTGCCGCGTGGCCCGAGGCGCCCAATGAGGCGCCGACACGTGTCTCGAAGCCCTTCCGCTGCGCTCGGTGCACCGCCCATACGTGTAGACCAGTAAATAGTGCAAAAATACCTGGTAAGCCCAAAAATTTTCGAAAATAGTCATTTTTGACTGTTTTCGCGCGTTGAATCCGTTTGGAATCCGTTTAATGCACAACGCATCCTATACACCAAAAATAGGTATTTTCTCGCCGCCGGACTGTCACGCCCCGAGCCTGCCAATTTCGTCGGTTCGGGCACGCCGACAGACCCGCCAATCGGGAATGACCTCTCGCTACCCGAAAGGAACGGTAACATCCATCTCGAATCAAAACAATGTGTATGATGAGATATAATATCAGAGTAAAATTACTACTAATTTAAAACTTTCATTTAATAACAAACAGTTAAAGCGGAAATGAAAGCATGATAAGAATGAACCATAATAAACTTTATTACATTTTACATCTCTCAACTTACAATTAAATAATATTACAATTCTTTTCCTCACAATACATGGTTCACTCAAAACATAAAAGAAGGGTACCTCTGCTAGACCCTCTAGGTCTTTATGCTGCTGGGCTCTTGCCCCTGTCGTCCCTCTCGACCGCTGTATCTGTACCTGAAAAAATGGTCACCCGCGGGTGTGAGAACTACTTAAAGTTCCCAGTGGGTTCAACCACCGAGAAAGAATGTCCCACACCACTTGGTCCAATGGAAGCAATAATAATAGACTGCTAGGAAAACTATATCCTCAATATAAAATGCTGATATGCATAAAATAGGTCACTACACTATCTATGTATACTCATCGACCCAACACTACTCTGTCTAGCCATACCAGGCAACTATCCACCAACTCGGCCACTATGCCGCTGTATATAGGGTTACACTAACCCGGCCACCTTGGCCACTCTATTACCACTTTATTCTTTTTACGTTCTGGTGGTTTAGTTAAAGTTAACCCTCGAAAATTTTTGTCCCACGGGCCCCAGCCCAGTAGTTATGCTACTATAAGACAAGAATTCTAAGGTTGCCGATAACACCCGCAAGTGTTACCCCGTCCTACGAAGTAAATGTGTTCTTCGGGCCACCAATCTGGAGAGGGCACTGCCCTTTACGTCCGATCCTGGTGCGCCCGGGGAGAGGGCAAGCCCTTTACGTCCCGCAGACCCACATTTCAACCTTCGAAGGTACGCTCGTTTTATTATCTTTTCTTATCTTTCATTTCCTTTCCTCTGGGCACTCAGCCCTTTTATGCACTTTATGCATTTGTCTTTATCTTTACTCTTAAGCACTTGCTTTTTTTTTTCTTTCTCACTCGAGCCTTCAGCTCACGTTGCCACTGGCAATCTTTTTCACTTTTTCTTTAGTTTTCCAAAGATATCTCGTCCAACGGGTCACTGCCCAAGGAGTCCTGCTCCCAAACTGACGAGTCTCATCACAATGCACCATCTGCATTTTCTTTCTGTTCTCTTTCTTTTAGCAATTTGCTTGTCTTGCTTATTAACCAAGTTTTAGCTCTATCTTGAGCAATTTGCTTGTCTTGCTTATTAACCACTTTTTCATCCCTTACCCTAGGTCTTGCCTCATGGGTAACTAGAGAGTCTCCTAAACTCTTTAAACATTTCTCTTTTATTCATTTAACTCAAATTGAAGTTAAAGTTATTGTCCATTTGCCCAGACACCCTATGACTTTTGGTTATATTTGTTCAATTCTTTAACCTTGGGATCTTATCCCCCTTTTCTGATTTCTCACTGAATCCTAGAGTTAACTTAACTCTATTTTCCTGTTCCACTTTTAACTTAAAGTTACACTGACTCTAATTTCCTGTTCCACTTTTATCTTAGAGTTACACTGACTCTAATTTTCTGTTCCACTTTTATCTTAGAGTTACACTGACTCTAATTCTTGTCTGTGAGTTTAAACTCCTCTAGATCACCTTAGGTCCCCTTTACCTAAGTTCCATGTCATACTTATCCTAGAGTTCCTTGACTCTGTGTCGATCACTCTATCCAATGTCCTTAGGTTATCTCCTAAGACAATTCCACTCGTTCAATTCTAGGATAACTCCTAAGTTTGATGACACTCAGTAACCCTGAATCTAGGTTTTCTCCTAGTCTTACTACCAACATGTTCTTTTCCCTTATGTCACATGATTCCTAGGGTTGTACCATAACATGATCACAATCATAACATGATTATCCACTTTTATGCATGCAATTATTTTCATATCCATCATCAAATAATATTTATCTTCTACGCATGCAAATATCATCTATTTAGATAAGCCAAGAATTACATTTTTCTCCTAAGTCCTTTTTACACATGCAAATTGATCATCTATCTTTGGCAACCAACAGTTGCACTTTTCGTCTGTGTCCATCTACACATGCATATTTATCCTCTATCTCTGGTAACCAACAGTTGCACTTTTCATCTGTGTCCATCTACACATGCATATTTAATCATAATTGCCTAATGCCTCTAACAGGCTACTATCATGCTTCTAAATCCAAAAACAAAGGAGCAAGGGGAGAGGTCACCTAGTTTCGGCAGAATCCCCCACCTTGTGGTGTATCCAATTGCTTGTAGACACTTGCAATTGGTCTCCGCGCGTTTGTTCCTATTTTCTCGAGCCTACATGCAAAACGGTGCACGTCCACTGAACCTGCACGCAAAACGGTGCACACTCACAAAACCTGCACGTAAAATGGTGCACATTGTTAGAGACTTCACGCAAAACGGTGCGCGTTCATCCAGGTTGCACGCAAAACGGTGCACGCTAACGGTGCGCATATCTTGGATTTGCACGCAAAACGGTGGATGCCTATCCTCAAGGTTGCACGCAAAACGATACATATTTTTCTAACCCTGCACGAAAAACGGTGCATAACATTAGAGACCGCATGCAAAACGGTGCACGATAATTCAATCTGCACGCGAAACGGTGCACGTACCTTAAATCTGCACGCAAAACGGTGTACACTTCACTGTAGGGTTGCATGCAAAATGGTGCATATTTTTCTAGTCCTGCACGTAAAACGATGCAAAATATTAGGGTTTGCACGTAAAACGGTGCACAACAACTCAACCTGCACATAAAACGGAGCACGTATCTCGGATTGGCACGCAAAACGGTGCACGTTCCTTTTTCACTATTGCATCCAAAACGGTGCACATTTTTCGAGTTTGTGCGCAAAACAACGCAAATTCGTCGAGTCCGCACGCAAAACGGTGCATGTCTCCCACGAACTTGCACGCAAAACGAGGCGCGCCAAAACACCCGGCGACACTCTGAGCAGCAAAACGGCACAGTAAACTTGGTCCCTAACATGCACGTGGGTATGGGGTCAAATCCAAAATCCAAAAGGAAACCTCAAAACTGTGCCAAAAATACCACAAAAACAACACGCGGGACTTACCTCGACAACGTCGCGCCGTCCATCACGTTTACTCGGCTCTTTGGAACACCTTGCGCGCTCCATGGGATCCACGGTGCGCCGTTGCACCCCACGAAATCCCCTCCCTCTCTCTCTTTCTTTGGTGCTCAGTTGGAGAAGAAAGGGGAGAAGGAGGAGATGGGTGTGCGGTTTGGAGAAGAAAGAAAAGAAGAGGAAGAAGAAGAACATGGAGGGAAGGGGGTGTCCTATTGGACCCGGTCCACGGAGCCCCCCAATGGGGGCCCGCCAAGTGGCGGGTCCACCCTTCTGCGGACGCGCGCGCCAGCCCAAGCGCGCGCCCCCTGCGCCACGCGGGCGCGCCACACCGCGCGCCACACATGCGCGTCACACGGGCGCGCCTCCCCACGCGCCGCACGGGCGCGCAACCCCACGCGCTGACCCGCGCAATCGCGCGCCCCCGCGCGGGCATGCTGCGATCCGCAGCAGCCAGTGGGGCGCTGCCACGTGGCGCCCCACCTGCCGCGCACGCGCTGCGCGCCTCGCGTCTCGCGCCGCGCGCCAACGCCTCAAGATCCGCGTCGTCTCGAGATTCGCACACGCACCTCGAAACACGTGCCAGTCTCGAAATGCGTGCCCGCCTCGCTACTGTAAACCGTGCGCCGCTACAATGCAAATCGGTCGCCCGATTGTACGGCAAATTTTCTTATTTTGCCCGTTTTGTCCGTTCTTGCCTATTTTTCGACCGTTTTCATCTGTTTTCGTCCGTTTTCTTCCCGTTTTCGCCCAAATTTGACAGGCAGCTACGGTTTAACTTGATTTCCCTCACGGTACTTTTAATTTTTGATTTAGACCATTCTGGGTCACCAAAAGCCTCACTGTATTTAGAATCGCTGGCGGACCCCGTTCTCACTATCCGGGTATCCGATCAACGCGAAACTTTTAATGTGGCCTTAAAACATATTTACCTAGCTCCCAGAATTTTTCTCAGAATTTTTTGACGCTGTAAATTTTTTGCTAAAAATCTGGGCCCACTTTCTCATATAAAATTTTATATTCCTTATTTTTATCCCGATTTGGGTCCAATTCATTTCCAAATCATTATTTACTCCTCTAAACTCAATAAAAATGGCATTCCCCACCATTTTTATTTATATTTGCTCATATACCGGGATCTGGTACACTACACGGACACCCAGTCAAACCGCCCGGGCAACCGGAACAACCGCGACACCAATACTAATGTTTTCTCGCATCTAAACACGCGGTCAAGCCACACGGGCAACCGAGACACCACACTATTGGGGTGTCACATAGGTGCTGGACACGAGGCGGTGCAGGCTAGACTTGACTATTAAGTTAGTCATTATGATTGGGTTATACACATTATTTTATTCAGTATCTAGTTTATGTATGAGATATATAATTTACAATTTTCAGTTAATTATAGAGGTATGATAGAGGTAGTTATTCAGCAATTACTATTTCTGAAACTAATGGACATAGTGGTGTAGATTGTCAGCGTCATTGACTGTACCCATTAGGGACTATTGATTATAGTTCTCATATCCTCTGTTGTTGCTATATATTTTTTTTCTTTCAAAGCGCTTAGTACTAGCAGTTGATCGAGGTACAGGGATCACGGATAGTTAGCATCTCTTACCCCTCTTGTGCGTGTGCAGATGGACCACCTGTCAGTGTTTATAGCAACATGTACAGAGTTTTGGGGTGTAGTGAAGATGTTGTATTATTTTGAGAATTGTTACTGAGATGGTTGTATATCTACAGTGTTGGTATAATATATAGTTACTCTTAGATTCTGATGAATGTTGTTGTTGGATTTTTAGTGTTTAAGGTGTATTCTTGCGCATGTTGTGATGGGTCTGTTGATGTAATATGAGACTTTTACTGTAACTTGGAGTGTGACACAAAAGGTTGGGGGCCAAAGTGAAAGTATATGCAAAGATTGGAAACCAATAGTGCAATTAATGCAAAAATAAAAGAGCAATACTATCTGTACATCCAAAATTTGGTGTACGATATATATTTCACCCATTCTGTGATGGGATAAATTTTATTGATCGCTTCGAACTGACCAGTGAAAAAGTTCTCCACTTGCATCATTGGTCCCCAACCTTTAACTGAATTTTTTAGTTTGATTCTGAATATTTTATTTTAAAAAATACTTATTGTACACTTCGAACTGACCAGTGAATTTTTTATTTTGAAAAATACAAAATGTACACTTCGAACTGACCAGTGAAAAAGTTCACCACTTGCACCATTGGTCCCCAACCTTTAACTGAATTTTTTAGTTTGATTCTGAATATTTTATTTTGAAAAATACTTATTGTACATCCGAAATCGGGTGTACATTTTATATCCCACCCATCTTTGGATGGGAAATTCTTTACTGATCACTTCGAAATGACCAGTAAAATTCACCTCATTCCATAATGGGTGGCGTATAAGATGTATACCCGATTTCGAATGTACCAAAAGTATTTTCTAAAATAAAATATTCAGAACAAAACTAAAAAATTCAGTTAAATGTTGGGGACCAATGGTGCAATTAACTATTGAGCAATGCTACCTTTACACTTTAAATATGGATGAATATCTTACACTCCATTCCTCTAAAAGTTCAACCTATTTTTTCTAATTTTATCAGTTTTCTCTTTTATTGAAAGCTTAATTATACTATAAAACAATGTATTTTATAAAATATATTTTTTTCACTTTCTATATTGTATATTTTTTTTCAAAGACACTACTCACTTTT
The DNA here is from genome assembly GCA_029168755.2 of Tillandsia fasciculata. Classification (NCBI taxonomy): domain Eukaryota; kingdom Viridiplantae; phylum Streptophyta; class Magnoliopsida; order Poales; family Bromeliaceae; genus Tillandsia; species Tillandsia fasciculata. The sequence goes on along the minus strand of CM054934.1, from coordinate 26,743,314 downwards.
TTTTAATTATTATATTATAAACAATAAATTTATAATTTTATATAAAAATGGTTAGAAAATATTAGTTAAAAGTGACAAAATAAATTTTCAACTTGATATGAAAAATTATAAAATGCACAAAAATAATAAAAAATAATTAAAAATAATTTGATGAAAACTTTTAATGAATTTATTATGAAAATTTATTTTACATTTTATTCTTATATTTAACTAGTGCCTCTTAATAAAGTTATTAGATTTCGTCTAAAATAATAGATTTACTAACAGAGATTGGCGAGAAAAAAAAGTAATTTAATAATATCTACCAAGAAAAAAAAATAGTACAAGAGAGAAAAATAAAATAATTTAAAATATAGTGTAGATATTTATAAAATATAATAATTCAACGGTGTCTTTGAAATAAAATACTATAATATAGCAAATAAAAATAAAACTAAAGTACAACATAGTAGAGTGTAATTACCTACCCCTTTACTAAGACACATTTGAATTTTTGCTAATCCTAGAAAAAAATAATATAAGATTTACACACACACACACACACACACACACACACACACACACACACACACACATATATATATATATATATATATATATATATATATATATATATATATATATAACATTTTACTTAACCCCTAGCTGTGCTATTGCGTACCCATTTCAGTTAAAAAAATGAGCAATGCTATCTGTACATCTAAAATCGGCTGTACGATATATATTTCATTCATCCTAGATTGGAAACTTAATCACTAGTCACTTCGGTGCATTTAGTCCCTTTCCGTCATATTCCATTGATATTTTGTTCATTTCTTATAGGTTATATCCAAAAAATTCTTAGAAATAATAGCAATATATAAAAATTTTATTTATTTTTATAGAATAAGTAAGGATAATTTGGTTATTAGTCTATCTCCATTAACATCTTAGCCCTCTAATTTTTTTTTTTTTTTTTAAAACTAAGAGGGCAAAATGTAGATTTTTAAAAGTCATGAAAAAAAAGTTAAAGAATAAATATTTATAAAAATTTATTATTATAAAAAATTGGCGGAATATTGACGGAACCATGACGGAGGGTGGTTAAATTTTTTACGTTGTAAAATATAAATTTTTGAAAGTCAAGGAGAAAAGTGAAAAAGTGGGTATTTATAAAAAAATTTTCTATATTTTAGCTCTCTCTCTCTCTCTCTCTCTCTCTCTCTCTCTCTCTCTCTCTCTCTCTCTAATATATATATATATATATATTATATATATATATATATATATATATATATATATATATATATATATATATATATATATGCTGAAATACTATTAATAGTACCAAGTCATTGGTGCTATTAAGTTTTTAACCTTTGAATTAAAAGATGTATGTTTGAACTGATAGTGGCCCCTTGGATTTAATATGTGATTGGGAAAATATTAAAATCTAATGGATGAAAATCATCAAAGGGGATGAAAACCAATAAGTTTTCTACCCTTAGATCAACCCCTAAAAAGACAATAAGATACACACACACACACACACACACACACATATATATATATATATATATATATATATATATATATATATATATATATATATATATATATATATATATATATATATAAGTATATAGATAACATTTTACTTAACCCCTAGTTGTGCTATTGTATATCCATTTCAGTTAAAAAGTGAGCAATGCTATCTGTATATCTGAAATTGGTTATAGATATACATTCCATTCAACCTAGATTAGAAACTTAATCACTAGTCATTTTGAAGTGACTAGTAAAATTTACCTCATCCTGAGATGGATGGAGTGTACATCGTACACCGGATTTCGGATGTAGAGAAGCATTAAAAAAAAAACAAACTAAAATATAGAAAACTCCCTATAGATATCTATTTTCTCACTCTTTCTTCTTAATTTTTAAAAACCTATATTTTATTCCCTCAAATTTTTAAATCTATGCATTTAGTCCTTTTCCGTTAAATTCCATTGATATTTTGTTCATTTCTTATAATTTATATCCAAAATTTTTTTAAAAATAATAGTAATATATTAAAATTTTATTTATTTTTATAGAATAAGTAAGAATAATTTGGTTATTAGTCATCTCGATCCATTAACATCTTAGCCCTGTAATTTTTTTTAAAAAAAAAATTAAAAGGGCAAAATGTAGAATTTTGAAAGTCATGAAAAAAAAAGTTAAAGAATAAATATTTATGAAAATTTATTATTATAAAAAATTGGCGGAATATTGATGGAACCATGACAGAGGGTGGTTAAATTTTTGACGGTGTAAAATATAGATTTTTGAAAGGTAAGAAGAAAAATATGAAAAAGTGGGTATTTATAAGAAATTTTCTGTATTTTAGCCATATATATATATATATATATATATATATATATATATATATATATATATATATATATATATATATATATATATATATATATATATATATATATATATATATGCTGGAATACTATTAATAGTACCAAGTCATTGGTGCTATTAAGTTTTTAACCTTTGAATTAAAAGATGTGTGCTTGAGATGATAGTGAGCCCCTTGAGTTTAATAGGTGGTTGAGGAAATATTAAAATCTAACGGATGAAAATGATCAAAAGAGTTGATATGAGGGTAGAAAACTTGATAGCACCAATAAGTTTTCTACCCTTATATCAACCCTTTTGATCATTTTCACCCGTTAGATTTTAATATTTTTCCAACCACTTATTAAACTCAAGGGACCCACTATCATTTCAAGCACACATCTTTTAATTCAAAGGTTAAAAACTTAATAGTACCAATGACTTGGTACTATCAAGTTTTCTACTCATAGATCAACCCCTTTGATCATTTTCATCCGTTAGATTTTAATATTTTTCCAACCACCTATTAAACCCAAGGAGCCCACTATCATCTCAACCACATATTTTTTAATCTAAGGGTTAAAAACTTAATAGCCCAATGACTTGGTACTATTAGTAGTATTCGAGCCTAACTATATATATATATAATAGTACCAAGTCATTGGTGCTATTAAGTTTTTAACCCTTGGATTAAAAAAATATGTGGTTGAGATGATAGTGGGTCCCTTGGGTTTAATAGCTGGTTGGAAAAATAATAAAATCTAACAGGTGAAAATGATCAAAGGGGTTGATCTAAAGATAAAAAACTTGATAGCATCAATAACTTGGTACTATTAATAGTATAGTAGCCGGACTATATATATATATATATATATATATATATATATATATATATATATATATATATATATATATATATATATATATAGTTAGGCTCTTATGTTTAATAGAGTTTTTCTTTTTTATTAAAGTTTCACTTAATTTGAATTATTCCATATTGTTGAGCTTACAAACGTGTCACATCGGTCATTAAAATAGTAATTTTTGAGATTCTTTGATTACTTGGTAAATGATGTCGAAAAATTATGAAATTTTATTTTAAATAATTCTTATAGCATAGATCATACCTAATAAAGCCGATCGTCGAATCAGATGTCCCATTATCGAAAATAGCTTATAAGGACGAAGACCTCTGTAGTTTTGAAAGCATAAAAGACGTTCTCTCTTAGGTTGGTATATTACTAATAGCACCAAGTTATTGGTGCTATTAAGTTTCTAACAGTCTCTACAACAAACCTTCTCTTGTCTTTCTCGCAAAAGGTCATAGTCCTCTCTCCCTGCAGTCCAACATCACGTGGTAGCGTGCCAACTAATCTCAAGCACTGGGTCAAAACACAAAACTGACAAAAATATCAATAAGTCTGTCGGCATAACACGCGGTCTCACTGCACTGGGCATGATCCAGAAGCCTCCTCCATGTGCACAACACCAACAGGAACCTGTACCTGTAGTGCACGTGGTAACGACTCTACTCTAGTCCATGCAGGAAAGCAAAAGTGCTCTAACTCAGACTGCTGTAATGAAATCATACCTGCGACAATCCGGTCCACCCTTCAACCGGGGGGCACAGACTCATCATTTCGATGCAGGTGGTCGTCGCTCAGTCTGCATTGACATCAAAGTCCAGTCTGCCAGAAAATATCTAGACCATCCATATAGGGAGCACGGCCCCTGCCTCTGCTCACACTGGGGCGACGAATGCGGTCCTCCGCAGATAACACACCCCCGCTACCACGCCCGCTGATACTGATGCTGATGCTGCCATCGGGGTCCACCCGACCTCTGGCGCCTCAGAAATCCACTACCCTAGGGAAAGAACTCGGGAATGCCTCCACCGGCTGATCTGTCCTCCGTCACCAGGCGCCGGGCGCTTCACTCCAGAACTCGCCCGAGGCGGCAAGTCTCTGCCCACAGGAACCATAGTGCCACGCTCCATATACAGAGCCTGCTCCATCTAGGCATCCAAAATCCGTAATCGGAGGGACCAACAAGCTGGAAGGTATCCTAGCGCAACCCTCACTCAAACACGCATATCCTATACGCCTCGTCCCTCTTAACGTGGTGCGCACAGTTCAGTAATAGCATAAACTCTATGGCACAAGGAGGTTCTCAAATAGTCTCTCCATCACCGCCGCCCACGACTCCGCCTCTAGAGGCTCTAAGCTCGATCCTACGAATAGAGGCGGGTTTAACTGTCGAAACTGGCTCAATCGATCGATAATGGCCCACAGCTCATCTGTTGTCAGCTGTCCACCCTGCCTCAGTGCCTCGGCATTAATCGTCGGCACGGAGGGGGCTGCTCGCTCCATCGGCGGCTCTGAAATCGCTGCCACTGAGGATACTGCAACGGGGTGGTCTCAAAAAGGGAAGCGCTGTCGGGCTGCCCGCTGCTCCGACAACTGTGTCACCCATACCAGGTGCTCACTCGGCCGTCGATATGCCTCTAACAATCCTGCCATCTGGGTCCGGAGCTCTCTGACCTCAATCTGGGTAGCTGGCTCGAAACTAACAGCTCTGGTTCAACTGCTGCGACGAGGTGCACATGGGTCAAAACCCAGGTCGGGGAGACACCGCTCACCACGACAAAAATCGCCAATCAGCACACAACAACACTCGACCCAATCTAGCAAAAGTCTAGAGCATGTCACTCATTCCACAGCATTATGTTGTCTGCAGCCAACACAATCACTTAAGAGAATAAACATGCCGATCACTCATCCCATCCCTTGGGAGAGGTATAAAACTCAATAAGGACTCTCGCTAAAAATCACGACTCTCACAAAGTCATCCTAGGGTCCCACCACAAGACTAGGGTTTTTAAGTCCACAATGACCTACATCCTAGGCTATGATACCACTCTAATCTGTCACGCCCCAGGGTCGAAACTGCGACCCGGGCTCGCCAACAGATCCACCACCTATCCGGAAAACGCCGCATAGGCGAAGCGTCTAACCTGCAAGGATAAAATTATAGCTAAACAGATATCAGAGCAGAAAAGTAAACAGCTGTAAAACTAAAATCCAATCACTGTACAACTTGAAATAAAGATACACTATCCATCCCCCAAAATAATCATCATACATCATCCTCTGATACAACGTCTAAGAACCCAAAAGGAGAGATAAACTAAAGATAATACATCAGTGTACAGGCCCACAAAACATCAGTCTCTCAAAAGAAATAAAAACAATCTAACTGACTGTACAATAAATCTCCAACAAGGGGGTACAGCTACTCTCTAAGACAGGTAGGGATCTAACTCGCGACTCCCTCGCCTCGAATAGAAGAAGCAGCAACAGCTGAGGTAGGAACTGGAGAAGGAGCCTCTGCAGAACTGTCACCGACAGAGGGTGTGAGAATTACACCAACAAGCAGTTCTTAGTGGGTACCGCCACCAAGCCCGACGGTCTGCCCACAAGTCTACTAGAGGCATAAGGTAACGATGCAGTAAAAACTGAATAAGAAAAGCTGAAGATACACAACAGCTACCATGCCTTTAACTAAATGCTCAATGGGTGATACAGATGAAAAGGTATGCAACCACTCGCACATGAGGTGCTCGATTGACCCAATCGAACTGACTACCACATAGGGTCCAGTCAAGCCTGCGCCTACCTACTACCACACATCCATAAGAGGACGGGATTTACGTAGTGCGTCCCACGTAGACGGCGTCGACAAGTCGCGATACTAAAGTAATAGGCCCACTCCGGACGTGGCACTCGAGGGGTGTGACCCCACCGAGAAATGTATCCGCGCATCTCTGTCGAGCTCAAAGTGGCTCCTGCAGGCTATAATCAAAATCCACGCTCACTCTCATAACGGAAGGACTCAAGATCCTCAAACATCTCGTACAACGGTCGGAGTACTCTCAACGACTCAGCTAATAAGCTCCCACGAATCTCGAGACACTAGCGAACTCAACCAACTCGCGACGCTAACCTACTGGTCGGGGTGCTCAACAGCCGGGACCACCGTCAACCCAACGGCTCCCAAAACGAGATACCCAACTCGCCACACTAAACTAACCGGCTTGAGATACTCCACAGCCGTGATCGACCCACAACTCAAGGGCTAACACAACTGGTCGGACGGCACTCAACGACTCGGGACCACCGTCTACCCAAACGGTTACCCAAACGGTTTCCAACAATACTGACCGGAAGATACTCGATGGTTCGGGACCACCGTCTACCCAAGTGGATCCAAACAACACCAGCACTGGTCTAAACTCACCTACCAGACTCCACTCGGCCCCCATACGCGAGTGCAATAATGTCCCACAATAACCCGACCACTCGGCCCACTACCCGGGCGAGAAAACTCTATGTCCAGGAAAAGATGCAAAGTGTGGGATGTCTAAAGCATAAAAGAACCTAGCCCAAGTGAAGGTTCTCTGCTAGTTTGGTTTTAAACATGCATGCAACATATAACGGAGTCCTAGGTCAAGTTCTAATAATAGCATTAGATAAACTGAATCATAAAATTGGAAATATTAACAGACATGATCTCAATATCAACCAAAATAAACCTCATCTTCCTCAACATGCTCTCAACTAGCATAGATAAACACAATCCATTTTACAACCTGCGAGAACTCAAATCCACAAAAACATGTACAATAATTCAAGTAAGTATCAATTCACACGAACTAGACCATTTCTCATGCTTACATCTCAATCTTATAAGTTGTATATTAAATTATGCATGCTATCAATCACATAGGGTAACACTTCCCTTAGGTAAGCTTTCCTTGACCATAATCATGGATACCTAAATGTTGCAAGTTTTCATCAGACATAACATGGATATTTATCTTGCAATTTCTCATACAAATACCATTTACTAAGCTTACATCTCAATCATATATTGGTACACTAAACATGCATGTTTTCTATCAAATAGAATTAGAGAACCGTCCACCGGTTTTGGAGACGAAAGCAACCCACCTGAAACGCGATGATCCGGGGTCTGATCGAGCCGAAACAGAACGTGGATACTCCTCAGGTTCCCACGATTCCAACGAGTCCAAGAACACCCAAAAACTCCTCCTGGTCGCTGAGATACAAATCGAACACCGCGGTAAGTACAAATCCCCAAAATCACAACTCTGCGTACAATCAGTTCGGAAGAAGTCAAAATATCACCTTCGAGATGTCCTCCAAAAATTCAAATAAAAATATAGGTGCATTCCTCTCAAAGCGTAGATGTCGATTAAGTCCTCACAGGCTGAAATACGATAACCGAGCACCAAGATAAAAATCTGACAAGCTCCGCTGTTCAGAAAAACCAGAAGTAGGAAAGGGGTTCAAAGATGCTCTGAAAACCCAACAAAAACTCAAAACGGAGTGAAGTAATCCATACAGAAAATGAAGGCCTACCTCTCGTGAACACGCTGCCGTAAAAATCGGCTAAAAACTCCTTCGGGTCGGCCAAGGGGCGCTCTCGGACTAAACTGCGACGGAAAAAGCCATTGAAAGAGGAACGTCGAAGTGCGCCGAATCGCTGAAATCGCCGATGTCGCGGCCTCCAAAAATTTCCAAGATCCTTCAAAAGATGGTGGACAATGTGAGGATGTGCTCTGCCAAAGGAGGGCTCCCAGAAAAACTCCAAAATCTCGAAATGGGGGAGAGGAGGGCCTATTTATAGGAAAAGCCTGAAAAATCCAAAAAAAGGGACTTTGGGGTGCAAATTCACGCGCCCGAAATTTTCGGGCCCCCAAACAGAGGACCCGTCCCCGATATGCGCAGCGCCCGGATCCATCCGGGCCCGCCGCATGTCCCGCACACGCAACAGCGAGGGCACCAACCGGTGCCCGCCACGTGGCTCGACCGCCTGTGTGGAGCGGGTGGCGCCAGCGAACCGCAGGGCGCCACGTGGGGCCGCCGCGTGCGGGCCACACCGCCCGTGCATCTGCCCCGCCTGCCCCCGCACGCGAGTGGACCGCGGGCACTGAGCCGTCCAACCCAGGGCCGCCACGTGGCCCCGCCGTGGTCCACGGCTCCCCGCGCGCTCCCGTGGATCGCGCCACGTGAGCTGGGCACTCACAAGCCGCCACGTGGCCTTCCCCCGGTCCACGGCTCCTCCCGTTGACCCGAATACACCGAAAATTTTTGGGTGACCGTTTTCGGGTGTCCGGTCTCAAAAAAATAATTTCCAATAGTCGATTTTGACCGTTTTCACGCGCTGAATCCAAATCCGTGATCCGATTTGCCAAAATCCACTTCTAATTTTTGACAAGGTCATCCGAAAAGACATTCTTGATTCATTCTTCGCGCGGGGTCCATTCCTTTAGTCCGATTCGCGCACGAGCACCTCCATCACACCGAATAAGCCTCCCGAAGTCGCTGATCACACTGCAAAAGCTCTGCGGAGATCTGGGTCATCACAGTACCACCATCATTCTAACTACACATTTTTTAATCCGAGGACTACAAAATTGATAGCATCAATGACTTAATGCTATCATACATACATACATACATACATACATACATATATGTATATATATATATATATATATATATATATATATATATATTAAAAAAATTGGTAGGGGTTGTTCTTCAAATACAAATACTTTTTAGGTAGACACTCACCTAAAATTTGACCTGTGCACCTCAAAATTAATTTTATAAGAGTGCATCCAACTAAATTTAATTTCAATAAAAAAGGGAAAAAATTTAGTTATCAATACAATACAAAAGGGGAAAGATGTGGAGTGACCCTTTAAACTTTAAAGAGCAATACTATTTATGAGTGTAAGATATATATTTTATTCATCTAAAGGTGGGGGTTTCGTCACTCGTTATTTTAAAATGACGAGTAAATTTTACTCTAAAATAAATAAAATGTAAAATATACAATTCCTTTTTAGAATATATCACTAGCATTTTTCAACTTTAAAATGATGTACATACGAGCATCCCTTAATCAAAAAAATATACATATATACATTATCCATTTAAATTGGAGTCAGGATTAGATCATGTACCAATAAAATTTTCATTGGAATGAAAATACACATAGGCTCTTCTTTTATAAGTTGTATTAAAATTGATTTCTTATCTTCAAACTTTTTTATTTATTATCGTGTATTTTACTGGATCCGAATCTGAAAATTATTTCAAACTTTACTTATTAAAAAATTAGGTTCGGATTAGGTTTAAGTCGGCTATGGATATAAAATATCAAGATTCATATTCAAAATTTTAATGAATAATTTTTTTTTTTTTTCGGTATACTATTTATTTTTTTGGATATGAAGTATCAGATAATTTAGACAGCTTTAGATTTAATTGTTAAAATTAAAACTCGAGGTAGCTGTCTGTAAATTAGTTATTAATTAAGAGTGCAGGGGTGTCTGTATATTTTTCCTGTGGGCCCCGCATGTCCACCTTACCCGTTCCGGCGACTCCCAGCCCTTTTTTCCTCCGAAATCGAACGCGAAGAAGAAAAAGAAAAAGGAGAAGAGGAAGAAACACAAACAATGCACGCCACTCCACCACACCCACCACCAAAGCCCCCGCACACCCAAAGCTTCCCCCATAACTCCCCCAAGGATCCCAGAGGCCACCCCTTCCTCTGCGTCCTCCTCCTCTCCCTCCTCTCCCTCCTCCTCCTCCTCCTCTCCCTCTCCTCCTCCTCCTCCTCCTCCTCCTCCTCCTCCTCCTCCCCCCATTCCCCACCTCCCCACTCCTCCTCCGCGGCGGCGGCGGAGGTGGAGGTGGAGGTGGAGGTGGAGGTGGAGGTGGAGGTGGAGGTGGAGGAGATCCCCTCCATCGCATACCTCATCTCCGGGAGCTCCGGCGACGGCGACCGCATCCTCCGCCTCCTCCTCGCCGCCTACCACCCCGGTAACCTCTACCTCCTCCACCTCGACCGCGCCGCGCCGCGCGCCCAGCGCGAGCGCCTCGCCCGAGCCGCGCGCGTCGCGTTGCCCCGGGGCGGGGCGCGCAACGTGCACGTCGTCGGCGACCCCGACTTCGCCAACCCCCGCGGCGCCTCCGCGCTCGCCGCGGCGCTCCACGGCGCCGCCGTGCTCCTCCGCCTCTCCCCCCGCTGGGGTTGGTTCGTCAACCTCGACGCCTCCGATTACCCCCTCGTTACCCAGGACGGTACGATTCCAAGTAGAATCTAGGGTTGGTTTCACTTGGTCTCTATGTCGGTAGAATCGAAGCTGCTAGATTCTTGGATCTGCGGATCTGATTTGCTCATGCTTTGATATGATCGAATTGTTTCTATAATTTCGAATTTTGTTAAGAAAACAATGCCATTTGCAATGAGTTCCTCTAAAAAAAGAATGAGGTTTTTTTTTAAAAAAAAAAAAAATTGATTTGTTGAATCCATTTCATTGTATAGAAGCTATGACACGAATTTTACGAATTACTTTTTAATTTGTATTGGTCCCCTTTAGTTCCAATGCTTTTCACTGCTTTAAACTTTATTTTTTTACAAACAAGGTCGAAAAATTCGTGTCATTTGGAGGCTGAGATATCTGAAAGGATGTTGTATTGGTATTTATCTGAAAAGGGGATTGAATTTGAGTGATACTTAAGGAAGGGGCTTACATATTTTTTGTTGGTGATTTGATGACGGAGTGAATGAATACCTAGATTATGGCAAAACACTCTAAAAGCAATGTGTGGCAAAGATGAACAAGAAAAGATGAAATTTGACCTCTTCATTGTCCTATGCTTCTTCCACTGCTTTGCTCTTTACTCCAGTAGCAATTTGCGTGAATTATGAAGTTCATTGCTGTCATATATGAAATCCGTGCAATTAGGGCTTCTGAATTTAGGTAAACATGCCCACTGCTGCTGCGAGTGGTATGGTCGGTATAAAACATCTTTGTTAATGAAACTCTGCAGCCGAGAATCAGGCATAGCTGTGATATAGGTTCTCCTATTTGCTAGATTTGTAAGAACTGAAGTGTGGAACATAAATGTTTTTCAGATCTACTCAAATATAAATATTCTTTTATGGAAATTCTGGCTACCTGACTTGAGTATATATGTGTTTCAGATCTACTTCATGTCTTCTCCTTTTTACCGAAAGATCTCAACTTTATTCAGCACAGCAGTTATATTGGTTGGAGAGAGTATGAACTTCACACTCTTGTTTTTGCTAGCCATTTTCTCTTTCTGTTTTACCATTAGTTGTGATGCAAGGTTTATATTTTTTTTGTTAATGCAGGTCGCGGCGAATAAGGCCAATCATTGTTGATCCTGGTCTTTATCTCTCAACTAGGGCAGACGTATTTTATGCTACTCAAAAACGTGAGCTGCCAAGTGCATACAAGTTATTCACTGGTAAGTGTTTTGTAGTAACCGAGAAAATTAAATGATCAGAAATTCGTAAGGAAATGAATTTCTGGAAACTTAAAATTTCAAATTTGAATTTCTGGAGGGTTTTTGCGATGAAACGGCTAAACTGACGACACGAGACCCTATCTTGACAAAGTAAAATCACTACCTGATCTGCTTCGTTGCGCCGAACGTCGTGGTGACGTCCGTTTCTTGTTTTGGCGTATCAAAAGCATGATTGTTAGAGAAAAACGAAAAAAAAATTGCGAAAATCGGGAACGAGGTATTTGTTCAAAAAATGCGACATTTCATATGCCAAATTGCACGACTTTTGAGGTGGAGTTACTGGTGAGCGGAATACTTGTAACACCCCTAGGATTTGGATTAGTCCTATATGTAAGGTATAAATAGGACTAAATCTCTTAACCCGACTATAGCATTCTGGGTGGTAGCTAGACCCAAAAAGTAAAGAGGATTAAGCGTGCTAGAGCTAGAGTAGTTCTATAATGGGTGAACCCCTGGGAAGTTGGGGCGTCACTGTTGGTATCAGGGCCAATCACCAGCCGTAAATGTGAGATGAATCTGGGCTGAGCCAGGGATTATACAGCGGGCGAGCACGGCTTGCTTATTGATGACTGTTGTGGGTGGAGCGTGGCTCCCCACAAGGTCGGTTAAGGCTAGCGAGACGAGTCTTACATCGCCTGGTATTTGTGAATGTGTCTGAGCTTGACGAGGACGTTAGGGCTTAAAGGTGGAAGGAATGTAACACTCCTATAATTTGAATTAGTCCTATATGTAAGGTATAAATAGAACTAAATCTCTTAGCCCGACTATAGCATTTTGGGTAATAGCTAGACCCAAGAGGTTAAGAGGGTTAAGCATGCTAGAGTTAGAGTAGTTTTAGGATGGGTGACCCTCTAGGAAGTTGGGGCATCACTTTTTTATATCATTCAGGGTATTATGACTGATTTATTAGTAAATCCTCATGATTATGCATCAGAATGTGAGGCTCCTACTACTTCGAAAACTTTCTTCTATTTTGGACTATTTGCAGAAAAGACGTAAATATGTAATAAATAGTGATAGAATGCACTTAGATAGTGCCGATAATTTAGCAAACTTTTGACAGCTAATTATGTTTATCTTTCAACCATGTTTGTTAAGACACTAAGCCGGTCACTTTAGTACCTACTTGATTGCTTGCTTCATTGTCTACTAAACTTTTAGTTGTGTTTCAGAATCGGTTGCATTGGACTCTAACTAAGCACAATCAGTTCTTTCTTTCAGTGATTCCTTATGTGTGGATAACGAAACTTATGCCTAGTTTGGGAATGCATTCTCTAAATGCAATCGGCTTGCAGCTTTAGAGCTCCAAAAGAATTTAAAAGTGCTTAGAAGCTCCGCTCCTCCAATGCTATTAAATGCTACAAAATGGTGGTGAACGGAGAAGCATCCCAACAGATGCTTTTCTAATGAATGTTCCCACCCCCATTTCCACAGCATTCTGTAGTATTAGGCTTAGTTCGGTAATCTAGTGGCTAAAAGTACAATTTTTATAATATGGAAGTCTCAAAAAATTCAAAACCGCTTACAATCTTTTCTTCTCCAATGTTTTAAAATTGCAGTTGCATTTGAAATTTTTGGATCTTCCATAGTAAAAAAATAATGCTTTTAGCCACCACATTACCAAACTAGGCTTTAATGGTGCTGAGCGTTAAAGCGCTTTTGGGATGCGTTTTCTTGCAAGTTCTAAAGCATGATAGGGCATTTTGAGAACACACTCCCAATTTGGCTTACTGGAAATTTGAAATATGACACTTCACCATTTATTGATTTGGTGTTTTATCAAAGGTTTTAGGTGAATGATGTTCATATCTTGTAAGACAACATTGATTCTTGGTTGATAATGCTGCTGTTATCGCATTATAACATACAAGGATTGCCCATGCCGCCCATGCCAAACCGTGCCGGTGGCATACCAGCGCGCGGCATAGACCCAGAAACTGTAGGCATGCCATCCTGCATCGTGGCATGCCACCCCTGTATTATGTCGTATCACATAATACCACCCCTATATTGCCCGTGCCCATTTGTGCCAAACCAGCATGGTTTGACACAGATCTATTTACTCCTTTTTTTTATTATTATTTTAAAGAGTCAAAAGAGATCTTTTGATGGTGTCACTGCTATTCCTGTGACAGCGCCTATCACGGTAGTACATGTGCATTGCGATACACTTCGCTATAATGAATATGCTCGCAATTATTACGAGATGTACCCGCACCAAATGAGCTTTCACTAGTATCAGCAATATTTATGTAGTCGAGGGTTTAATTTAGTAACTTATGATGACAATTACCAGTATGATTCACGTAGACACTCAATGTACTATTAGCAATTGAAGATAAAGGTTTAGACTTTAGAGTTATGATTTGGGCCTGGATTGTATTAGCATTTATATACTTTCATGAGTTTTATATGACTATTTCAACTTGGGCTGGATGAAAGATATAATATGGATCAAGTTTATATGCATTACAAATCTTAACATATCCTAAAACGCTAACATTACGTGAGAAAAATAAAAATAAAAAAAACGTGCCAAACCCTGCCAGTGTGCCACTGGCATAGAAGGCCCTGCCGACACTTGCATGGCCCGTGCCGTGCTGTGCTGGTCGCACAGGGTCCATGCTGGTGGCACAACAATCCTCGATAACCTGCTTTAAGTTCAGCAAGTTTTATATTTATTTTATTAAAATGGGCTGGGGACATACTCCACCTTTATGTTGTTTTGATCAACAACGCATACATAGAGCCAATAGAATCACTTTGTTAAATTCCAAGATGCACTCCCATAGGACAAGAAAAACTGAATTGAGAATAAGAATGTAAGATCTCTTGTAGATTTCTTTGAACAATATCTGAAGGAAAGATTCTTATGAATTGACCTTCATTGTCTTCTACTAAGATGTTCAAGAAACTTACTCGGAAGAGGTAATTTAGTTCTATCCTCATTTAATACCTTGAACACGTCATATTATTCTCATTTTCAATTCAACAAAACCAGGTGGATTTCTGCTAATTATTATCTCTTTATCAGGCGATTCTTCTGTTATTCTTAGTCGGAAATTCATCGAGTACTGCATCTTGGGTACCAACAACTTGCCGAGAACTCTTCTTATGTACTACTCCAACATGCCTTCACCACACATGAACTACTTCCACACAGTCCTCTGCAACTCACCCGAGTTCAACCGGACAGTCGTGAACCACAATCTACACTATGTAACCTGGGACACGCCTTCAAGGAAGGAACCCCGCCTGCTTACTCTCGATGGTGTGGCGAATCTGACCCGATCTGGTGCGGCCTTTGCAACAGGGTTTGCCAAAGATGACCCGGCTCTTGACCGCATCGATCAAGAAATTCTAGGCCGCGGGCCTGGCAGGGTAGTTCCGGGAGGTTGGTGCTTAGGTGGAGGCCGGGGAGATCCGTGTTCAAAATGGGGTAGCCCGAATGTTCTTAGACCTGGTCGAAGAGCCATGGAGCTTGCAAATGCTATTGCGCAACTTCTCACTCCAGAGAATCTTTATTCTCATCAGTGTATATGGGACTAATTCATGTAACATCAGGTACTATCTTCTACTACGTATTGTTTGTTTTTTGTTTTGGTATCATCTTATTCCGAAATTGGTGATTCTTGTGCTAGTTGGTGGCACTTGGTTAGATTAGTTTAGGAGGGTGGGAAAGGCCTGTATTGTTTTTTTTGCTGAAACATGTATAGGGTTGTTAAGCCATTTGATGCCGCAATTTAAAATGTGTTACTTGTTGGCATGGATCTACTAATCTCTCTATTGGATTATACCTTGTTTGTAGATATTAAAGTAAGTCACTGGATCCAATGGCCTTGTGACTCGGAGAAAGTGGCTCAGGGCACACTTGGTACTTTTCATTGGATTTGATAGGATAAGATGAGGAGCAATTTTGAAGAAAGATGGGTGGTTTAGTAACACTTAGGGGTCGGGGTCATGAGAGGTATCCATTGTTTTCCTACCACGAACGCTGTGGAGGTCGCCCCCGCCCCCGAACATTGCTCTCTCATCTTATCTTGTCTAATCTAATCCTAGGTGCCAAATGAGAGCAAAAAAGAATGTGTATACGGTGTCAATGGAGGGGAAGAGAAGTTAACATTGTTTTTAAAAAAATTCCTTTTCGAGTTCTCATTAGGGACTTTCTATTAAGAGATAACCTAGATATTCTAGAATTTATATCATGTAGTAGTTTACCATTTTATGATTCACCATCTTATAACTTGTAAAACGTATCATTTTTTTTACCTTGTTTATCATTGGACTCTTACAGAAAAAAAGAAGAAAAAAGAATCACATATGATAGTAAATTACAATTGTACTACTACAGTAAACAAACAAAAAAATTTTGAAGTTGTTTCTTACATTGATTACTGTTTGCAGGACAGGCTTACATGACTTCGATTCTCTTTGATTTGTTGAGGACAATCAAAGTTCTAGCAAGTACATAAGAGTCTAGCTACGTTACTTTTAAAAGTACTAAGCATTTGATATTTATAAATTTTTCTCCGTTAAATTTATCTTTTTGACTAATTTTATTATTTAGATTATATTATTTCATCAATTACTCACTAAACCTTAGAGAATTGATATTATCCTAATACTATAAATCTTTATCCAAAAGTTGAAATTTTATAAGTACTAATGATTTAGTACTTTTTAAAAATATAGAAATATATATATATATATATATATATATATATATATATATATATATATATATATGAGTCCGGTTAATATATTATCGATAATACTAAATGTTTGGTACTATTAAGTTTTCTACCGTTAGATTAAGCCCTTTAATTATTTTCATCCGTTAGATTTTATTATTTTTTCAACCACTCATTAAACCTAAAGGGCCCACTATCATCTCAACCACATATTTTTTAATTTAACGGTTAAAAATTTAATAGTACCAATGACTTGGTACTATTAATAGTATTCCAGCTTAGCTCTATATATATATATATATGAGAGTTCGGTTATTATGCTATTGATAGCACTAAGTATTTGGTGTTATTAAATTTTTCATTGTTAGATCTACCATTTTTATAACTTCCACCTTTTAAATCATAATATTTTTTCAATCACCCACTAAACCCTAGGGTTCATTATTATCCTAACCACACACTCTTTCATCCAAAATCAAAAACCTAATAGCACAAATAACTTGGTTCTATTAATAGTATAGTAGCCTAAGTATATATATATATATATATATATATATATATATATATAGAGAGAGAGAGAGAGAGAGAGAGAGAGAGAGAGAGAGAGAGAGAGAATCCCACTACTATACTATAAATAGTATCAAGCACTTGGTATTATTGACTTTTTAATCCTTGGATGAAGGGATGTGGGTCCCCTAGGATTTATACTATTTTATCAATAATCGTACATCCCTTAATTCAAGGGTCAAAAAGTCAATAGTACCAAATGTTTAATATTATTGATAGTATAGTAGCCTAATTATATATATAGAGTACGAATACTATTTTATCGATATCACCAAGCATTTGGTGCTATCAAATTTTCTACCCTTAAATCAATCTCTTTATTCATTTTCACTCGTTAGATTTTACTATTTTTTCAATCACCCATTAAACCCAAGGAGCCTACTATCATCTCAGCCACGTATTTTTTAATCTAAGAGTTAAAAACTTAAATAAATCTATTCTAGAATGGAGATTTTTTTATTGATCACTTCGAAGTCAAAGTGATAAATAAAATTTATTTCATTTCAAAATAAATAAAATATAAAAAATATTTTTTTTATAATAAAAGTAAATATTATTAATACCCTACAATCTTATTGATACATGTACTTCCAAATATACCCTTCAATATATATCAATATCATCATTACACTCTAACTACATCATTATTAAATTCTAGGCACCATCATTATAGTCTTAAACCTTTATGCTTAATCAATCTAGAATTATTACCAACATATCAATAATATATACTTGAGAATACCAATATATTAATAATATAATGGAGTATCCAAAACTGAGTTACCCTAAATAATTTTCTTATCCAGTATATATATTGGAGTCCGACTTGTGTGCTTTTAGAAACACGCAGACCTCCGTGTTATCAAGTTGTTTTTGATGTTGGGACATCTAAATAGACTATCGGATCCGTTAGATTTGATTTAGAATATTTAAAGTATTTACAAAATAAATTTTATAATTTTTGAATATCATTTATCCAGTGATCGAATGGGCTCAAAATCAACGACTAAAAATAAAAAATTTATAAATTGTGATGATTAGAACACTAAAATTTTAGATCAAATATATTGATCTTATTAATATTTCTATACTGTTAAATTTGTAAACGGCTCGCCATGACCATTATAAAATATGATGATATAAATATTTCACGTAATTTAATGGAGCCATTCGAAAGTCTCAATATTAAAAACGATTTGAAAGCACGAAAACCTCTGTGCTTCTGAAAGTATACAAGTCTAGTTTTGTATATTGAATCCGAACACTATTAATAGAGCATGCTCCACTAGATTTAACTTATCTACTATACCAAGCATGCACTATAATATATAATCACTACAATAAAATTAAGTTATAGGAATATATATTTGTGATACTTTTGTATAAGTGTTCTATGTATATTCCATCTATATCCAAAATTAAATTATAGAAACACATTTTTAAAACACATTACAAAAATATGTCGTTATATATCTTAGTGACGGCACATATAGCAATACTAACAATAAGTGTCGATATTTTTGCCAGCGATATTTTTTTTAGATTTTAAAAATACTTAAAAGTGTCGTTATAATATAATTTTGTTATAGTGTAATTACTTCATAATAAAATTATAAGATAACTATGCAAGCTAAATATTGCCACATTTAATCGGAAACGAGGAACTTTTAAGTCCTAACATTTCCTCTCCTACACCATTTCTCACACTTTTGAGTTTGAAATTTTACTCGATTTGGCCTCTTCATTTTTCAAAGAGTTAAGATAACTGCAGTACAGTTGCAGTACTATAAACTGTACTCCCCTTTCAATCCTAATCGTTCTTTTCCAGTACAATGTGGGAGTACAAAACTGATAGAATTGGGATTATGTGGGAGTACAAAACTTATTTATTAGAGAATTGGAAAACTATAAAAGAAGTGGCCAAGAGAATTGGAAAACTACAAAGTTAACACAAAGTGAGAGTGATGTGTGGTTTTTTTTTTTTTTTTTTTTTTTTTTTTGGTGGAAAGGAGAGAGTCCCAACAGGTGCGACCTGTGATCACACGAGATAGATTTAGAACATCTGGCTCAGATTGATTCTTTCGAATAGCTCTTGTGTGTTCTCAGGTCGCCCCTGCTGGGCCTCCCTCCGTGCAGGTTCGTGTTATGAGGTACGATTCAACTATTTTTTTGATATAGATTCGATCTGGACTAACTTTATGTTCAAAATTAGATTTTATTTCTATCTGATTGGGTTAGAACTGAATCTGATGCCAACTATATTCAAATCGGGTGGAATCTAACCCAATTACATTAGAATTTTTGAATGCTTCTTTCTAAAGTATTTTAAAAGTTTCTGAAAGTACCGCAGTGTTGGTGTTTCTATTTTCTACAACAATTTTAATAAACATAATTGTAGATCGTACATAGATCGGATAGTACTAAATTCGCGGTTACACTTTCTACAACTTTTTTTTGGTAAAATTTTACTTTCTGAAAAAATAATTTTGCTCAGTGCAAATCACAAGTTAAATTGAAGTCAATTAATGTTTATAAATATAAATATAAATATAAATATAAATATGCCCAATGGATGGATGGTAGTCACTTGTTAGAGAATAAGTCAAATGCTAAAATGGGAGTTATTGGAATAGTAGGTTAAGCATAAGAATATTCCACTAATTCCTCACTTCACATAGAATTATTACTCCCAATGATAGAAATGCCAAAAAAGGGATAATTTTCATTTTTGCCATTTCTAGGTGAAATCCAGATAAAACTCAATTTTACTTTCATTCAAGAGTTTGTTGATTGTTTTTTTTATATTAACAACAAAAAAAATAATTTTAAAATCTAAAAAAATTATAATTTTTAAATAAAGACAAAATTGACACATATTAGTAGGTTGTGGATTTCTGAACGAAACATCGTTGGAGAGCTCCCATTAAACCCCACTATTCCTAAATACATTTGCTGTAATCTATCTATTATTATCTATTATATATCTATATTTATATATGAATTCTCATGGCTAAATCCACGCAAATATATCTTCTTATTTTGAGAGCGGTGGGAGCCATCAATATTTAATTATATTTTTATTATTTCATGCTTCTCAATTATTTCTATTAAATTAAATAGGTCCCTTCTCAATTATTTTTACTCTCTCTAACATTTTTTTGGATTAATAAATAAAATATTAATTATTTAATAATTATTAATGTGATTTTTAGTTTTTCTATACGTTTTTTTTTTTTCTGAAAAAAAAAAAATTTATGATGATCTAGAATAATGTGTCTTTTAGTATTCTTATAAATATCTTTAATATTTATAGAAATGTCTCTTAGTTTTTCTATAAAAATTATAAGTGAATTTAATTACTTAATAATTATTAATATGACTTTTAGTTTTTTTATAAATCTTTTTACTTTCTCAAAAAAAAAAAAATTATGGAGATTTAAAATAATGTGTGTCTTTTAGTATTCCTATAAATATCATTTAATATTTCTAAAAGTGTCTATTATTTTTTTTATAAAAATTATAAGTAAATTAATGATTAAAAATAAAATATTTAATTACTTAATAATTATTAATGTGATTTTTAATTTTTCTATAACTCCTTTTTATTTTCTCAAAAAAAAAATATATATATAGTGATTTAGAATAATATGTGTCTTTTTGTATATCTATAAATATTTTTTAATATTTTTAGAATTCTTTTTTAGTTTTTCTATAAAAATTATAAGTGAATTAATACATGAGGAAGTTGAAATATTTATATACATAATGATTCAATGATAAAAAAGACATGCAATCTGAGTTGAATTTTTTATTTTTCTTTAAATATGTATTTTTGTTTCCAAATTTTTTTTATTCTTTTTTTTTTTTGTAAAACTTTATAATATTCTTATTTACATTGAGATTTTCTTTATATTGTAAGTGAGATAATATTAATTTTTTACTAATTGATTTGATAAGAATAGTTTAGCTAATATATCAAGTGAGATTATTATTCATATATATTTTTTTATATTTTTAATTTTTATTTGTTAGCAAATTATTTTTTTAGCTCTATAATAACAGCTATCCGTCACAAAATACAATCACTATATTGTATTAATTAATTATAAATTAAAAAATAATATATGTTTAATATTTTTTTATGGTATTAATTATTAAAAGACACTTTGTGAAAATTTTATTTTAATAGTATCTATCCGCTGCATCGCTTATTTTGTCCAATCAAAGTCCCTAAGAGACACGTGTCCTCTCCCATCCAGGAATGGAAATGGATAAGAATACCCGTATTTTATTCCAATCCGAATTCGAACTGAATAGATTTAATCCGATGTAAATGAATATGCATTTGAATATGAATATAAAAAATAAAAAATAAAAAAATCCGACGGATTCGGTTTCGAATTTGGATATGGATATTAAAAATAATCCGAACCCAAATCCGAACCCGAAATGAAATCCGAATCCCTAAATCCGAACCTGAATAACTTTTATATAATATGATACATAAAAAATTTTAGATCATTATATCTCAATCTAGGGCTAAGAGAGATTCTTATATTTTATAACTCAAACCCTAAATAACAAAAGAAAAATATGACCTCTCGCTTTTCTCTCTTCCTCCCTCCCCAATCCCCACTCCTATCAGTATTTTTCTCCATAAACTTAAGAAGACAAGAACTAATTACAAATTCAAAATCTAGAAGAAAGAAAAGATTAAAAAAAAATTATATAAGTTTTTTTTTTTTTTTTTTTCATGTCTATTTATTTTATTTATTTTTTTAAATTTTAATTTTTTAACTCTTAACTCTTAGTCTTATTTAAATAATAAATTTTTTTTAAAAAAAAATTAAAAATATTTTATTTTATATGGCATGAATGTTTAATGTTGTATTTGAATATATATTTTAAAAATTTAAATTTTAGTGTAATATACTTTTAAATTTGTTAAATATTATTTTTGAATTTAAAATTAAATTTTCCAGTTCAGATTCAGATTTTAAATTTTTAAACAAATTCGAATTTGAATATGAATATTTAAAATCCGTCGCGTTCAGATTCAGATTTCAAATTTTTATTATTGGGAGTTTTAAAAATAAGGTGCACAAAATTTCATTTATAAACCCCGAAATAGTATGTTTCGCTTTAATACAGATAAAAATGTATGGAAACCCCTCAACTATAATTTTTTTTGAATTGAGAGCCATTCAAATTCTATTTTTCTTTTTTTTCAATTTCGATTTTTATACTAAGTTGAATAAAAATGAGAAAATATAATTAAACTTATTAAATCTGGTAAAATTACCAATAAATTTGATAAAATTCATAAAGTTTTTGATAAAATTACTTAAGTCCAAAAACTAAAATTTAGAAAAAAAATTGGTAAAAAATGTGAGAAGACCCCTCAACTATTAGGACCCATTGAAATAGCCCTCTCAAATTTATTTTTTTACTAATTTTTTTTATAATTTTTGAATTTTTATGATTAATGTTAATTAATTATACAAATATAAAAAAATTTGACCCAATTCAATAATTATAATTATTTATATAATTATTTATTATGAAATAAAATTATACAAACAAACAACTAACAGTTAATATATCTATTAAATTTACTAAATTTTTAAATCCTATAAAATTTTTTAAAATTATTTTAATAATTGGTTTCCCTACTTTTTTTTTTTTTTTTTTTAACGTATGCCTTTATAAAATAATTTAATTGCTAATAAATTCTTATAAAAGTTTATGTTGCATATAAACCAATTTCATCATAAGTTATTTTTTTAATAATTAGGATAATAAAAAAATAAAAAAAAAATATTAATTAAAAATTATTATTAAAATATTTTATCCCTGCACGTTGTTAAAAATTAATTTATATCGCACATAAACAAATTCAAATTATTTTAATTAATAAATTATTTTTTAAAATCAATTTAATTAATAATTAGAGTAATAAAATAATTTAAATTTTTTTAAAAAAATATTATTAAAATTTATTATTAAGATATGTTTCAATTTATTTCTTCACTTTGCTCAAAAAGCAAATAGCATTTTGAAGATGAGTGTGATCAAAGATCAAATATGGATAATATATTCAAAATTTAATTTTTTAAAAAAAAATAAAAATAAAATAAATCATCTCGTAAGTAAAATATATTATTCAACCAGATCATAAATATCATAGATCTTTCAAAGAGCAAATATTAAATTTCTAGCTTTGAATCATAAAAGAAAATTTTTATTGGATATCTTACTGGGACATACAAATGGAGCCCACTATTTAGTGGCCTGATAAAATGAAGACTGGACTTTTCATTCCCACCAAATGTCATTCAGATAAGTAGAATTTTAATTTGAATAGTTCAGGATTACTGACAGGCCAAGAATGAGACAACTTGAGATATTTCTTTGTTAACATAAACTTTGTAACATGGAAAAACATTCACATTTTCCGCAAAGTTCATCATAGTTTGATCCATCAATTTACCAACATTCTAATTGTTAGCATGGTGATTGCAGTAGGATTCCCAAAACCCACCATACTTGCTAAGATCAGGTAAGTAAGTACCTGGAAGCAGAAAGAAGAGGGAGCATCATCTCAGGTCAAGTACTAGAAACCTTGTCCGCGTTCCTCCGAGATTGAACCATCTGCAAAAGATTTTAATCATGTGAATCATTTGAAGCTAAAATCTTAAGTGGTATGAGTGGCAAAAAGAGAGGGATTTTGATTTCTTACTCAGAAGATTAATAGCTATGTTTGCTTGTTGATCCGCGTCAGCATTGTACTCCTTCAAAAAAAAAAAAGCATACAAAAGGAAATTTCAGCTAATAATGCGCCATAGAGGGAATGTTATGAACATAATTATCATTCTTCAGACAAAATAAAAATAAGATAAAACAAAATAAAGATAGAAAAAGTTGGATTGAAAATTTTCTACTTATCCAAAGCAGTAGTGGCCCAATCAATATTAGAAACTTTCTTGCTCAGCCTGGCTAGAACTTTACAGAAGCGCCGCTTTATTAGAGCACTCGAAAGTTGAACAAACAGTTTCTTCATTACTCGAGATTCGTAACTGCTTGAAATTGTAGCTAGAAGCAAAAGAATCTAAGTCAAAGGCTAATAATTTAGGCTGCCGCTCCAGAATTTGATTTTTGCCAAACGAATGACTTGGGCTTCTCAATCAGAGAAGCCGTTCAAAAGCCTAGGGCAAACAGTCGCTAAAGAGCTCATCTTCAGCCCTGATAAGAAAACCGAAAGCTCCAGTTTGAATGTCGGAACAAGTTATCCAGTGATAGCTTGTGCACTATGAGAACTTTCTTGAGTGATCGCGAGTTAAGAGTTTGATTTTAGCTCCTTAGAAGGTATCGACATTCACGATTTGTTAGGATAGCACATTTCACCTATGAGGTGAGTAGGTGGCATGTTTTATTTCAAGAAAATATTACTTTCTAGATACTTGATCACACTCGGCATCTACCAAATACTACAAACTACTTGAGGAAATTAAAGAAATATGCTGAATAAGTTATTCATGCAGCCAAACAAGGCCGAGAAGAGAAGTCAGCAGTCTAATATACACGAGATCAAGGAGAACATGCAGGGCTAGCAATCCATCAATGCTATTAAAAGGAAAAGAAGTCATGAAACAGTTCCTACAAAAATATCAAGTTCCCGCAGAATAAAGCATTTTAACATGTTTATCAGAAGCTGTATAACTACAATGTCATACTGCGCTACTGCAAGGGAATGCGCACCTACTTTGTATGCCGCTGCTCATCAGTATTTTCAAAATCCAGTATTAAAGAGTCTGACACACTAAACAAGCCACACTCTTTGCGCCACACCAAAGAAACTCGGCAAAAATAACAATGGCTAGACATGATTAAATAAATATAGAACAAGGTAATTTTGTGTACCCTCTTTACGTGGCTGATCTCAAAGTGTAAGAACTTATCTTTAAGTTCATTTACTTCCTTGCACAATTCTATCATGTTCTGGTTCTTGGTCTGCCAGTGTCCTTGTACCTGTTTCCAAGACGCATTGAATAAATATTATAGATAAAATCTCTTAATAGCATCACAGTTGATATATATATATATATATATATATATATATATATATATATATATATATATATATGAAAGAAGAAAAGAAAGCTGCCGTAACGGCATTAGACATAAAGCGCAGATTATGAGAACGGTCTAAACAATTAAATCAATATCATCTGTTGGCTGAAAAGGAGCGGCGAAGATCGAAGGACTATAGTGAAAAACAACGAAGTTTTTACATACAAGGTGAAACCCTGTTATAGGAGTAAAGCTAAGAAAAGGCTACCATTAGGCCCTGTTTGGGAAGGGGATAAAGGGGGGATATCCCCCTTTATCCCCCAAACAGTTTTGGGATATCCCCGTTTGGGGATATCCCCCCAAACGGGGATATCACTGGGTTTGGGGTGGGGATATCCCACCCCAAACCCAACAGGGCCGGGTTTTGGAAAAACCCTTCCCAAGGCTGTCAGAGCCTTGGGAAGGGAAATTTGGTTTTTTTTTTTTTTTTTTTTTTTTTTAATTAGAATATTTAAATTTTAAAAAATATTTAAATTATAAATTTATAATTTTATAAATTTTAATTTTTTATATTTTATAAATTTATATATATTTATATTTTATTAAAATTATAAATATATTTATATTTTATTATATTATATATATTTATAAATTTATAATTTTAAAAAATAATATTAATTTTAAAATTGTAAAATTTATATAATTTTTTTATAATTTTTATAAAATTTATATAAATTTAAAAATTAAAATTTTTCCTCCTACTTAAAATATTCTAATACATTCTTTAATTATCAAATTTATAATATACATAAAAGTAAAGGTCACATCGTCATTAAAATAAAAAGTCAACTTTATACCTCTTTTTCTAAAACCCCAATCCAAACACCTATTTTCTTACACCAGGTTTATACCAGGTTTATCCCTCATTTCCAACCAAACACAATTTAGGTTTAAACCAGGTTTATCCCTTAGCTTATCCCTATACCTGGTATAACTCATTCCGGTATATCCCACATCCAAACGATACCTTAATGATCAAGAAGCAATAACTGCATAAAGTTTCTCAATAAAGCAAGAAGCAAAATGTTGCCACGGAACGAAAGAAAACAAAACAATACCTCGTACAGCAAACAGCACCCATTTTAAAAAAGAGATGCAAGTTAAGGTGAAGGAAACAGAACGAAAGAGCCACCAACCTGCATACAAACTAATTGAGAGTCGCCTCTCACTCGAACTCTTCTGAAACCTTTCTTAAGAGCATATTTCATACCCAAAATCACAGCTCGGTATTCAGCTACATTGTTAGTAACTATGCCCAAGCCCTCTCGAAGTCGGGATATCTTGAGCAAACGGCAAGAATAGGAAAGGAAATTAAAGAACCAATATAAAGATGGCGAATCTTAAAATATGAGACTATAAAGTAAAAAAAGATGCCTATTTTATCTACCACTCTCCCATCTTCGGTGCGAAGTACTGCTCCAGCACCAGCTTTTCCAGGATTTCCTTTTGAAGCACCATCGAATTCAATAAGGCATAGCATCTGAGGAACCCAAAATTATAAGATAATACACATCAGTCAATAAGCCAAAACCAAGAGAAAAATGCGGTGCTCATCACGCATGTTATCATTCCAATAGACAAAATTCTAGCAAGAATATAGTAGATACACAAACGGAAAAAAACTGAGGGGCCTGTGATTGATCTTTTATTTGTATTTGCAGCTAATATCCTATGGTAGCATCAACAAACTATAATTTATAAAATTACTAATAGTGTTACCTGGATATTTACTTATTATTATTATTATTATTATTATTATTATTATTATTATTATTATTTCAGGTTTCAGCTCTTATATTCCCTGAGACAGACACTATGCTTTTCTGAGTTTCGATAAACTGCCTGAAGACTTTACATGCTAACTCACAAGAACCATAACTAACCAACCACCTCACCAGTTTGCTATAATTGCATGATTTCGCGAACAATTAAGCCTAGTTTTTATCTTTAAAACACTTCTAAAAAAAATTCTGAGATACATCATTAAGCTGCGCACAAACTGAAGAATGTGCCTGGCTTTTGAATTTGGGAATGTTTATACAATCTTTCATGAAAGGATATTTTGCCGCTGTAAAGGGATTTTGATTCAAGCTAATCACTCTAACGTAACGATCTTGTTATGTAACCACCGACGACACGTACAACCTTTCTCCACGGACATGAAATGTGGAGAAACCGATCACTCCATTATTGATTTGTATATTTCAATCAACCATTTCAACAGCAAACAGCTACGAGTCTAGTTGCTTGATGGTGGAGACTTTCTGCATGCCGAAAAACTTTACATGACAAGTTAATCACACTCTCTAGTATATACTGGACAAGATTGAGAAAGATTTACTTCTCTCTTCTTTGTCTTGCACCAAAGATCGAAAAACTATAAGATGATGCTACAAACAATGAGTAAGATGCTAGAATACTGGTGTTAATTTGTGAAGCATGGGGATTTTCTTTTACAACTCCAGCCTTGGAGTCCAACTTTCAGCTAATGTAAGATATCAATAATCCCAACTTTTGAGGGTAGCAAATTCCACCAACAAAGTGATCTATCATATTACGAGAAAAATGATTGGAGGTCATTTACTCTATTCAATTGTAGACATCTTTTCTTACTCCACACCAACCAATTGCCACATCTCTTGAGCAAACAAAAGAGATACGCCTAAAAAGATAGTCATGCACCAACCAATTAACTTACAGGTTGTTGAGAGATTGGTTGTGGCTCAACGGAAAACCCTAGATTGAGATTGTTCGGTAAGAGATCAGTGGAGAAGCCACTGTGCCCAGCAACCTGCTAGAATAAAAAGGAGCTCGACATAACCATGTAAGTATGAAACCATAAATAATTCTTTTTTCCGTATGAAGGAAGATAATAAAAGCATAACTAATTGCTATTACAATCTTTGTCTGTGTTTACGTGTGCAGGTGTGATACACCTATATCCCTCATGCATCAACAAAAAATTGTTACAGCAAAATAACCTAATGAGAAATTCAATCCCGTATAAGAATCTTTACACAATTCTCTTTTAATAAAAATAGAGTTGTGCACGCTAAATGTAAGGATTTAAGTATCCATCGGCACGGTTTGAATCCATCGTACCGTATCGTGCCAATAAGATACCGGCACGATACAGCCTCCATACCAATGGCACAACTGAAAACCCTATTTTCCTTAAATTACTAAGTAATTTTCTTAATAAAGTTCAAAAATTTTGATAAAGATACATAATAAGTAATTAAAGAATTTTGTTGCTAAAGAAAATAAATATTTCATGCCATTATGTGTCGGTACACATATATTTTTTGTGACTTACACTCATCGGCATTGCTCGGCACGCACCGTGCCGGCAAGTTTTCGGCACGACCCCGTGCCATGGCACTTAAATCCTTAGCTAAATGCATTCAGTTGACAAGCACGAATATTTTATAAAGAAGTCAAAGAAGTCAAATGAAAATACTTATATGCGAAAAATATAATAAATTCTAAAAAGAATACATAAATAGAAAAAAGAAGGAAAAGGCAATAAACCGAGAGAACAAAGGTTAGTGAGGATAGAACGCATGTATTGTTTGGTAGTGCTAATTACACCCACCTCCAAACAAAATTTGCTTAGGGCTACCATTTATGACGCAGCCACAGTAGTTTTCGGATTAAGATAGGACCAAATATTGATGAAACAAAAAACCCAGTAAAAATTAACATAAGATTATCCAGGGCCCGATGATAAAGAACATTAGGATTAGTTATGCTTTTCCACATAAAAAAAGGAACACATTTAGAAAAAGGTAACAGCTTACTGGTTTGTTAATTGACTGTGCCTCAACAGAGTTAAAACCAGGACTAAGAGTTTTCCTGAAGTGATCGGAGGAAGGGGCAGAACCAGAAGTCTCCTGAAATGCAATAAGTGTTAAGACGAAATTTAGCTGCAAAAGCGAGCAGCGAAAAGTGGATAGTACTAAGTTACTGAAATAGGAAAGCAACTTATCAGAGCTTCAAGCATGCATGACATCATGAGGCAAATCAGAAAACACAGCTTAATGTATATTACAAACTATATCTTAAACAAACAAGAATCTATGCTTTACAGCTCTTAATTGTCTGCAACTAAATTCAACTTAAAGAAATCAACTGGTCCTTGCAGAGACTATGAAAACAATAGAATAACGTAAGTCACTACCAACACAATAAGATGGATTTGTTCTAAATGACAAAGCATACATTAAAATCTGTAGTTTGGCTTCGTTTCCTACCAGCAGAAATTTTGCTTCAAAGTTTGAAGTACATAAAAGATCAACCCTCAAGTATCCAACTTATGTTAGACTAATAATATTCTTTCTTCTCATTCTTTAACATGAAGATTTCTGGGCACTCTATCCTTTGAGATCTTCATACTGACAGTGTCTCAAGCAAAAGAACAAAGAGCACAGGAAGTTGCTACTTCATGGTAAAATAAGAACCACAATTAGTATTAGAGTTCACTTTCTTGATTGTTTTAATACTGGTGACAGAACTTCAGCACATTTATTTGTTTTACACAGCATACGGACTAATCAGAAATTAATACCCATCCACTATCTGTACTATGAATAAATTTAGTCATCCATACATAAAATAACTAATCGCTGAGCTCTTTTTTTAAGGCTGTGATCATTTTAGAACTTAGAATGCTCTGTGTGCCTCTCATATCCCAAACGTGCTGCAGGTTTATTTAACATCATCACTCCAGTTAGCTTCTCTCAAAATTTATTTTTCTATTATTTTCATCCTATTATGCCTTAATTCAGTCATTCAATTCTTAATATTTCAATTTACACGGCCCTGCTCCTTTTACGCCCTCTGTTTCAAAATTCATGGTATAGATAACTTTCCTCCCAGAACAAACTAACAGTCTATGCATGTTATGAATTCCTGCTAAAAAATTCTCTCTAAATATGGTCTTAACCACCCTTTGATTTCATCAAATAGTTATGTACTACTTGTACCGATCGATAGTTTTAGAGAATATTACTACAACCTATAAACAATAAATAAAGTTAGTGCAAATGTATAATCACGTAAGCAAAAAAAGGATTTGCGTTCACATACGGGAAGTTAACTTGCCTGTCTCCGGTTTGTTGGTTGCGTCTCAGGGGAACGTCCAAGATCAGGATACTTCTTTGGAAGATTACCAGGACTAGAACTAGATCTAGCTACATCCTGTAAAAGAAGAAAAATGTTCAGGTGATTGAATGACAAAGAACACAGAACTACAACTATAAAATAACTAGTGTACAAAAAACTGAAGAAAACAACGTGTAAGATAATGTAAAGGCAAAGAGAGCAAAAGCAAGAGTAAACTCACGACAAGCAAAAAGGAACGATTGATTGGCAAATGACGACAAAAGAAGATTGTAAAAGAACTGTATCAGAATAAGTTACCTGAAAAGAACAGGAGACCAGAGTACCAAACAAATCTTCTTTTACATCTGCCGCATCAATGGTATATAAAGGATTTCTTAGCCCACGAGAAGTAAGGTAGTCCTCTGTTTCTTTATGTAAACCATATCCTTTATAGGCACTTACAGGAGGATCGCATACCTATAGGAAAATCATTCATTACTTAAGAAATTAAAGAATGAAAGAGCATTAGCATTACAAGCCCATATTATTCTCTTGAAAAACAGTTTTTCGCCTGCAAAATTCCCTTCCTACAAAAATGCCCAGGGAAAAGCTATACTCCCAAATTCCATGCAGCCAAAACAAACATTAGCCTTTATTCAGGCATGTTGCTCTAGATTTACCAAACCCAATACTTAGTGTTAAATATTAATATTAAGAGCACCGTTCTCTAGTAGCTTAAGCTTTTGAAGAATAATGATTGCTTCATATTCTTTAATATGGTATCAGAGCAAGAGATCTTAAGTTCGAGTCCCGTCAGTCACCTAGCGTTATTTAATTTCCTTCTATTAATAGGCCTATCAAAAATTCTCGAACCCAGTCATGAGGGGAGTGTTAAATATAAATATTAAGAATGCCATTTTCTAACAGTTTAAGCTTTTGCAAAATGACGGTTGTTTTATATTCTTTAGCACTTAGCATTTACCGTGCATCATAAAATCATTAGAAACTTCAGAAAATGAGATTAATGAC
Organism: Tillandsia fasciculata; assembly: GCA_029168755.2. Lineage (NCBI taxonomy): Eukaryota > Viridiplantae > Streptophyta > Magnoliopsida > Poales > Bromeliaceae > Tillandsia > Tillandsia fasciculata. The sequence goes on along the minus strand of CM054934.1, from coordinate 26,711,996 downwards.
TTCATACATTCAGATTGAGACTAACAAATCACAGTCACATATAAAAATCACTTATTTTGTCAAAGAACTTTTATTGAAAATCGCACGCCAAGATATTTACTGTACATAAGCACGTAAAGCAACATATTTCATCATTTACCCTTGCTTTAAAATTGTAGCTAAAGAGACAAGGATTTTTTAACACAACATTATGAAACCTAGTTTTCCACTGAATGGCTCTCTTCAAACATTTGCAAGGGCACTAGTTAATCTTTCGATTTCCATGTACATGCAATTCGAAACTTTGTATCGTATTTAATTGCATGATAGTATTAGATTAACATAGTAGAAGTGAGAAGAAAAAAAATTGAATATTACTTTATATTGTAAGATATGCAGTTATGCACAGTCATTTTCGTCTTACCCATAATATAGGATACCATGCAAAAGAAGCAACCATAGCTTGTGTACATAACAAATAAGAAATTAAAGCGAATCTTAAGTAATATACAGAAAGTAAACCAGGAAAAAACAGAAAAAATTTGTGAAATCAAAGACACGCACCGAAGAGCTAATTTGTGCCTGACAATCATTAAAATTTTTGTAAACAGCAACAGTATTTCCCTTCCGAACAACAAAAAATGCATTGCTCTCTTCCATAGCTGGCTGGAAGATATATCTGAAAAACATAAGACGAGTAAAATAAAGCAGAGTTCCGACCTCAATATATTTGCAAGAAGCAGCCTAATTTGCTCACAGAAGTGCCGCAACCAAACCCGCTAGTATCCTTTGTATATTGTAGGGCATACATTATCGACGAACAGTAAACTCTTTCAGAAAGTAAATAACAAGACCAATTGCCATTCCCTTATGTTACCGTATCATTTTATCCTTCATAATCAATCAAAATACATTTACCTTTGAAATGTTTTAGACTTGTAGGCACTAACTAAATGTGCTCTAACCAACTCGAGAAAAGTCTTTTTTCAAAAAAACCCCACATATTACTACTGGCAAATTGTTCAAAACATATTTAAATTCATCGCTATTCTCAGTCCTAAACTGAATTGAAACAATAACTCCCTGCCAAGGATTTAAGTGCCGTGGCACAGGGTTCTGCCGAAAACTTGCCGGCATGGTATGGCACGGTGCGTGCCGACACATAATGACATGAAATATTTATTTTCTTTAGCAATAGAATTTTCTAATTGCTTATTCTGTATCTTTATGAAATATTTTGAACTTTATTGAAAAAATTACTAAGTAATTTAAAGAAAAAATAGTTTTAAGCTGTGCCATCGGCATGGGAGTTGTACTGCGTCGGTATCTTGTTGGCACGATATTACACGGTGGATACAAGGATTTTAAGTGCCGTGGCACAGGATTGTGCAGAAAACTTGCCGGTACAGTACGGCACGATATGTGCCGACACATAATGGCATGAAATATTTATTTTTTTTAACAATAAAATTTTTTAATTGCTTGTTATGTATCTTTATCAAATATTTTGAACTTTATTACGAAAATTACTTAGTAATTTAAAGAAGAAAAAAAGTTTTGAACTGTGCCATCCGCACTGGCGAATACTTAAATCCTTACCCCTTACAAGTCAAATAGAACAACGTTTAAAAACTCAAAACCCGCATACTAGAGTTTGCGAAAATGCTTTAGCAACTACTATTTTCATACTAAGGCCTCGTTTTGCACCGTTGCTATTTTTCCATATAATTTAATATACCGGCAGAAAGATTTTCCTTTCGATTGTCATGATCGGTTAGCTTGCAACGGACGCTGGTCAAGTGATGGATAACAACTTCTTTAAAGTGAAAAATTTTGTCGAAAAACATGTTCGATGCATGGATTACAAGCAATCCACCATTTTCCTCCTACACTATTTCATATAGAATTTCTAGTTTATGAAAAAACAAAAAAAAAAAAAAAAAAAAAAAAAAAACCGTTCCAGTTAACTTACATCTTCTTTGGAGAAAATCCACATACTTGCCATGACTGCAACCATAAAACCCCTCTACAAGTAATTCTAAAGAAAAGGGATGTTTCAACTGACCATTAAATGATTAACATTTCACACTATTGGTATGAAATTAAACAAAAAAAAAAAATCTGGAAGAGTAGGGAAAAAATTGGTATGGAAAAGAAAGGAGAAAGAACTGTGAAAGATCTATGTGAGGGTAAAATAATACCTTCCTGTTCAGAAATTTGGTTGTTCCTCTTCTGCGATCGCGTTTTGGGGAGGGGTAGTCAGGCCCTCCCTCTTCCCGTTTGCGTTCTTCCCGATGGGCCGCTGGCGAAGTACCGCAGAAAAGCTGTTGCGAGACGCCTTTCCTGAAGACCGAAGACGAGCGGCGCCGCGCACAGCGGCACTGAGCTTTTTTTATTTTATGTTATGCTTTTACTTTTTTTTTTTTTTTTTTTCTTTTTTTTTGGTGGCCAATTTGTATAAAAAATACATCAATTTTATGTTTTGATAAAAATGGGTTTCTTTTATTGACTTTACATATATGATATGAAATTGTTAAAAAAAAAAAAAAAAAAAAAAAAAATTTTTTTTTTTTTTTTTTTGAGCTCATCGTCTTTGTTCCCACGCCCTGCCACTCTCACCCCATACGAGGCCCACCCCGCACCCCCTCGGCATCCCTATGTACCCCGCAGAATCGCGGGGTATTTACAAAAGTAACCACTGTAATATTTCATATTACAAAAATAGTCTTGTAAAAAATTTATTTACAAAAATAGACCTAGGGTCGTGAGGGGATCAAAAAGCGGCAAACCATTTGCCGCTTTTTTAAAAAGCGGCAAATGGTTTGCCGTTTTATAAAAATTTGCCGTAGTCTCCAAAAAGCGGCAAACCATTTGCCTCTTTTAAAAGAGGCAAATGAATTGCCGCTTTTAAAAGAGGCAAATGAATTGCCGCTTTTAAAAGCGGCAATCCATTTGCCTCTTTTAAAAGAGGCAAATGGTTTGCCTCTTTCATACTTTTCTACTCCACAGCCAGAATTCACATAAAAAAAACCCATTTATACAATTTCCAAATAATACATTTCAAATCACAACATTTGACATCCAAATAATTCAATCACAATATTTAACATCCATACAATTCAATCACAACACCACAACAAGGAATATATCAACATCACAACATCACAATATCACAACATCACAATATCACAACACAAGATCACAATATCACAACACAAGATCACAACATCACAACACAAGATCACAACATCACACCACAACATCACAACATCACACCACAACCAAAAAAAAAAGAATGAATGTTCTGAATGTTATGAGCATCAAATATAAATGTCCGAATAATATAATAATGTAAAAATGATATATGCAACAAATAAAAGAAATATGAAAATACCAAGATGTCCTAACAAAAATGTGGACTACTCTCCACGCCCTCGCGACCGTCCACGTTTTCGTCCGCCTCTACCTCCACGTCCGCGTCCGCGCCGCCGACCCAGTGCTCGAATAGGCACATCATCATCATCATCCATCTCAGGCTGTACATGCTCAATGCCATGTATCTCATCAATATGCTCGATGGAGATGCCCTCGACAAGTACATCCGTCCTCTGCGTGTCAAGCACTGATGACTGCGTCCCCTCCAGCGTCTCAGGTACAGGCTCAGCAGTAATATGATCGTGGCGCCGTCGCCTCCGTCGATATGTAGCACCAACTAGACTCACATCTGATGTAGATGGAACATCTGATGTGGATGGAACATCTGATGGAGGGATCGGCGCAACTAAAGTATCAACCTGATGTACCTCAGATGTAGATGGGACGTCATATGAATGAAGTGATGCTGGCTGGAAATCGAAATGAAGGACGTCTGATGTCGAGGGAACGTCGGAATGAAAAATCGGAACGGATGCAGACGGAAAATCGTATGCAGGCGTGGACGTGGAGGGAATATCATCCGGAGGTGGCTCTGGATGCTGTACAGAAGCAGCTAATATAGGGAGTCTCTCTAAGACTCTCTCCATGTCCATCCGTATATATCCTAGAGCGTCCATCAATCCAGACGGCTCTGGAGGATCATCCATCAAATGTCCTAGACTCCGTACAGTACGGCGCAGAGTATCCACCTATAAAATAACACATATTTATATAAACGAACTTTATATAAACCACTACTAATATATAAGGAAAAAATTATTAAATGATCTTACCAAAGTTCGCTCGATATGCCCCCGCGGCAAAAAAGTGAGTGGAGGTCGCTGTACGGGATGAGAAATCCACCTCCTTGTGATATCCCAGTACCACTGCATATACAAGGAGGTGGCTCGTGCTGGATCTGGGTCGACGAATGCACTCTGCTCCGCAATATGATCTAGACGATCAGTCCATCGGAGAATATAAGAAGCATGGAATATAGCCCAGTCCTCTCCCGATCTACCCTGCGATGAAATCCGCCGTATAGCCTCCACAGGCTCTGGTATATGCTGAACTAATCCAAACTGGCGGAAAACTCGATCAGGTAGATGTAACTCCACTATGTGGAAGCATATCAAGCAAATCCTGGCACGCCATACTGCGGAGTCCTCAAGACAAAAAGGTGGAAGACCATGCAAAATCTCCTCAGTATAAGGAGTCCAAGTAACCTGCGAAAATTACTAAATTTTAATTAATATAAAATTTAAAATGAATTTATATGTATGTAACTTACAAAAATTTTACGTACTTGAGACTCCCGCTGCTGATCAAGCTCGTCCCGATAAAACTCAATATCGGTCGCTCTGACATTCCCTCGAAAGCGTAAGCTCGTATTCCATCTGCAAAAAAGGAAAAAAAGATAAGACATTATCTCACAATACCTAAAATCAATGATGCAAAATATTGTATTAATCATCGAGACATATAAATATTTAACGTACCGACATCCGAGCGGACAATCATCGAGATCTGGCGGAGCCCCAACTCTGTCGGGACGGCCGATATGTATATGGTCCCACGCCCAGATCTATACAGAAAAAACAGATATTTATAATACTGGTAAAAAAATTAAGATTATTATATTTCTAATGCGAACAGTAGTGATTTTACCTGTAATAAAGTACCGAATGCACAACACTCGGTCCTCCCCCTCATCGATGCATTCCCCATTGCACGATATAGATGGGCCAAAGTAGCTGCGCCCCAAGCTAGCCCGCCACATTCTACAAAATTCTCAAGTAGCGGTAGCCACTTGAGATGTACCCGATATCCAGTGGTGTTTGGGATCAAGCTGCATCCAATTTGATATAATATGTATGCGCGTGCAGTAGCTGCAACCATGGCTGGCGGAGCATCTAGGGGGACATGATGAAAGTGCTGAAATAACCAGTCTACTTTGATCTGACCTTTCTCGATACTATCTGGCTGCATCCCTAGAAGTGTATGACATAAATATGGCCAGTCGCCAGATGCTCGTCCCGTGACAGGCTCGCCAGAAACTCGTAGTCCAGCTATAATGGCCACGTCGCGCAGCGTCACTGTCATCTCGCCGTGGCGTAAATGGAATGTCTCTGTCTCGCGTCTCCATCGCTCCGTCAATGCGCCTAACAGAGCCTGATCTAGCTGAATGCGTCTGAGGCGAGAGACATAGAAAAAACCAGCCTGTCGTAGTAGGTCCAACACCCCCGGATGCTCCACCGTCCACGAGTTCAGTTTACGACCATGCTCCCGCCACTGAACTGGTACGTACCCCTACACACACAATAAATATATTAGATTTAAATTTTATAAAAATATATAGTATGTAGTTTATAAATGAACTGACCTCGGCTCGTACATAGCTCGAACGGTGACTCGCCTGGTCTGATAGAACTGAAGGATCAACTGGCCCGATCTTCTCGTGATGGTCCATCTGCAAACAAAGTATACAAACTATTAGCCTTTCATTAGAATGTGGTAATATAATTTGAGAATTTTTAAATTTATAAGTAGACAACCATAAGCAAACAACCTAATACCTCTACGTCTACGACTTTCAGTTCTTCTATCTTGATTATTGGGACAAGTACTCCTATAATGTCCCTGTTGTTTACAAATCGAGCATTTAGTCCTTCGCATCCCCTCTCTATCGTCCATGGCATTTCGAATACGTGTGGATTTGGGCCGGCCTTTCTTCCTTCTTATAGGTGGGGGCGCCAACGGTGGTCCTTGAGGTCGTGGCCAGCTCCTTTTGTCAGGAACAGGATGGAATTGTGGGGCATAAGCATTACGGTAATAGTCACATGTATACCATTCAGAACATAAAGTATAGTAGTCAATGTTCATATGACCATTACTGCAAACGGCTAAAAGATGTGAGCATGGCAATTTAGTTAATTCATATTGTCGGCACGAACATGTTGAGCTTAACCCATTAAGAATTATCTCATACATTTGATCTCCAGTACTAACTTGAAATTCCATTAGGCCGTACCGAGTTACATCATGACTTCTAGCGAGTGCCATATTTTGTCTAACTAGGGCTTCTCGTTTTGGTGCCAATATTGTAGAGTATGTCTCAGCCTTCTCACGACGCTTCAGAAAATAACTGTTCACCTTAAAAAATGTAGCTGCCACAAATGCCGTGATAGGCAAACCACGTGCATCTTTAAGTACTCCATTTAAACTCTCTGACCGATTGGTCGTCATTACCCCAAAACGCCGACCTCCATCGAATGCCAAAGCCCAATATTCCCTTTCTCCTTGAAGCTCGTGCACCCACTGCCAAGCCTCCGGATTCATCTCTTTTAATTGGTCCTTTTGCTCATAATATTCTCTTGCGGTTGCAGCACATCCTATACCCGTATAAAATTTATTGAGTAAGTTTTCATTTTTAAACCCCGCTTTTTTCATATTAGCTTTCAAATGGCGGAGGCACCAACGGTGAGTATGACCGTCGGCTCTCGAAAACTCCTCAAGAACAATTTCTTTTAGCCCAGGGAAGCGGTCTGAAATCAGACAAATAGATCGATCGCCTGTCACAAAATACTTTAAATGACGTAAAAACCAACGCCAACTAGCCGCATTCTCTCCCTCACAAATAGCAAAAGCCAACGGGTACAATCCTTTATTGGCATCTACAGCCGTTGCAATCAATGCATGCCCCTGATACTTTCCATACATATGAGTTCCATCGATGCTCAACAATGGTAAGCAAGAAGAGAACCCGGTAATTGACGGCCCAAACGCCCAAAATAAGCGTCCAAACTGCCTAACCCCATCTGGCCGGGGCCTGTTATCGAGCCGCCATTTAGTCCCCGGGTTCGCGCGCTGCAACGCGGATAAAAACCGACCAACATCGGTGTATGATTCCTCCCAACCACCGTAAATGATCTGTAATGCTTTATTTCTGGCCTGCCACGCCTTCGAATATGGAATCGTCACATGCAATTCAGAACACATTTTTACTTGTATTTCCGCCGGCGTCAAAGAAAGTTTAACTTTCAATGATGGAAGAATGCGTGTACATATAAGAGATGATGTACAATTTCTATGGGCAGTGTTCAGCACCGGAAGTAAACAAGTATGCTGCCCGGCATATGTTTTGACTCTAAAATAAGTCGCATCCTTTGGTATCGAAGCATGTAATCTCCAAGGACACGAGTCAACCATGCATCTCACTGTATAAGCTTTTGTGGTCGACTTTAACACTTTCATTTGCACGTTGTGAGAAATGTGCCATTCCTCAAGAGTATGCAATAAACTTGATTTGTCACTGAATACACGCCCAACCCATGATCCATCAATAGTAGGAGGGGACTCTTCAATTTGAGCACGATCGAATTCAGTGGGATCGATTTCATACTGATCCATCCATTCGGCATCATCTACAAACTGCTCTGGATGATCTATGAAATCGATACCTTCATCTGGATCATCTACATATTCATTATTTGCGGTTGGATCATCGACATCAGCATATATGATATCTGAAAGGACCCCCAATCCGCCGTCATGATCCATATCACTGTGGTGAACTTCCGCCACCCCCGGATGCACATCATCCTCATGATCAGTATCTTGTTGTTCTTCTAAAATTTCTTGTTGCACCTCCGCTTGCTCCACTTGGTGCACCTCCGCTTGAGTCTGATTTTGTATCCCCTCAAACTCGGTTACGGCATGATAGAATCCAAAGTCATGTACATCTCCCAACGGATAGGATCCCAAGTCATGCACATTGTGAGAAGACGAATTTCTGCATATATTTTTCATTATTAATCTCTCACTACAAAAGTAATATAATAAAAATATTTATAATGTATCATTACTAACCCATATTCGTATGTAGCGTTTTGTTGTCCACCAAGTGGAGCGAGCGATCTGGATGTCGTGGCAAGATCACTACTACGTGGGAGAGACGGAGGACGGACAACTCCGTACTCTCTGCAATTGAATAACTAATCAATTTAAACGTTTATTTTAACTAAAAAATTATATAAAGCCACAATTTGTAATACTAACCTAGATATATTTGCTCCACCTCCGATGTCATCATGAAATGGTTCTCTTTCAGCCATAGGAGATATTACATCTACGTCTAATTCACTATTTAACATTCTTGAATAATAGCCGTGAGATGCAACCATCTGCTTCTCAATATAGATTATCAAGCATGAACAATTCCTTGATAATGCCATCAAACCACACAATGAGTCATCATCCGTAATTTCAATCACATCATATTGATTTCCTCCCATTGGATATCGAACTTTAATAATTAGAAGCCACTCATCTCTTCTTATATTGGTAATTCTATAAATTTTTCTCTCAAAATCCCTAAATGTAATATTCATTGGAATGCCACTTAATTTCTTACGACCCCCAATATACTGTGGATTATAATCTTGTATAACAAGTTGTCCATCCCAGTTAACACTAATAGCTACATTTTGAGCCATCCTAATTTCAACAAAAAAATAATATTCAGAAAAATAAAATACTAAAAAAATGCATCAAATAATATTAGATATTAAATAATGCATCTAATTATATAATAATTTTCTATTTAATTCTTATTTTAATCCACATCACTAAAATAATATTCAGGGGAGGGTATTCTACAATCTATTTTTGTATTTAAAGAGTTATAAAATGAAACGAGGGACCTAAGGTGAGCATCACAACAAAGAGATCACTGATAAAAATATGCTTCAGATTCACATGATCTAAAAATATGTATCTAGCACAATAATAAATGGAATTACAGCATTTACAGAATTGTGATAAAAAAAATAGCACATGGAGACTTAGTACAGCATTTACAGCAAATGGAATTACAGCATTGTGATAAAAAATTAGCAAATGGAATTACAGCATTTACAGAATTTTTATTACAGCATTTACAGAAAAATTTGCAAGCACATGGAGACTTTGTACATTTACAGAAAATCAGCATTTACATGGACATTTACAGAAAATCAGCATTTACAAGGATACTTACAATGCCAGAAAAATCAGCATTTACAAGGATACTTACAAGGATATAATGCATTTATAACTATAGTTTAGAGGGTTGCTTCACACATTTGCAAGCATATGGAGAAATTTACATAGTTTACATAGTTTACCATTTATCAAAACTTTGCAAGCACATGGAGTACTAGAGGGAAGAATGTACCTCGAAATGCACTGTGCGGAGGAGTTTGGGGGAGTACTGTGCGGGAGTAGAGAGAGAGAGAGAGAGAGAGAGAGTGTGTGTGCGCGCGGGGAAGTACAGTGCGGCACTGTGCGGGCTGCGTGAGCGGGAGAAGAAGAAGAAGGAGAGAAGAAGAAGAGAAGAAAAGAAGAGAAGAAAGCGGGCGGGCGGCGCGGCTAGGGTTAACTTATTAAAAGCGGTGAATCATTCACCGCTTTTAAAAGCGGTAAATGGTTCACCGCTTTTAAAAGCGGTGAATCATTTAACGCTTTTAAAAGCGGCAATTTGTTTACCGCTTTTAAAAGTGGCAAATGATTTACCGCTTTTAAAAGCGGTAAACTATTTACCACTTTTAAAAGCGGTAATCTATTTGCCACTTTAATAGGGTTTAGAATTTCTTGTAGGTTTATGAAAGCGGTAAATGGTTTGCCGCTTTTAAAAGCGGCAAACCATTTGCCGCGTAAGCCTATTTTTGTAATAAAAATTTTCAGAAGCCTATTTTTACAATTAAAAAAAATTTTAAGATTATTTTTAAAAAAAATTCCAGAATCGCTGTCAGCCTCTTACTCGACACCGCGCTCACTACTGTCGTGCCCGTGCCCATACCCACGCATATTTGATGGGCACAACATCGGAGGCGCGGGCACGGCTTTAAAGGGCGGCGCTCCGATGAGGTCCACGGCGGCAGCAAGACGGTGACTGTATTAAAATGCGAGAGAAAGACCGCGATAGCGAAAAAAGAAATTCAAAAGTAAAAAAGAAATATATATATATATATATATATATATATATATATATATATATATATATATATATATATAGAGTTGTGATGGAATGCTATTGATAGCACCAACCCAACTTTGCCACCCATTTTGTAGCCCTTAGATCGTATTGAGATTTGTGCAAGCTATTTAATTAAAAAGAAAAGCTTTTTATTTTTTACTTTTTATTTTTACTTTTTCTTTTCTCTTTTTTTCATTAAAGAGCCTCCACGAATCTCAATGCGATCCAAAGGCTACAAAATGGGTAGCAAAGTTGGGCTGGTGCTATCAATAGCATTCCAGCATATATATATATATATATATATATATATATATATATATATATATATATATATATATATATATATATATATATATATATATATATATATATATATATATATATATGTATATATAAAATAAAAATAATTTTTTTTACAGAAAAGTTTAAGAAAAAAAAAAACTGAATAAAAAGATAAAGTTGTTTGAAATTGTACTATTTCAAAAAAAAAATTATATTTTTTTAGACAAAAATTACACTCTTTGAGCATAGAGTGCACTCTTTAAACGAAAATTGTATCCTTTGGACGAAAATTATATTATTTCTTCTCATTCTCCTCCTTCTTCCCCTCTACTTTTTCATGCTTTTTTCTCGTCCATTCAAGACTGCCGACGTGCGATGGAGGCGGAGAAGAGTGGCGACGACGGAGAAAAGAGTGGCGGAGGCGGAGGCAGTCTGCCTTGCCTTTACCTCGGGGGTGTGCGGGGACGCGGGGAAGGAACCCCCGCCTGCGCCTTTGCTGCCTTCTTCTCTGGTGTCGTCACGCTCTTCTCCACATTCATTAGTCGTCGCAACCTCGGATGGGCGTGAAAAAAGAACAAAAAAATAACTAAAGGGAAAAAATGAGGAGAAATAGTGTAACTTTCGATTAAAGAGTATAACTCTTATCTCAAATAATATAATTTTTTATCTCAAAAAATATAACTTTTTTTTAAAATAATACAAAATTTGTCTAAAACAGTTAAACTTTATTTTTTTCTTTCTTTTTCTCTAGTTCTTGACCTTTCTTGTACAAAAAAAAATATTTTTTTATTTTTTATACTTTTTATTTTTCTCTACCCTCTGTAACTTTTTTTGCTATCATGCCCTCTCCTTAGCCCTCTACTATAGCCACCGCGATCGTGGCCGCCATAGACCTCGCCAGAGTGCCGAACCTAGAAGTTGCACCAGCTCCCGCCGCGTCCACGCCCATGACATTGTGCCCATCAGATACGTGTGGCCATGGAAAGGGCGTAGGAGCGAGGCGGCGAGCTCGGAAAGAAGACAAAAGGAAGATGAACCTCGAGCGAAAAAAGAAAAAGAAAGAAATAAAGGTATTTTGGTTAGTTTTTTAAAAATTCGAAATGAATCTACAAAAATAAAAAAGGTGGTCCATTTTTGCCAAAATGCAAAACTGATGAATTTTTTATGCAAATTGGCCTATTTTTGTAATGTTTTTTTTAATGAACTAAAAAAAATAAAAATCTAAAATCTAAAATGAAGGTAAAAATTGATAAAAATTTTAGCATATTTTTTTATAAATACAACTAATTTACTAATAGTTTAATTTATAATCAAAGTATCTTTCTTTAGAGTTTATTCGGAATGTATATTATTAATCCGTTCGGCCTTCCTTTACGTATTCTCCACTATCTCTACACGTTTTTTTTTCTCAAATCTCTCTCTCCATCTCGCTTAGTTATAGCAGCCACCACATTGTACACTTTCTTTCTTTGTCGCTAGCCATCATTTTTGCCGGATCTCCTCATCGGCGAGCTCCTTCTGCGACCGCCATTTTTATTGGATGGTTTCGTCGATGCCATGCCATGTTGGTATCAGCAATGTCACGCCCCGGATGTAAACCAGAACCCGGCCCGTCCACAGATCCGCCGTGCATACGGAATTTTTCGTGTACACGAAGCGTCGGTAACCTGCTCAGATATAAAAGATATAATAAAATAGCATAAAACAGAGCTAAACTAAAACTACTACATCTCAGACTGATGATCCAGGAATCTCACTGAGTCCATCCAACACACCAATAATAAGTGTTTCACACCACAGATCATGGGGAAAAGCTACACGGGGACCAGGGTCACTACAAGCAAAGAGTTCTCTTTTCGATCACAGCAACAGGTATTCTCTAGTTCATCCTGTTATCGACCCCTCTCCTCTAGTGAGTGCACTGCTACCAACATGCTTAAACTTTTTTGAATGAATAAAAAAATAAAAAATAAAGGTAAAATGTATAAACCTTTCAACATATTTTTTGTAAATGCAACCAATCTACTAATAGTTTGGCTTATTTAGAAAAAAGTTTACAATCAGAGTTTCGTTCTTTGAAGTTTATTTGTAATGTATGTTCTAATCCAATCCGCCTCCCCTTGCATATTCTTCACGACCTCTACACGCTCTTTTTTTTTTTCCCTTTACACCCGCATGTCCGTCATATTCTTCCTAGCCTCATCTGTTCGGATGAATCTCTCGAATCCACTTATCATTGATGCAATCTTGGCAGGCGTCCGACACTCAAAAGGTACATTGCGAAGTTGGATCCAGGCCATAACTGCGTCCTGTGGGGGCGAGCGTTCCGATACAGACACCAGGTGTAACACCTAAGCCAGACGTCGTCGAGGGTGATGATATGGGGCTTGATAAGGGTCTCGGTTGAGACCCAGCCCAGGAGAAGGATCACAAAGTTGCAGTCCCTATACCTCGCCACAAAAAAAATCGTGAGAATAGCCCCCAAACCTTCTAGCTAGGGCATTCACGAGCGTTCGTTGCGGAGCAAGTCCTAGTTCCGCAGGTTCCACCACGTCTGCTAGCAGAGCCTTTCGCCTTATCTCTGTCCTCCTAAGCTACTCCTCTGTAAAGAAAACAAAGGCCTTTATACTCGAAACCCTCCTTTGACGACGAACAGCTTTATTTAGATTCATGATCCCGGTGTCCACACCCTTCATATTTTTCTTCTTGCACTATACGCCCGATGCCTAGTCCGTTGACAAGCAAGACACCTCACCAGATCCCTACAGTCGCCCACACGATGATTGGTTGTGAGGCACATGAAACACCTCCCCGCCCTCCACCGCTATGTTGGACTCCTTCCCCTTGAAGAGTAGGCACTTTTCTTGGGAACAAAGATAGGTATACTAGTTTGCTTCTTCGGGGGTCTCAGCCAAGCCTCTTTATATGATCCAGCTTGGGGGGGTAAGTGACCCACTTGCCCATCCTTAATTGTTGAGTCCTCCAGCTTTCCACCTTCGTGCTGAACAATAATTCCAACCTCATCGGGGGGGGAGGGGGGAGCTGCATTTACTCCTCACAGGTAAGTGACCCACATGCCAATCTTTAATTATTTAGTCCTCCACCTTCATGCTGAACAATTATTCCATCCTTACCTGGCCCTCGATCTTGACCCTAATCCAGAAAAGAGAGCCGGGTCCTTACAAAAAATCCTTACCTCAAGTTTCCACTAACTTCGTCCGCCCGTGCCACTCTCTTTAACGCCTTCTTAAGCTTCCTATCCGCATAGTAATTTACTCCACCTACCTGCTTTGCATCTTTATGACTGTTGTGCTCAAGAAAGTGGGTATTAAATGCATGGTGGAGGTGATCTACTTCAAGAATAGTAGAATCCTAAGTCCCATGGATCAGAGGGGAATCCTTTTGTTCTCTCATGTCCACTCTTATTTTTTCCACTATTGAATATTGACTTATGGGATGATCTAGGTTGTCTTGGTGTGAATGTTGATGACAGTATAAGTGAAGGTGAAGCTGGAGAAGAAGCAACAAATGAGGAAAAAGATTGTATATGATGCAGTACCAAGTGGATATAGTTTTCATGATGTACACAATAGTGACATTGATTTTCAGGAGAAAATAGATTGTCTACGTGGAATTCAATATTACAAGAATAATCCCGTCATGGATGTAGAAGCAAAGTATCCTGTTGTAGCTTCTTTTAGAGATACATTTATTTTGCTCTATTAGATGAGTTTGAGTACAAACTACAAAAATGTGATCTTTTGATGATAACTAATAGACATTCTAAAACTTGAATTCAAGTAGCGAACACATGCATCTAGAAAACAAGGGCTCAGCATGGTTGGTGTAGATGTTGTCCCCAACACAAGCTGTATTAAGAAGAAACGAAATGAGAATGGAAAGCAAAAGAGTTGTATTAAGAGGGTTGTTTGGGCAGACGAGGTTGGTGGAGTGTAGTATCACGACCTTTCTTGTTCTTCTTTTATAATTTCTTTTGAATAAAATTAATTATTAGGGGTTATTTTATCAAGTTTGTGGGTGGAACTTTTGTGCTTGCGTTTTATTTTTCTACGATAGAGCTCGGAAAACGGAGAACGACACAACGATCGGATCTGAAATCCGATTTACGGATCTCCCGGTTTGGAGTTTTCTTGGTTCGGACAATCTCGGCGTCAGTAGCATGCATCGGGATCCGTGCTAGCCGTTGCGGGGCATTTCATTGATCGGCACGCTTTTCGAGGAGATTGAAATCCTTCTTTTTGACTGAATTTGAATTCTCTTACGTACAAGAGAAATATTAAGTTTTTTTAAAATATCCTTTTTTCAAAAAAAGAGAGAAGTATCGCTAACCCTAGAATAGAGAAGAAATAAAAAGGGGACCGGTTCTTCCATCTTCTTCGACCGAGCGTGCCGGAGGTCGAGAACGGGAGCAACTCCGGATTCCCTTTACCTGCGAGGAGCGAGATCGGGTCGTCTTCTCCGTTGGAGCAAGGTAAGCGGCATTGCTCTTTCGCGTTTTGATGGTTTTCGTTTGCGTATTCTTGGCCGCTAGGTTTTTCGTTTTGGGTCTTGTTGTCGCGCGACGCTGGGATGCCCTAGTCGACACCGCACCGTCGCCGCGCGGATAGGGTGCGCGCTACCCGCGCGCCGTTGAAGGGGCCGCGCACCGCGCTGCGCGCAGGGCAACAGCGCTGCGCCACGCCGCTTGCAGCCGCGCGGGGACAGGACCCGCGCGCGGCTGCAAGCGCCGCTTGCGCCGCGCGCGGCAGCAAGCGCCGCACGCACCGCGCGGGGCAGCCGCTGTTGCCGTGCTGCTTGCGCACCCGCGCGGGGCTAGAGCCCGCACGGGGCTGCCGCTGGCGCTGCCCGCGCCCGCGCAGGGGAGGCAACCCGCGCGGGGGTGTTGCTGCACCGCTTGCGCGCTCGCGCGTGGCTGGTGCTCGCGCGAGGCTGCTGCCCGCGCAGGGCTGCCGCTGGCACCGCGCGCTCCCGCGCGGGGGAGGCACCCACGCGGGGCTGTTGCCGCGCCGCGCCGTATGCACCGCGCGGCGAAGGTGCCCGCGCGGGGCTGTCGCATGCATTGCGCCGCCGCGCCGCGTTGTTCTTGCACCGCATCTGGTTGGGTTTTGGTGTTATCCATCTTTTTTCCGGACAGAGGTCGGGTCTACTATTTTCGCGGGGCACGGTTTAGTTTACTGATGATTCTTTTTGGGGACTTTTTAGGTCCGGGAATCGTACGAAGGCATGGGACGATTTCAGGTGTTTCGGTCGACGCTTTCTAAGGTGAGTTTTCTCTTATCCGAAAAAGGGAAGGTTGTCGGTTGAGGCATACCGAATTTTCCCTTTTCCTCGTTAACGATGTTTTGGTTACAGTTACATTATTATGAGTTAAGGACTAACCCCATTTTATGCACGTGTATCGGTTCTGTTATTCTGGAGCAACTGAGTGTCGCAGGTGTTCTTGACACTCGGTTTATTATTATTATTATGCTCATGGCGCTTGCACGCACACCAGCGATTTGGCCACCGTGTCGGTGTACTTTTCCGGAGAGATGGTCTGCAGACCCGTGAACCCTACGAGGTGACGTTAGTAGGGGCCCCTTGCGGTTATTTGCGGTGCTGCACTTGTGCAGTGGGGGGGTTTAAAGACACCAAGGTGAGAGCGGTGCGGACTTCTTTTGCCTGAGGTCCCCGGACCGACATGGCAGGTGCGGAGTTTGGTTTTATCGAGGGGGAATATGTTTGCGTGCAGGATGGGGATTGTGGATGCTCTGGTTTTACGATTTGGTTTATTATCTGTATCTGTTAGCATCACTTTTGTTATTATGTTACACCTTTAGTTTTCGTATCACTGACTTCCCACACTGTGACAGGTTTGATCAGGGGTGGGATCTGGGCGGCGGTGAGGCTGCGACTAGGAGGATTTAGCCTTATTCTGGCTTGTGACTTTTTTCCTTTTTCTTAGTTGTTTATTTCAGTTGGTTAGACTTTGTGCATGTGACTCTCTTTTTATTGTGGATGATGTGGATGTTGGATTGGACTTGTGATATTGTGATTGACTTGTTTTACTTATGCACTTAGTTATGCGTTTGGACGGCCGTTTCAAAATATAGAAAAGAGATTACAAAATTAGGTGTCGTGTGGACATCGTTTTGCAAACCCGTGGTTTTATCCTTTCAAACTCATATTGCCGTTCAGACAAGAGATTACGAAAATATTTTAAAAACTAGGTGTCGTGTAGACATCGTTTTGCAAATCCGTGGCTTTATCCTTTCAAACTTATGTTGGTGATTGGTTTATGGGATTGGTTACTGGTTCCCTTTTTAGTCTTCATCTTGACTGGTGTGGTTAAAGTGCAGTTGTGGTTTTACGCCGTGCATACGCAAGGGTGGCTTGATTGTTAAAGTCGAGAACGCTAGCGTATGTGGCGGGTCTGTGCACGTGACCGGTGGGGGTTCCTTTTTAATATATATATATATATATATATATATATATATATATATATATATATATATATATATATATATATATATATATATATATATGCGTTATTTTCTGCTTCATTAAACCCCCGGGGCCTGACATGGAGAGTTAAGGGTGGTTGGGAGCTGTCTGGGGGAACCGTTAGCCTCTTTTAACAGGAGAGTTAACTCACCTGGAAATGGTGGAGGTACGACGGAACGCGGAGATGGAAAGTCGGAGCATCCGGCATTGAAGACTGGTCAGGAAATACAGCAACTGGGGAAAAAGGAGGGTGCTGGATGTTGTCTACTGGATCACGGAGGCCGCTCCTGTAAAGAGGTACTTTTGCTGCAACAACCGAAGCAGTCACCTAGTAAATCCTCTACAACCTCGAGGTGGGCTTCCCTAGCTACCAAGAGAAAGAGACTGGTGAAGTCGAAGGAGGTAAGGAGGTGTTTTCGGTGCCTTGCGCTTGATCACTGTGTGGCCGCCTGCAGAGACCCAGTAAGGTGTCGTTCTTGCTAGCGTATTGGTCACAAAGCGTGGCAGTGCAAGTGGGGGATCCGCAAGGGGGAGGAAGCGAGAACCATAAACCTCAATCGAGACCACCGACGACGAGCGAGGCCCGCGAGCTTGAAAACTTACGTCCCGTACACGGAGGAATTGCTCAGGAGGACGGATCTGAGGCGGAATGCGGTTCTCGTGGACGTCATGCAGCTGGAGGACCTGGGCCTCGTACCCCAGCAGACGCTCGCGAACGCTCTAGCCAGGCGTTTCGAGGGATACTCCCACGATTTCTTTATTGCGAGATACAGCGAGCACGACTTCGTCATCATTCTCCCGGGATGGGTGTCCACGGAGGTTCTCATTAAAAGGCATCTGATTACTCTTGAAGAAATCTGGTTGCGATGTTACTCTTGGGGTCATTACCGGAACGCCCGCCCTCACAGAACCATGTACGTAGCGTGGATCCACCTACGCAACGTGCCATTCGAATGTTGGACGATGCCGAGGATCTCTTCCATGGTGAGTGGTTTTGGCCGTTTTATTCGCGTTGATGAGAACAGCAAAAATATGTCCGATATGCGGGCATATCGTTGCCGGATTGCCGTCGATGATGTGAGAGAGAGATACCACACCGCCTAGCCATCGTCATGGACGAGGAGATCATCGACATTCACGTCCACTTGGAGAGTTCGAAGCGAATTCGGTTAGGGGGAGATGATCAACCCCCCCTTCCCTACTGGCTCCGAACGGGCCCAACGACGGAGGCCGGGGAAGCGACTTACTTGGTGGGCGGAGGGAGGAAGGGAGGGGCGACACAGGTGAAGGCGGCGACGAAATGGACGAGGGTGATGAAGTGACGACCATCGACAGGGGCTCGGAGCTCTCAGTCAACCGTGGATCCATGCGGAGCAAGGGGGGAGGAGTTGTCTCCTCGCTAACCCGCGACGGCAGGACGGAGCAGCATCTCCGTAGGGTGGTATCGACGGCGGGTTCGGGGTGTACGGTGGGGAGCAATGGGGTTGGACCGAGCGTCAACGTGAGTGGGTTTCGGTGTCCAGCCGGGTCGGCGCAGCGAGGGTTTCTGGCGTTCTTTCCAAGATGGTCGGGGCGCGCGCTCGCTCGGGGAGTCGCGCTCAACGGGCGGCGGGGATGGAGCGTGGGGGCGCGGGGGCGGGCGTTGAAGTCAGGGGGAGTGAGCGCAACGAAGCTTGTATTAATATAGATCTGGATCGCTGTGCCTCCGATCCCCCCGGCGTCGTCATAACATCAATGGGGAAAGTTGAGGGGTGTTTATTTTCCTGTATGGTTGGTGGGGGCTCTTGTCCCAAGGAGTTGGGAGTTGCATGGGGGTTTCATGTGGAAGAGGGTTTAGGTGGTTTTCCCTATGTTTGTGAAGGTGGTGGGTGGAGGGGTACATCTTGTGTGGGTGTTAATGCCTGGGGATGTGTGTTGGAGTTGAAGGGGTGTAGGGCTAGCCTGGTGTGGGGGTGCGGTGTTGGGAGGGCACCCAATTGGAGGTGCAGGTTAGGTGTGAAGTTCGTGCAGATTCTGTGGGGTACTTTTTCCGTGGGCCTTTTAGGCTTGGGGGGGGGGAGGGGTGCAAGCCCATGGTGATGGAGAGGGAGGCCCTAGTGACGCGGGTTTGTGGGCCTCGGTGGGGTGTAATTACATGAGTGCTCTGCAGAACCGTATGTTGGTTTTGGGAGAGGATTTGCTGGTAGGTGCTCCTTTGGTAGAGCTGGGGGGCCCGGTTGTTGGCGCTCGCGATGTTCGGTTCAGTCGTCGTCTCGCGGCCAAGGAAGCTACACCGATCGTGGACAAAGCAATCGCCAGAATAGCCAGGCGCGAGGAGTTCGGATGCAACGGAAGGGGGAGGCGTACCTTTCTCAACGGTAAGAAGATCCAGTCTAGGAGCACCAAATGTGGAGTGGTGCTAAACGAGGGGGAGACGAATTCTTTCATGGAATTCGTGTCCCACAGGGTTTAAGATGTCTCCCGGTCTATTTCGGGTGGGATCCCTCGTGGGAATTTTTTGGGGAGTTGGAGTTGTTTTTGGGTTGGAGTGTAGGGCAGGTAGGGTGGTTTGTCTATCCCGGTGGGGACTGTTTGTGGGTGGTGGGACTGTTGTTTTTTTTCGGGTCGTCCTTTGGGTGGCGTGCGGGAGGGGTCTAGGTCTTTCTGATGTTTAAAGTATTGAGTTGGAATGTTAGAGGGCTTAATGACCCTTCCAAGCGTAACGCCGCTCGACAAGTTGTATCTTCTTTAAGGAACGTTGTTGTCTCTTTACAAGAAACTAAGGTTCGGTCGGTGTCGTGCTCATTCCTTAAAAGTTTTGCCAGGCTTTTTTCGACAAATGCCATTTTCTCGAGGCTAACGGTGCTTCGGGCGGTCTGATTACGTGTTGGAACTCCAAATTTTTCGAGTGCTCTGGCGTCCTCGTGCGCAACTTCTCTATTACAGTTCACCTTACTCATCGCGCTAGTGGAGTTATTATCTTCGTGACGAACGTCTACAGCCCTACTACGAGGGAAGAGAAAGATTCTTTTTGCTCCGAACTAGCTATGCTGAAGCATTGCTGTGGTGGAAACTGGGTGCTGTGTGGGGATTTCAACTTAACAAGAACCCACGAGGACAGAAATAGGGGGGGGGAGGTAGAGCAGACCGGATATTCAACAATTTGATTTTCGAGCCCTCCCTTATTGACCTGTCATTGAAAAATCAGTAGTTTACGTGGTCAAACATGCAACGTTCGCCGATTATGGCGAAACTTGACCGTTTCCTCGTGATGACGGAGTGGGATGCGACCTTCCCGCTGTCGGAGGTGGAGGCTCTATCCATAATTACCTCCGATCATTGCCCCATCTTGCTGTCCACGGGTGGAAAAATGAAAAGGCCGGGGACGACTTTTAGATTCGAGGATGTATGGTTAAAGTGCGAAGATTTCGTCAGTAAGGTACCCTAGTGGTGGCAGGAAGGGGTAGGGAATAAATCAGGTGTTCTTAATTTCACGGCTAAGCTGCGACATTGTCGGACTATCATGAAAAGATGGTGTGCATCACATTTCTATAGTATCAGAAAGGAGAAGAAAATGATCGAGGTGGAGATCCAGGAGCTCGATAGGATAGAAGAACGTCTGGATCTTACACCGGACCAGTTTGATAAAAGGCAGGGTTTGAGGGATAGATTGATCAGGGTGTTGGATGATGAAGAACTATTGTGGAGAACCCAAGCCAAGCAAAATTGGTTGAAAGAGGGGGATAGGAATACCAAATTCTTTCACGCCTACGCAAACGGAAGGAAGCGGGCTAACTGTATTGGTGTGATAGAGGAGGACGACCGCGTCTTTTGCAGGGAGGGGGGGAAAAAGTCGTATTTCGCCTGGAAGCTCAAGGAGTTGTTCTCACCCTCGGAACTAGGAGCGAAGTCGGTTGGGGACTGGAGCACTCTGTTTCAGCAGCGACGGCTTAGCGATTTTGATCGTCAGAATCTGATTGTACCTTTCACGGTGGATGAGATTAAGGCGGCAGTGTTTCAACTGGGAAGGGACAAGGCCCCGGGACCTGATGGCTTCCTATTAAGCTTCTACCTGGTCTTCTGGGATGTTTTGAAGGAGGACATTGGTAGAATTTTTCACGATCTGCACGAGGGTTGTATTAGCACGGGGCCGGCCGACTACTCATACGTTTGCATGTTACCAAAAAATGAAGGCGCTCGAAAGGCGTGCGATTTTCGACCGATTAGCCTACTGAACGGGATACAGAAGATTATCTCGAAGGTCTTGGCGAACAGACTAACTCCTGTCCTGCAAAACTTGGTCTCACAGTCCCAATCTACCTTCCTTAAGGGAAGAAATATCTTGGACGCCTTTGTGTCGGCAAGCGAGCTTTTTGGGTGGAGCAAGAGAACTAAAGTGGAGGGGGTCAGAGTGAAGGTTGACTTCGAAAAAGCGTACGATAGACTCAACTGGTTTTTTCTACGCAAGATTATGGAGTGTTGGGGTTTTGACGACAAATGGTGCGATTGGATTTAGTAATGCATCAGAAACGCTAAGGTGGCGGCGCTGGTAAATGGGGAGGCAACTAATTAGATCAAGACTAAGAGAGGGGTGAGACAGGGGGACCTCTTATCGCCCTACCCGTTCCTCATGGTGGCTGAGGGGCTATCACGTATGACAGACGAGGCGGTCAGAAACGACTTGGTGAAAGGGTTCGGACCATCGGACGAAGGACGGATTTCTCTAATACAATTTGCGAATGACACCCTGTTTTTCTGCGAGGCGCATAAGAAATAATTAAGGATGTTAAGGTTCATCTGGCACCTTTTCGAGTGGGCCTTGGGACTCAAAGTTAATAAGGAGAAAACGGAGCTGTTCTACACCGGCAAAGTCGAAAATAAAGGGGCTAGACTCGCTAGCTTATTGGATTGTAAAGTGGGTACCCTCCCAACGAAGTACTTGGGTCTGCCACTGTCCTATAAGAGCCTTAGGACCGAGGAAGCTCCTCTCTAGAGGCGGCAGGCTAACGCTAGTCAATGCGGTGCTGACCAACATACCTCTTTACCACCACTCTATGTTTAAAGCGCCCAAATGGGTCATCAAACGCGTTGAGGTTCTTAGAAGGGATTTCTTTTGGTTCGGCTCTGCTGAGGTGCACGGGTGGGGACGGCTAGTCGCCTGGAGAAATGTGTGTAGGACTAAGATTGAAGGTGGCTTGGGTATTCTGGACTTGAGTGTTATGAACGTCGCCCTTCTCTGTAAATGGTGGTGGAGATTCCTTTTGAATCCAGACTTGCAGTGGTGTAAGCTTATTAAAGGTCTATATTATTGAAAAAGAATACCACTGGGTGAGGGGAGCTCTTTTAGACCGAGCTCGCACTGGTGGAGGGATGTTCTCAGCATCAGAGAGACTTTTAAAGGAGGGTTATCCTTCCGGCTTGGCGACGGAAGACTAGCGAGTTTTTGGACGAACAGATGGTGTGGGGAGATGACCCTGCAATCTATGTGTTCCGAGCTGTTCGGTGAGGTGGTAAGGAAGTCAATCAAAGTCAGTGCTTGTTTCGACCAGCATAGATGGAGATGGCAGAAGATCCTTAGAGGTGCCTCTATGAGGGGATCGGTGGGCAGGGAACGTGTGAATAGATTAAAGGTGTTGGTGGGGGCTGCCACGCCGGGAAATAGGTGTGATGAGTTGGTGTGGAGATGGAACATCAAGGGTATTTTTACCGTCAAGTCTACGTACACCTTCCTCATCGACGGGGGCTTACGCGATCATGTTGTTTTCTCTATCTGGAGGTTGCGCCTGCCGGTTAAGGTTAAAATCTTTTTCTGGATCGCTCTAAAGAACCGGCTCCCCACGGTTGATAACTTCCTAAAAAAAGGTTGGTGCGGAAACAACCTCTGTGTGTTATGTGGGGTTCATTTGGAGACGGTGGACCACCTCTTTACGGGGTGTGTGTACTCTCGGTTCTTGTTCGGGGTAGGTGACCGGGCTGTGGACATTCGGGCGTTTGGGAACAACGTCCGGAGGGTATGGGAGAATCGGGCGGATAGGAAGAGTACTTCAATGGTGAACAGGTATTTAATCTTCGTGGCGGCGCACTGGTGGGTGCTCTGAAATATTAGTGGTCGGGGGAAGACTAAGACGTTTGCCACGTTGTTTTTTATTTTTATTTTATTTTTATTTTTATTTTTTTTTCTCAGAGACCCTCGTTGTTTCATTTATATTGCCTAATTCACTTTCCAGTTGAATAAAGCAGGTAGCTTGCTACCTTTCTCTCTAAAAAAAACACATGCATCTAGGATTTAAGATTCCGTTGACTTTTAGATAGTGCTAACACTATTTTTTTAAGTATTTTTATCATTGTATTGTTATATATAATCGAAAATTAGTTTCTTTCTAAACTATTTTTTTTTAATGGTGGGTGAAAACTCAATAGGGAGAGCACACATGCACCTCTCTCAATAGCGCTCATAATAAGGTGGTAATAACAAATTTTGGTAAAAATATAATGTGGAGTTGACTTAGATTAGCATTTGGTTAGAAAATAAGATATGAAATAAGGTCTTATTATAATTTTATTTTTATAAACACGTTTGGTTGTGAATGAGAACATTGTTCTCATTTTTCTAGAATAAATTGGTATAAGTCTGAAACTACCGTTCCATTATTTTTTTGGAACAAATTTATTCTCACTTGAAAATTAATAAGCTTAATTATAATAAATATAATTTTAATTATTATATTAATTTTTAATTAATCTATAATATATTTTGACTAATCTAATTATTTTAGTAACTAATTAGCTAACTATTAAATAATTAACTAATTAAATTATTTATAATTAATTAAATTATTAATTAACAATAATCATTGTTAATTATTTTATTAATTAATTTTAGGGTTATCTAGCAATATTAATAAAATAATTTAAGTTATTATTTAATTAATATATTTATGTTAATTAATTAAAAAAATATTATTATTTTAAAATTATAGTTACATTTATTCTCACTATTTTAATTTAACTATCCAAACGCTATTCTTCTTATTCTCGGATACAACCCAATTTTTACCCAAACCTAAAATTAATCTTGTTCCTTCTTATTCCAAGAGTTGTACCTATATAAAGAATAAATAGTTTTTATTTATATCTAAACCAAACATAGTTTAGTGTTAGAGATTTAGAAAATAAGACTTGCCCTTTTCGAACAGGAAGGCGGGCGTCGCATGAACTTTTGTTAGGAGGAAAACTTAAGTCCCTGACATTAGACTAGTGTAGGTTTATAGGATAAGATGCACCGGGTGCATAGAATAATTACTCAGTAAGGTTGGCCCCACTTTTATCCAAACTAGGGAATAGATTATTGCTTGCATCAGGTGCAACCATGCATAATAACCTTGTTACCACCATTCTTCATTATTCTTAATTAACCACACCTTTTAATTATATATGGAGCCCTCTCAACTAAAAGCTCCATAAGGTTATTATTATTATTATTATTATTTTATTTATTATTATTATTATTGAGAGACCACACCTTTTAATTTTTTTATTTAAATTTTAGGCTTAATTTAGTTAAAAAATTTAAGTTTAATATAGCAGAGGCATGGTGATGAATATTAAATTTGTTTTTACAAACAAAAAAAAAAAAAAAAAAAAGAAGTTTAATGTAGTGGGGCATAATGAATAATAATAATATATATATATATATATATATATATATATATATATATATATATATATATATATATATATATATATATATATATATTTTTTTTTTACAAAAAATACTTTCTCTCCTTTGTTCCAAGTCATAGATATGCATATTTATTTGTTGTCTATTTTTAAATAAAAAAAAATACACAGTATCCTTCCTTTCATCATTCTTCAAAACAAAAATATTTTTTTACTTAGTGGTGAGGATATAAGAATAATAATGAAATAGGTTTATTTTTATTATTATAAAAATAATAATGAAAAGTAGATTTTTTTAATGGTCTTCGAAAATATAATGAAATAGGTTTAAACAATAATTTCTTTAACACATATGTACTCTCCCCTCATGCTATTAGTCATTAGCTTTTAAATGGTTTAGTTTTATTCAGTAAAATAGTGATTATAGTCATTAAATTTTAATAAAGTTGTTAATAAATTTTATGAAATTCTCAACTTAGTTTAAAAAATTAAAAGCTCCTATCAGCAGTGCTTCAGAAAAGAATAATATTATTCATACACCAAAAAAAAAGTGTATGATATATATCTTATTCATCTACTGAATAAGATTATTTTTGTGACACCTCAATAATTTCACATTGAATGAAAATAAAATTATGATTGAATATATATATAAGAGACATGAACACTAGTACAGTGTTTCAGAAAAGAATAATATTATTCATACTAAAAAAAAAAAAAAAGTGTATGATATGATATGATATATATATATATATATATATATATATATATATATATATATATATATATATATATATATATATATATATATATGGTGTTCCGGTTTTTTCGTGCGACTTGACTGGATGGTCGGCGGTGAAAAAATTTTAAACTTATTTGTCTTAGAGAGAAAATAATTTTGCTAATAACATATATAACTTATCTCAATTATAGATAATTTTGAGTCGACTATCCAATATTTTAAAATTTTGACTTTATTCTTTAATTTTTTAATTTGTTTCATTTGAATCAATTAATAGCATCTTGACGTTAAAATTTAAGCTAATTACTTATATTAATAAATTTGTAGTTGCAAGAATTTAATAAAATATACTAATTTTATCTATAAAGATAAACGATCCATTTAAAAATTTATACTAATTGTATCTATAAAGACAAAGTAATTTTAATGTAAAATAATAATTCACTCCAATCAATTTTTTTTTTTTTTTATTATTTTTGAACCTCTGCTCCGAAAGTAGGGTGTATATCTTATATTTTCTTCATTCAAGCATCATCATTCAATTACTTGTCACTTCAAATATTTTTTTTTTTTTTTTTTTTTTTTTTTTTTTTTTTTTTTTTTTTTTTTTTTTTTTTTTACTAAAATCTATTTGAAAATTTTTATTATAATACTTAAAAACAATAATTAGCCAAATAAAATTTTCAAATTTTTTGTGAGACTATTAGGCTTGTATTTAGATTATTAAAATTTCTGATTGATTTTTAGGATTATATGCTTAGGTTGTTAGGATTTTTGGGTTGTTAAAATTATATATAATTTATTAAAAATTTAAAATTTTATGCGATTGTTAAAATTTTTTTGGTTGTTAGGAATTGAATACCGCTTTCTTTCTAATATTTTTTTTTATTAAATATATCTAATTGTATACTATTTTGGAAGAAATAGAATTATTAGGCCAAATAAAATTTTGATAGGCCCGTTCAGTAAATTTAAACTTTTCAAAAATTTATTAAATTATAAAAAATTTTCTTGTAAAAATTTATTTTTTAATTTTTTTCTTCTGACTTTTAAAAATTTATATTTTACTATCTTAAAATTTTTAAAAGTGTTTTCAAGACGTACGGTGGAAAGGGGTGAAATAATTATATTATTCTTAGTTGTTTTATAAAAAAAAAATTAATTTTTAATATATTTTTGTTATTTTAAAAATATTTTTAGAATACTAACGGAATTTTGACAAAGGGCTAAATATATCAATTTGAATTTTGAATGAGAAAAATGTAAATTTTTGAAAGTTAAAAGAAAAAGTAAAAAAAGCGGGCATCCAAAATTTCAGAAAATTTAGTTAAGAAAAAAAAAAAAAAAACAAAAAAAAAAAAACAAAACAAAACAAAAAAAACAAAAAACACGTGCATAAGTGTACGGATGAATCGGGCGCACGCGAGAAGCTCCGAAACCAAAAGGGTTCCCGGGCCCCGAAATAGATACCAAGTACTAACGGAAACCCTATATAAAGCGAGCGACCACCCCACGTCCTCTACCCTATCCTCTCCTCCTCCTCCTCCTCCTCCTCGATGGCCGGCGACGCCCCTCCGGCCGGCGGCGGCGGCGGCGGCGGCGGCGGCGGCGGCGGCGGCGACTGGCGATCTTTGATTCCCCTGTGTCGGCGGGCGAAGGTCGTCGACCGAATGTAAAAGTTCTCCCCATTCTCTTCAATTTCTCTTCTTCTCCTTCTTTATATATATTTTTCTTCTTAATGATGATGATGACGGTGATGGTGATGTTGGTGTTGATTGATTGGGTTGGGCCTTCGGTGAATGAGATCATCTTATTATTATAATGCATTTTCATTAGTAGGTTTCCTGGTAAGAAGTTTAATTTTTTAAAAACAAGAATTTTTTTTCAAAAAAAAAGAAGAAAAAAACAACCTAAATCTTGAACTTGAGATATTTGACACTTTGAAGTTTTGATAGTGTTGAAGTTTATAATCATTTTTATTATTAATTGTTACGGAAAAAAGTACATCTGTTTGGTGCAACTGTTTCTTTATTTAGAAATCGAATGATTAGACTGAAAGTAGGACATAGATGGAAGGCCAATGACATTGTTAATTATGAATGTAGAGTAAAGAAAAACACTTTTCAAAGTTCCAGAACTAAAGTGATACTTGAATAGCAGTTTACCTAGCTATCTCTCTAATTTGCTTGATTGCTGAGAAAATATGTTACTTGAGTAGCAATTTACCTATGTCAAGTCTTCGATATTCTATTCCTAGTTTTTTCGATCTAGGGTTTTATCAACTCAACAACAACTTTCCTCAAGGAAGATGGTAGAAGTGCACTTTAACATCTATTAGCTAGGAATGTTTTTATCTGTCAAAAGAGAGAGTTTTCAAATTATCTTCCTAAGATTACATTTCATTTCTCTTCTTATAATTTCTTATCTTGGTGTTTACGCTCTTTGTACTTTCAGTCGATAGCTTTTATGCGTTGCTTATAGCTTCTAAACAATATTTTGGCCAACTGACTTTACATAAATATGTTTATGTGCACAGAATTGACCAACTGCAGAAGTGTTTACGGAACAATGTACCTGAGTCGTTCAGGGCTATCGCTGTTAAAGTCGAAGAGAAGTACTTCGCTGCTGCTACTAGTCAGGTTCATTCTCTTAACTGTTCTTGACGTAAAGAGTATCATACATTATGCTGCGGGTAGAAAATACTTTAGCTTGGGTTGCGCTGTAAGGGTACACGTACGCGATCTCGCGTATGATGCATACGTGTACTTACCCCGACAAACACTGTTCTATATAACTTATCTACTGGTATCTAATTAGGAGAACTGAAGAGGTTCGCCTTTTTTTTTTTTTTTTTTTTTTTTTTTTGAGAAAAGAGTAGCATGCATGCTGCCTTCTTCAATCATTTAGAAGGAACGTATCCCAAAATTTTCTGCAGGAACATATCTCCACCAATAATTGCAAAAAGTGGTCGATTGTCTTAAACTTTTCCATACAGAGAACACAACCTTCCTCTCCCTTCCAACTCACTTTCTGTAGGTTATCCATTGTTAGCAATTTTCGTTTCAAAACAAGCCAAACAAAAATTTTAACTTTTAGAGAGGCGTGGGCCTTCCATAGCGGTATAAAACTCTTGATTTGACCGAGAAGCTACAAAACTCAAGACTTTAGCACCACCATCTTGCAGGAACTTTTAGAGGAGGTTCACTTTAGGTGAAAAATCAAAAAGAAAATCTGCATAACTATATTAAGAGGATAAGAAGACAATTTGTATGCATGTTTTGCAACTTAATATTATCTTCATGGCCAAAACTATGAACATAGATAAAAATATGTTTAGATTCATCAGTTATGAGAACTCAAGTTTGAAATAGTTTGAATTCAAATTCTTGTCAATCTATAAGAAGCTCCTTTTGTTGGACTGACTGAGAAAAAAATCAGTATTATATCGGAGTACTATTTATCGGAGTGCTTCTCCTTAATTGCAATTTATTTTTCAAGCTGGTCTGGTCCTTACATTTTCTTTATCAGCAAATGTATGATATTCATTCTTTTCACTACCGCAACCTAAATCTGAGAAAGAACAAGTTAAAGTGGCTGATTAATTGTATTAGGTCTATGACTGGAACTCCTATATAGATTCTTTCATCACTGATCAATGAAAAACTAATCTTAATTTCCTTCCAATCCGTTAAATTAAGGTCACTCATGACGCCTAACCATTTTCTGTTCTTTTGGTTTTCCAGGATGATTACTTGAGGAAAATATCTTTGAAAATAATGACACTAGAAAAAATGTTTCAGAGTGCTTCGACCAGTCCGTCAACGTCAATTCCTTTTTCAGAAAGCCAAATGGCTTCAAATGAAGGTATCTGTGCGAATCATCTGAGCACTTCTTATGCAATGCATGAGAAAACTTTTGGCTGTTTCATCCCTGAATTATATTAGTTAGAAAGAGTCATTGAGAATTAAGTTAAAAGGGGGAAATGATTGAAACTTATTCTACCTAAGGCTTAAAAATAGCTGCAATATTGAACAGCCAAACTTGAATCCATGCTTTAACGAACTGTGAATATGTTATCCAACAATTGATAGCTCTCTGTGGGTTGAACCGATGATGCATACGTGAAAGCTCACATTTATTGTTAAATACATTATTCTGATAGGCCCCCACTAGTTTTGCTTTTAAGATATAATGTGTTTAATCAACCGTCTCTAGCGCAAATGGCAAAGAGTTTGGTGGTTGATACCCGAGACTCGAGTTCTAAGCTTAGTTGCTTCACATTTCCAGCTAAGTTTATTTCAAAAATAAACGAAGCGGGTAGCATGCTACATCTCTCTCTCTCTCTCTCTCAAAAAAAAAAAAAAAAAAAAAAAAAAAAGGAGATATAATGTGTTTAAAGTTTCATTATAGAAATTCCAAGTTCTGCAATTTGGTCCTTGAACATTTCACGTACAGTGCCTAAACTTATCCAGATTTTGTGTTGTCATTCCTTGTTTGTTTTTCTTGAGAATACATCTCTGAGTGACCACAATTAATTAAATTGATGATTTTATCCATTATTTACTGTACAAGTCCATTTTTACAAAGGAGATTTGAGGGAAGTAAAGAAATTTCACATTCTAATGTGAAGATGCCCTTCTGTTTTAAAAATATATCTTAGGACAATGCTGTTATGATTTTATGTTCTCAAGCTTTTTTTTGTCCATTTTCAAAATGCTCCACCTTAACTTGCATGAATATTCAAGCAACCTCAGTAAAGGTAAGCTCTAGTAATTGAATGTTGCACTGTATTCTTATCTACAGTCCTTTCGCAACTCAGGACCTGTTTGGCCCTGTGCTAACGACTAGTGCTGCCCACTCCATTCTGGGCCACCATTCTAGTTCAATCTTTTGTAAATCAAACTCTGATTATAATGAACTAATTAAAAGGCTGCGGAGTTGCTCTATTTCTTACTTCGATAATGTCATTCTTCAATTCAGTTTAGTTGTTAAATTTCTGAAACTCATTAAGTTGTATTATCAGTATCATGGCCAAGAGTTTAGACGGTGTGCTTAGGTTATAAGCTATAACATCATCTACTAGTTTAGCCTTTGAGACATGGTTTGCTTTCTTATATGTTGTGCTATTATTTCTGACAAGAAGTACAAAGATTCTTGAAATGCCAAATATTTGAATTTTTAGTATTGTGCTATTAATTCGATGCTCTCTTATAGGCTTTAAACTTATGATTACTATGCTTGATATTTCTCACTACAAAAAAATGTCTTCCCCCTTTATGTATTTCCCTGACTGCAGAATTTGGTGCAAAGTCACAAGTTAGTAATCAATGGCAATTGCATGCAATTCCCAAGGTTGAGCAATCTCCAGTAAATGCCCCACTTCTGCCTCAGAATTTTCAGAGAAACTCTCCACCAGATTCCGTAATTAGGCCTATCAACCACACTTCTATTCCAGCCATTTTTGGGCCTAATATATCCACCATAACTGGCTCTCAAAATTTTATTGTACAGTCACAAGTTAATAATCAAGGACAACCCCTTGCTGTGCCTAAGTTTGATCATTCTCCTGAGAACACTCCGCTTACACTGCCTAAGTTTGATCATTCTCCGGAGAACACTCCACTTACACCTCAGAATTTTCGGAAAATTACTGACCCTCTAACTGCACATGGAACTAGCTTTAATCCATATTATACTGTGCGGTATGCGCCTGTTACTCGACAAAGTTCTCCAAATGGATTTTTAGGTCAAGATGAAGTACCAAATACTGTACAAAGACAGGTTCGGTATTCACATTTTAACGCAAACCACATTAGGCAGTTACCTATGCAGAATATTAGACAACAATCTTTATTGCAATCGAGCATGCAAGATCAGCTGCCTCAAGAATATTTCTCAATGTTGCAAAATCAATTTCAGTCTCCTCATCAATCTTTCATGGAAATGACACGACCTAAGATAATTCAGTTGGATTCGCACTCCAACCTTGGGGAAAACCAAGTTCGACAGGCTATACCATCTTCGATGTACGAACACCTACATTCTACTTCGGTTGGAAGGCAAGACCATGCACCACTGAAATTTGATCAATTAAAATCCACTTCTGTTAAGAGACAATCCATTTCTATTCCTCAAAAGTCTATTATGCAATCGCATGAGCAGTTAATAGACCAACGGCCCAGCATTTCAAATGTGCAACAGGGGCAGTTGCTCGGGCAACAAAATAGAGTCTTGAATTTGTCAGGCATACACAAAAACCAACAAAATTCAGCAGAAAATCCGGGGGTAACTAATGCTGTACCACAACTACAAACTCATCAGCCGTCTTCAACGTTGTTGGAATCACAATCTCAGCAGACTCGATGCAAGCCATCTCAGCGCCAATTGTATTCAGACATTCAGACAAAGATGCAGTTGCAGCAAGAATTAGTTATGCGTCAGCAACCAGATTCTTTGAAACAGGAGACTGATGATCCTCATAGCTCAGATTCTGTGCTTCGACTACAAGACAAAATTGAGAATAACAAACAATCTATTCCATCAAATGCAGAGATTCTAGTGGCATCATCTAGTTGTAAGTAGTTTGAACTTTGAACCTTCAGAGATAAAAAGTTACACTGAAAGGTGTTTGTTCAAACTTGTATGTGCCATCTCAATCTGCTAGCTTTTTCCTTGTTTCTTAACTTTCTTGCTTTACTTCCTGTGCAGCACCTGTTGATACTACAACTAAGACAGAAAATGCAACTGAACTGGATTGGCAAGAGGATCTTTATCAAAAGGTGAATTTTCTTTTCTTTTGATATTTAGTCCAGTATAGTTTAGTTCCTGTGACTTTGTAACATCTCTTCTTGCCAAGGGAGTTATATTAGCAATTAACTTTTGCTAGACTAATTTTCTCAAGGAAGCCATTCTCCTCAAAGAGAAGGAATAAATGATATATCATATATCTCATTCCCCTGAGGAGGAGTCTTTGTGGTTGCTATTCTCCTTGGGGTCGCTAAGCCTTAAATTACTTTCTTTAGTTTTATTTAACTTCATCAGAAATCATGTGCACGTTTTACTTTTGAAAAGTCGAACAAAACTGAACGAACTAAACTAGGAAACTAGGTCCAGAACCAGAGGATTCTGTGATCTCAGTTAGTAAGGTGATTGACCTGCAGATCAATTTAGTTGGCCTTGGTTGTGTGGATGTTTGTAACGCTGAAAGTGTAATAAAACTTAGTTTGGCAGCTTGTTTAATTGCTATCACTAGTGCCAATTTCATATTGAGCTGCTTAAATTTAAAATGCTATGCACAGGGAAGTTTAAATTTGAATATTGAGCTTTGAACCTAGTTGCAAATACTTGATGCACACATGCTGGAGATTGTGAAATTGATACTTGAATTCGAAGAGTGAATGTCCCTGTTGAACAACTTGTATTTCTCAATGTAAAGTAGAGCAAGTCATATTCGCGTCACATGTATATGAATCTTCCTGCGTCACACTAATTTGATGGCTTTCTTAAATTGCAGATCCAGTCTATGAAGGAGAAGTACTGTGAAGACCTTAGTCATCTACAACGAAAACTCTCTCTACTGATTCAGCAGGTTTTAACTTTTCTCTTTAAAATTACTTAAATTTACGACTTTCCAAAACAAGAATCAATGTCTGGAGCATCGCGACTGTACCGGCCCAGGACTAGCATGATAAGTACTGCGCCATGCTCTGGCCATGTTATCGGTGCATGTGCTATGCACCGCGAATCCACAATATATTGCAGCATGCACATTCTTGTCCTAGAATATATATAAGTGAAATTTCATGTTAAATCCGGCTCTCTTCTTCAAGGCATCTGATAGATTAATCTAATTAGAATCTCCTTCTCTTGTTGACTTCCAGCATGAAGGTTTAATATTGCCCGCAGCCCAAGCAGAACAGTTTAAGAGATTGAGACATTTAAAGTGCATAGCGGAGTTGTGTATAAAGTCTCTACTAATATCGAAGAGTAGGATTGATCTTGCATTTAGGGGAAACTTCCCTAGACTGGAGAGGCAAATATCAGGTTTAATTAACTTAAATAGGAACAGAAAAACTGTTCCTTCACAGCCTGCTTCTGCTGTGGATCCACATCAGGAAAGTTCCTTCACTAAATCAAGCCATGCAAATACGGGGCATTTGCAGCCAAGCAGACTAGCTTCCTCGCCTCATCCTGATAATTCATCTCAACAGAAAAATACAGAACTGCTGCTGCAGCAACAAAAAAAGCAGCAGCTGTCACAACAGCAGTTTCATCAACAACATAAGCAGCAGCAATCTCTGAATTTAGCAATGCATCAAATTCCAGAGTCTAGTAATGGTGAAGACGAGCCGGAAGTTAGACAAGGCGTAGGAATCAAATCAGGTAAATGTGATAATTATCATCACCATGCACTAAACACGAGTTCTAGTCTGCCAACTTCTACTACTCAGGATCAGCACACTCCGATGTTATCTTTTCTGAAACCGGACTCATCCTTCTATGTACCTTCAACACCAAATGAAACTGAGAAAATTTGCAGTACTTCAGCAGTACCAAGTGTTGCAACTTGTGGGCATCAAACACAACCAAATGCTGTCACCACACTTGGCAGGATATCATCTTCTTCATTGCTTTCAAATTTTGCCGGTTCTAAGGAGAATAAGGCTTCGGTTACAGATGATCCTGATGGACCTGAAAATCCAATAAATCGCTTGATTAAAGCAGTAAGTTATTGCATTTGATTTCTTTCAGATATTTTTTTTTCCCTAATGACTGGAGGGCTCAGCAAGAATTCAATAGTTGATCATTGATCGCAATATGCCTTATTATTTTGAAATCTTAGTGTGTGCATCATACTGTGCATAATTGTTCATATTTATAGCTCTTTCTTGTTCTTTTATAATATACTAAAAGTATATTTCCATTCTGAACTTTATATATAATCTACTACTATTTGTTACATCTTTGATAAACTTTAAGAAAAGCAAAAAAATCAATAATGTGGACTAGTTGATTATTACTATTCATCAGTTATGAGATTGAATTTTTAGGCATCAGCTGGAATAATTATGAATAACTCGAATTCATTAATAAAGGTGTAAAAATGTTTACAAAGTAATCATAAGCACTTCAAGTTGGAAAGAATGTTAAGAGGTTTGTTACTGAGCCCTGTGCCTTCTTTAGTAATCTTGATTACAGGTTTAAATAATAACTACCAATGTTTTGACATATAAAATGTTGCAATTTTGTTTACTTTTAGAATCCGTAATCAAATTCTGGCTATTTCAGGTACAATCAAGGTCACCAGAGGCATTACACCCCGTAATTGAGGATATTTTAGGTGTTGTTAGCTTGACTGACAGAATAGCAGGTTCGGCACCAGGCTGTATTTCCAGACCTTCTATTGGTAAAAATGTAGCTATGATCACAAATCACCATTTGCAAGACCAACAGCTCTCTTCACAACATGGAAAGAAGATGAAGCGTGATATTACTTCCGTTGTATCGAGTTTTGTTTCATCAACCGGCGGAATAAGCGATAGCTTGAATGAGTCTCGTAGTGTTGCTACTTCTGAATCAGAGTCTACTGCATCTACCTGTTCCAAGCGACAGAAAATTGCGGTACGTCCTTATGCACAATATTTTCTTATTTGTAAAATCATTCGATGAATTGCATAAATGATATTTTTTATATTATCATGCAGTCACTTTCACTGATTATTAGTTAAAAAAAAAAAAAAAAAAAAAAAAAAACACAACATTAAACCATAGTCGTTATGCATTCTACACCAATACCGGGTCTTATTTTCAAGTCTTAACCTTACCTCTTAATCTCGATATCCTTCTCTTTTAAGAATGCAGTAAATATCTCATTTGTCTTTCCTATTTTGTAGGAAATGTTAATGAATTGTTACTTTTTCTCTTGAAGTGAAATTCATAAACAACATGAACTACTTGAGATCATCATGCAGGCTACCCATGCTTTGGTTGATGAGATCCAGGAAATAAATCGACGATTGATTGACACAGTGCTTAGCATAAGCAATGAGGATAAGGATTTTATTGATGCTGCATCCAAAAGACATGAAGGAACAATCATCAAATTGTCCTTCGTCGCAGTGTCCATTAGTCCAAGCTTGAAATCACATCTTGCTTCATCTCAGATGGTAGTCTTAATTTTAAACAGATACAGATAAATACAATGATATATTCACTGATTACCCTCAATAGTAATATAATGTTGCTATTTTTGCAGCCTTTGATCATGCCTTTGAGGTTGCTTGTTCCTGCTAATTATCCCAAATGTTCTCCTATAGTTCTAGACAATCTGCGAGGCGAAGAAAGGTAAGTCAAAATCACTTTCTGTTTCAAGCTTACAGAATGCATGGGCTTTAAAAAGTCGTTTGGCAATTAGTGCCTTTGGGCCACGCTAAAAGCAGAAGCTCCAATTTGAACTCTTGCTTCTGATGTAGCAGGAAAGCTGTCGAAAAGACTAACGAAAAGCAGTTGGTACTTCTTTGAATAGCTCTACTTTGATAGGACTTCTACTGAAGCACCAGCCGAGCTAAACAAGCCTATAATAAATTTGTCCCACAATAAAGAACATTTTTCAATTCCCTCACTTCTTTCTAACAATAAAACTTGCAGCCTAGAATCAGGAGATCTTTCAACCCGGATGCAGTCGAGGTTCCTTAAGTATTTGCGTAGCCTCTCACATTCAATGTCGCTCCAAGAAATCGCGATAGGTTGGGATGCCTGTGCGCGGAGAGCAATAGAAGAGTATGCTCTCCAGAATGGAGGTGGTACTTTCAGCTCAAGATTTGGTGGCTGGCAGAATTTTGCCACTTCATGACAAGTGAACTTAAGATGCCATGGGATCAATCCAAATCATATTGAGTCTCATGGTTGCTTTTTCCGAAAGGTTGCCTAAAGAGAAGGTGATCTTGTCATTTCTTGACTAAATTAGTGTACATATTTATGTGAATATGACTAGGTATAGTATTTATGTGAATATGACTACCCATAGAAGTGCTTTCTTTTTGTTTTCCTACTAAGGGGAATGGGTACACATTTCTACACTTTAAGTTTTCAAACAGTTGCATTTGGAAATACATTCCTACTCTGTTCACATCCTTTAGTGTTTTTGTGTACCAATTCTCTATTTATGCATGATGGTTCATTTTTACATGAATTTCATGATCCATGTATTACCTTTTATTTTCGCCTTTCTGTTTATGAGTAAAATACTTTAAAGATCAATTGATTTTTTTTTTTCTATTTCTTTATAATCTTAATATCAGGAGAAGGTTGCATCCATTATTAAGCTCAGGTTTAAACAAGGAGTTGCATTGTTTCTGTGATACCCCAACTTTCCAGAAGGTCACCCATTCTAGAACTACTCTAGTTCTAGTACGCTCAACCCTCTTAACTTCTTGGGTCTTATTACCACCCAAAATACTATAGCCGGATTAAGAGGTTTAGCCCTATCTATACCTTATATATAGGACTAATCTACATCCGGGAGTGTCACATTCTTCCCCCCTAAGTCGTGACGTTCTTGTCAGGCTCAAAGACATTCACAAGCATCAGGCGATGTGAGACTCGTTTTACTAGCCTTAGCGGACCTTGTGCGGAGCTACACTCCACCCACAACGGTCATTAGCCGGAGAGTCTCGCTCTACCCGCTATATAACCCTGGCTCAGCCGAGACTCATCTCACATTTCCGGCTGGTGAATGATTCTGATACCAAATATAACGACCCGGCCTACGAGCAATAATAACTCGTTAGGTCCAAACCACTGATCCAAAATGCTTCGGCCCAATTATTATTATTAGTGTTCATGTCTCTTATATACCCAAATATATTCACATTCTCATCCAATGTAGGACTATTGGGATGTCACATATTCCCTCCGTTTAGACCTGACGTCCTCGTCATCGTAAACACACACACAGCCCAAGATCACTAGACGGCGATGTGAGACTTGTCTCGTTAGCCTTGTCATTCAGACCTCCGACATAATCCGTCATCTTGTCTTTCAGCCCTTGGCCCAGTCGAGACTCGTCACACACTTCCGGCTGATGATTGGCTCTGATACCAAATATAATGACTTGACCCACTAGCAATAATAACTCGTTGGACTTAAATCACAACCCAAAATTCTTAAGCATAATTATTATTACTAGTGTCTATATCTCTTATATACCCAATCACAATCTCATCTATATCCGATGTGTGACTATTGCAGGCGTCACAGTTTCATATCCCACTGTGAAATTACATGGCCTGGTATTTCTGTAACACTTCTGGATGGATCTGAACATAAAGCAGTGGAGATGTAAGGAAGTGTTTTACAGCTATGGAATATAAGAAGGGGTGAGGAGACCATCAAACTGATGATTCCATTTTTCTTTGCTGCTCTTTTGAGGAGGCTTTTTATGGCTTCATGTGTGGAACACCTAATCTGGAACTCTTAATAGGAATCTCAGTTTTACTGTAAAATGGGGTAGGTGAAAACATTATCCTATGTTATTTTTGATAGCTTTAATTGTTAGGGTTTAATCATTTGATGGGGCTCAGGGCATGTGGGTGGGGTGCCTTCATAATTCTAGTGGGTTCTCTCATATGCTGCAACTTGGGATACAACTCACCTCAGGCAATGAGAGTCTAGGCTTTTTGCCCCCTTTACTCCCTTTTCAGAAATAATTCATAGAAGTTGCAGTATCTTTTTTGTTTTTTTTTTTTTAATCTTATCGGAAAAAATTATAGATGGATCATAGTCCATGGACTATGATCTTCAAAACTCACTCAAAATCTAAATATAAACAAATAGATACGACCTACAATACTTAAAATGGCATATATGTTAAAAATCATGATTCTTGATAATATTTTTCGCATGTAATGAAAATGATGCTTAGATAATAATAGGTTTCAAACTTATGATTTGCAAGCTCTAAAAGTTGTAGATGGCACCACCAATAGTTTACATGTAGTTTTTAAGGCCTTTGGATTTTGGTTTTATAGACTTCATTCCGTGTAATAATTCTCTCTAATTGGAGCTTCTGCAAAAATACTGTTTAAACCACACCAATCTTTTCTTCCAAATAACTTAAATAGCTTTGGGAGGCGAGTGCTCTCAAGAGGAGGGCTTGGGGCAAAAGGATCCTAACCACCATCACGACCACCTGGTGGATGGTTTGGTTGGAAAGAAACAGAAGGGTCTTCGATAATAAGAATTGTAGCCTAAGTGCTATCCTAGCCGAAATCAGACTCTCCCGCTCGTATTGGACTAGGTTCTGTGCCCAGACTCAATCGGTCTTTCCCCCCTTTTTTTTTTTTTTTTTTTTTTTTTTTTTTTTTTTTTTTTTTTTGGGCCCGGCTGCTCTACTGCAGACACCGGCTGCCCAGTTGCTTAATTCATCTTCGCCTTGAATGAAGCGGCTGTATGCAGCCTTTCTCTAAAAAAAAAAAAAAAAAAAACTTAAATAGCTTTGCTACTACTAAAGAGCAAAACTACTCGCATCGGAGTTTCTATTTTTGAAGTCTAACCTTTCGCTGAGCAGAATTTTGACTACTGCTTTTCGAGCAGAAAAGCTTGGTAGCTAATAACTTGGTGGGGTTTTAGGCTATGGCTGGATACTTTTATTTCTACTGAGGCTCTTCATGTGCTGCAACCTGGATACAACTGAACCCTAGGAAATAAGATTCTGTGACTTTATTTCAAAATTTTCCCTTTGTCAGCAATAATTCAAAGAGGTAGCAGTATCTTTTAAGTGCACTGTCACAATCCAACTCAACTCACATGAAATGATTGGTTTTGATTCACCTGCAGTATTAGCCTGTTCCAGTCCCAGAAGATTGCTGGGATCTTAGCATTCTTTTAAAAAGGATCTTCAGTGGAAACCTAATAACTCTTTCCAGAGGCAAAAGAGCAACAACACAGGAACTAAATCATGTACAGTAGGAAAAAATCACTAGCCCATTTCTCCAGCATGTTGGTTGGTGGTAGATATTGAAAGAGATGTTTTATGGATATAGCATCAGAGCAAGCAGCAGCATTTAATTAGTCATAATTAAAGACCCTTATTCACTTGATTAATTAATACATCTTAATGCTTTACTTGCTAATTACAAATTTATTTGCTGAAATTTGAGCTTGAATTCAATTTTTTCCTTGGAATTTAAATTTTGAGCAATTTAGCACTTTACACTATCAATTTCATTATTATAAGATTCCAATTTTTAAAATTTAATCTTTTCCTTGATTTTACTTGTACCTGTGGATTTTCTAACAGAGCAAAATCTTAATGATGGTGGGTATTAAGAGTCCTTTTAGATAACGAACTTATATTGCAGAACTTAGTTCTAACACCGAGCGCAATTACTTTTAAAAAGAACTTTAACATTGAAATTACGGGAATAAATTGAAATTGGAATCAAATATTAAGACTCGAACTTATAATTAACACATATTTAATATCTCGAGTTTAGACATAAAAATAAGTATTAAATACAATTATAAGGGTTTTTTTTTTTTTAAGAGAAAGATAGCACAGTACCATTTCATTCATTAGGAGAATAAACTAGACTACAATGGTGAGGCAACCGGGTCTCGAAAAAAAAAAGGAAACAAAAAACATCAGGAGAATAACCTCAAGAAGTTGACGCGTTCCAAAGAGATCAGCAAGATGGCGATTGTCATTGTCTCCCTCCCCTCACTCTCGATTCGACTCGCTTTCCAAAGCTTGCCAGCTGAATTGCAATATTATAAGGACGACTTATTAAGTAAGAGGCTAGTCAAAATCGGTTTGGTGGTTTTGCACATCGCAAAAAGGTGAACAACCATCTCTTATTCTCCGGAACAAGGGACACAACTCTTTTCTCCCTACCAACCCCTTTTCAAGAGATTATTAGTTGTTAACACCTTGCTCTTTAAAACCAGTCAGACAAAAATTTTAATTTTAAAAGAGGTATGTAGCTTCCACAGCAGTACGAAGGTACTGGCTCTGACACCGCCGTCTTTGAGACAGGACTAAAGTGATTTAACCAAAAATTGATCGGATTTAGCTCATCTCTATCTTACTTCATCTTTTCTATTAACCAGCACGGTGTCAGACAACAATTCCTTTAGTTTCATAATCGAATTAATCCTGGTCATTCCGGAAGTTTCGGGTAGGGATGTCAGTGGGTACGGACACTCGAAATTTTATTCGAACCCAAATCTGAACGGAATGAATTTACACGATGTTAAACGGATATGAATTTAGATATAGATATAAAAAATAAAAATCCGACGAATTTGAATTTGGATATAGATTTTGATTGTACCCCGACTCGAACCCGAACTCGACCCGAACCCGAATTGATTTTACGTTATATAATATATATGTATATAAATATTAGATATTATATTTAAATTTATATTTTAAAAATTTAAATTTAATATAATATATTTTGAAATATTGTAAAGAGAAAAAAAAAATAATTGTTTCGGGTTTGGATTTTCGGGTTTGGTAGTCGGGTTGGGGTTTGAATTTTTGAAAATCCATCGCGAATCCTACCCGTTGACATCCCTAGTTTCGGGTGAAGCCATGCAGTATCTTTCGCCGCTTCCACCCATTAGCTCCAAAGCACTCCCTCACCCTGCATCTTTTATTTGCCATTCCGTGCCAAATATCCAACCAGAAGCATACTTTGCTGCCGTCTCCAATAGAGTAGGTGACACCATAGTTAATAATCTCTCTAGTCATTAGAGTATTCTGCCACTATTGTGAATAAAGTCTAAACGAAGCCTCTTCTCTAAGTCGTTTCCTTCGAGAGTAATATAGAGCTTCGATTAGGGGGGCCCCTATCATTTTGCTATCAATGTTGTGTTCATATGGACTCTAGATTCTTAATACCTAGACCTCCTTCCTTTCTGTCCCTCTACACCGACTTTCAGTTTGCGAGGCAATGTCCCCCAACAATAGTGGTTCTCCTTTCCATAAAAAGCCATTTTGAAGGGCTTCAATATGTCGTACCATCCATTTTGGAGCTCTAAAAATCGAGAAAAATTATAACAGTAGATTCGAGATAATAGAATTCACAAGAATAAGTCTACATCCTTAAGAGAGGAGTTTCACTTGCTATCCTTCGATCCGCTTCTCGATTTTCCCTATTACAAGCCACCAATCCTTCTTATGAAGTCGTCCATTCATAAGGGGAAGTCAAGATAGCAGATTCGAAAGATTTCCAATTTACATCCTAATCTCACAGCTAACCTCTCTCCCTGCCGATCGTATTTGCCCAGGTAAAATAGTTCAAATTTGTTCTTATTACTCTTTACCCTAGCTTATATGATTATGGTACAAGTAAAACCTGTAGAGTGAAGGATTACTGGGGAGAGAGTGGGTGGAAGTGGAGTAGGATCCTAGCCGGCTACGTCCCCAACAACCAATTCGATAGGGACTAAATCTCAAAATTCAAAGAGTCGATTTTCGGAATATCCTTGTGTAACGGAAAGGATGAACTACACTGGCGATGAAGTAGGTCACAATCTTTTACGGTAAAATCTATGTACAATTTCTTACTAGATGGTGGAGTTAAGGATAGAAGGTTCAATCAATTGTGAAAGATTAAAGCTCCTCTGAAAGTTAAGATTCTAGTTTGGTTAGTCCTTAAAACAAAAGTGCTCACAGTGGATAACCTAATTAAAAAGGGGTGGAGAGGAGAGGAGACTTGTATTTACTGTCTAGATGAAAAAGAAACCGTGGACTATCTGTTCTTGGAGTGTTGCAGTACCAGAGCACTGTTGGAGGGAATATTGTCGAACAAGTTGGAGCTACGCAACTGCACCTTAGCTAATTTACTATGAGAGGGGAGTAGATGGAAAAGAGGGGCGGAAGGGACAAGGGCGTTAGTGTCTATCGTCACCACGTGGTGGGTGTGTTGATCGGAGCGGAATAGCATAATTTTTTAGAATACTAAATGTTCGTTCGGTTTTCTGATGTCGGAGATCCGCTCTGTGAAAGACAGTTGCGAGCGGTGTTGCCCTATCCAGGTTTTTTTTTTTGTTTTTTTCAAGGCCTAAGCTGTCTATATTTGTAACCTAGTTCACCTCCTCAATAAATAAAGCAGTAACATGTTATTTTTTTCTCAAAAAAAAAAAATAATAATTTGAAGCCTATTCAAAGATTTGCCGTAAAGATAAGGTTTTTCACTTGCCTTATCTTGGCCTCGTACAAAAAGATTATGTCGTCAGTACATTGAATGATAGCAATCTTGCACTCTTTGATTGGTCCTATCCATCTAAGGAGGTTATTGCTGACTGCTTTTTTTTCTTCACCAATCCCGCCAGGCTTCGGCCGCCAAAAGAAAGAAATAGGGTGACAAGAGGTCCCTGGCGTAAGCTCCTTTTCACTTTGATCCATTTAGTGGGAGTATCATTGACGAGGACAGCTAATTTGGCCTTGGATATAAGGGTGATAATTTTAATAGTTTAAACTTTTCGAAATATCTTAAAAATATATATCCTGGGATGAATGAAGAAAAGCAAGCAAAAGAGAGATAACTGTTTTCACTGAAATAATAAATGCTCAGAAAAAGTGTACAAAAGTAGCCAAAAGTGGAAAAAAGGCCTCATCATCATCAACTGTTCTTTGTACATCATGCCCATACCTGCTCCAAAACTTGGGCTCTATTGAGAGAGGGCTCACTGTCTTTTTTTTTTTTTTTTTTTTCTTTTTTCATACACTACTCTAAAATCCAGTCTTAGCCACAACAAAACCAACCAGTTAAAAAAAAAACAAAAAGAAAATAATATTAAAAGACATGGATTTTATCATCCACCACTTATCACTTCTCTATTCAGATCGGGTCGGAGCTCCATCTACCCTGATCCATTTGCATTCTTAGTCCATATTTAGAACTGTGAGATGCATCTCCTGTGGCCAGCCACAAGCCTTTTTGTTTGCCTTGTCTCCTCTTTCCACACTCTGCCAATATCCTTTGCTATTCTCACAGCATCTGAGGAGGCTCCAGACAGCCCTCTCCTTGTGAACCCTACTGCATACAGCCCGGATTCTCCCTTCCACCCATTTGGGAAGGGCCTTTTCGGGAATCCATCCTTGGAGAACAACTCACTCTCCTGCAATACATTAAATCAAACCCCAAAATTCATCAGCATTTTGTGCATGACTAACTAACGGTAGCTAATTAAGTAGGAATCAAAACAAGTAATCTTAGTATATATATATATACCTGGAGCCATTGAGGGACATTGCTCCGATATCCGGTGGCGAAAATGACGGCGTCGATTTCGAGCTCCTGCCCGTCGACGAACTCCGCCTTCCCGCGCGAGAACCTCTTGATCGCGGGCACCACCTTTATCTCCCCCGATCGAATCTTGCTCAGCGCGCCGATGTCGAGCACCGGCGTCCTCCCCTGCGTGTTCTTTAGCTCCAGGGGCCCGGCAGAGGGCCTCTTCAATCCGAATTTCTCGACGTTTCCGAGCACCAGCCACGCCAGGAGAAGCAGGATCTTATCGACGGCCCACAGAGGAAGCCATTTCAGGAGGAACACCGC
Organism: Tillandsia fasciculata; assembly: GCA_029168755.2. Classification (NCBI taxonomy): domain Eukaryota; kingdom Viridiplantae; phylum Streptophyta; class Magnoliopsida; order Poales; family Bromeliaceae; genus Tillandsia; species Tillandsia fasciculata. The sequence continues at coordinate 26,667,835 of CM054934.1, read as the reverse complement.
CATTTCGAACGTCGATTTGCCGAGTACTTCTCTCGGGAGCACGTGAACCTGTTTCCCAAGCATTTCGCCGAACGGTTAGCAACATTGCACTAAATTTGTTGCGCGGTCCTATTCCAACTTTTGCAGTACGTACAATTTATTAGTACGTAGGTGTTTTTTCGCGCCCCGTCGCTTTCAAAGTTTTGGAAAAGGTGATCTCAAACTGCGCTAAAGTTGAGAAACTTACGGAGTCGCGGACAACCATTGCGGGGAATGCGTTGTGGTCGCAGAGGTCGAGGCAGACCTCCATGCCGGAGTTGCCGCAGCCGACGACGAGCACGCGCTTCCCCGTATACTTGTCGCCGGACTTGTAGTCGGCGACGTGCGTGACTTTGCCGCCGAATTCGGCGTCGAGGCCCTCGATCTCGGGCACGATGCGCTCAGCGTTCTCGCCCGTGGCGACGACGAGCCACTGCCCGATGTACTCCACCTCGGCGCCGCGGGTGCCAGTCTCGGCAGCGCGCACGCGCCAAAAACCGCTGGTGCGGTCGAACCGGGCGGACTGCACCGACTGGTTGAAGCGCGGGTGTATGTCATTGAAAACGGTGTAAGATACTACGTAATCGACGAACTGCTTCTTGGTCGGGTACTTGGGGTAGTGATCGGGGAAGGGGAGGCCCGGCAGCTGGCAGAACTGCTTGGGCAGGTGCAGCTTCAGACGGTCGTAGGTGCGGTTCTGCCACAGAGAGGCGACGCAGTCTGCCCTCTCCAGGATGAGGAACGGCACGCCCTGCTCCTTCAGGCAGGCTGCCATGGCCAGCCCCGACGGCCCCGCGCCGACGATTATCGGCCCGTTCACCCACACGCACCGCCGCGACGGCGACAGCACGAGCTCGTCCCACTCCACCATCCTCACAGTCGCTGTTCGATCGTATGATATATGGAGATTGGAATGAAGAGATGGAAGAAACAACGAGAAGTTCACTCTTGTGTTTGGTGTAGTGAGGAGGAGAGGGAGAGGGGGTGTTGCGTTTAAATAGTAGGTTGCATATACGCATCTGAGGAGAGAGGGTGTGAATTAAAAAGTTGGTGTGTTAATTAATTTAATTCGTTAATTTATTAATTAAATTTATTTTGAGGTCCCTATTATTCAAATGATATGCATGCATGGCCACCTCTTTTTAACGGTATAGTGTAAAGTATAGTTTTGGATTATATTATAAGGTTAATTTTATATAATTTTTTTTTTTTATTTTAAATTATTCGGTTATATATATATATATATATATATATATATATATATATATATATATATGGAAAAAACTAACTATACATCCCAAAAAGATGTATATCTTACACCCCACCCATCTAAGGGTGGGGTGAATTCCACCCATGACTTGATGTGATGGATGAAGTCTTCCACCCTTGGATGCGTGGAGGTATAAGATGTACATCCATGATTGGATGTACAAGTAGCATTCCTCCCATCACTTGATATGATGGGTGGAGAAGTTTTCTCACCCTTGGATGGGTGGGGGCATTAGATGTACACATCCATGATTGGATGTGCAAGTAGCATTCTTCCCATCACTTGATATGATGGGTGGAGAAGTCCTCCACAATGGCTTGGGGGTATAAAATGTACACCCATGATTGGATGTACAAGTAGCATTCTCCTCTCTCTCTCTCTCTCTCTCTCTCTCTCTCTCTCTCTCTCTCTATATATATATATATATATATATATATATATATAGAAAAATATAGTTATATTCGTTAGAAAAATATGATTAATCATAGGTTAAATAGTTAATCATTATTAGTGAGTGAGGTAAATTTATTTTTTTATTTTTTTAGATATTATATTTAATTATATTTATACTTTTTAACGGCTGAAATTTTTAAAGGAACATATTTATAAAGATAAAATTAATATTTTATTTATATTCTGTTAAAAAATAAATAATAAACTAACATTAACAAATCAGAGAAATATATATGAACAATTTAGAGCTCTTGAAGGGATATATATAAAAAGTTTAACTTTATAGGAATATATCTACTATTCAATATGTTTATGTTTACAAAGAGCTGTATGAAATTAACATTATATTTTAAGTCTAATTTTTTTTAAAAAATATGTTGAACATTTTTAGAATTATATTTGCTATTCAATATGTTTACAAAAAATTGTATAAAATTAAAATATATTTTAAGTCTAGATTTTTTTAAAAAATAAAATTTGATATTATAGTTTATCACAAGAAAAAAAAATCAAAAGTATAACAACTACACTAATCAAATTGTTGGTATGGAATTCATCCATTTCATCACAATTTTTGAAAAAATATATTTACTATATTTTTATCTCAAAAATAAAATATGCGATTAATTAGACATAGATGATATGATATAGTTACTATACTATCAGAAAAAGTCCTTTTCATGTTAACTTTGTAAATTGATATCTTTTAAACTCTAATTTTTTTTCCTTTTTTTTTTGATTATTTCAAGTCAAACAAATATTCCTCTCTACATTACCTTTGTTAATTGATATCTTTTTAACACTAACTTTAATTGAAATTATACTTTCCAAGTGAAAATAATTTTAAAACTATTTTCATTAATTAAACCAATGTTTATGTTTGTTGAGATTCAAGTTAAGCTTAATCAAGGATATAATCAACTCAAGCTCAGGTACAATTCAAACTCGTGCCCAAGTTCGAGCCCAGAGTGCTTCATGATTCGCCACTAGCATGCATATTAGTGACTTATAGAAAACCTGTATTCATTTTAAATGCAATTTCTGAATGGTATATAATCCAAAAAATAAAAAGTGATATATATATATATATATATATATATATATATATATATATATATATATATATATATATATATATATATGTTAATGCTACCTGTACACCCCAATTAGGGTGTATATCCTACACCCACCTATTCTGGGGTGGGGTGAATTCCACTCGTCCCATCGATGGGACGAGTGGAGGAATACCCATCCCAAGATGGGATGGGTGTAGGATGTACACTCCATTTGGGGTGTACAGGTAGCAGTGCTCATATATATATATATATATATATATATATATATATATATATATATATATATATATATATATATATATATTTTAATCAACTGTGTCTAATGCAAGTGGCAAAAGACTTGGTGGTTGATACTCGGGACCCGAGTTCGAAGCCTAGTTGCTTCACATTTCCAACTTATAAGTTTATTTCAAAAATAAACGAAGCGGTAGCATGCTACCTATTTCTCAAAAAAAAAAATATAATTAGTTTGGAATGCTATCGATATTACTAAGTCATTGATACTATTAATTTTCTAGCAATTGGATTAAGAAATATGCGGTTACGATGATAGTGGTCCCTTAGGATTTAGTGGGTGGTTGGTTGAATAGTAAAAATTTTAGGGGACCACTATAATTTCAACCGCACATTCCTTTATCCAACGGTAGGAAACTTGATAGCACCAATTGCTTGGCACTATTGATAGTATTCCAGCCGGACTATATATATATATATATATATATATATATATATATATATATATATATATATATATATATATAGTCCGGCTGGAATACTATTAATAGTACCAAGTCATTGGTGCTATTAAGTTTTTAACCCATAGATTAAAAGATGTGTAGTTGAGATGATAGTGGGCCCCTTGGGTTTAATAGGTGGTTGAAGAAATAGTAAAATCTAACGGGTGAAAATGATCAAAGGGGTTGATCTAAGGGTAGAAAACTTGATAGCACAATGCTCTAACTCAGACTGCTGTAATGAAATCACACCTGCGACAATCCGATCCACTGTCGTGGCGCCCTCCAACCAGGCAGTACAAACTAATTCGCTCGATGCAAGTGGTCGTCGCTCAGTCTGCCTCGTCATCAAAGTCCAGTCTGCCAGAAAATATCTATACCAATCACATAGGGAACACGACCTCTGCCTCTGCTCACACTGAGGCGACGAATGTGGTCCTCCGCAGATAACAGATCCACGCTACCGCCGCTACTGATACTACTATTGGGGTCCACCCGACCTCAGTGCCTCGGCACTAATCGTCGGCACGGAGGGGCTACTCGCTCCATCGGCGCCACTGAAATCGCTGCTACTGAGGATACTACAACCGGATGGTCTCAAGAGGAAAGCACTGTCGGCTGCCCGCTGCTTCGACAACTGTGTCACCTATACCAGTCGCTTACTCCGCCGCTGATATGCCTCTGACAATCCTGTCATCTGGGCCCGGAGCTCTCTGACCTCAATCCGGGTATCCGGCCCAAATCTAACCGCTCGAGCTCCACAGCTACGACAGGGTGCACACGGGTCAAAACCTAGCGTCGGGGAGACACCGCTCACCACGACAAAAACTGCAAACGGCACACAACAAACACTCGACCCAATCTAACGAAAGTCTAGAGCATGTCACCCATTCCACAGCATTATGTGTCTGCAGCCAACATAATCACTTAGGAGAATAAACATGCCGATCACTCATCCCATCCCTTTAGAGAGGTAAAAAAAAAAAAACTCAATCAGGACTCTCGCTAAAAATCACGACTCTCACGAAGTCATCCTAGGGTCCACCACAAGCCTAGGGTTTCTAAAGTCTACAATGACCTACATCCTAGGCTGTGATACCACTATAATCTGTCACGCCCCTGTAAGAACTTGAATTTTTAAAATAATTAAATGAACGAAAGTGATTGAATCAAGGTTGAATTTGGATCATAAATGGCTCAAATAGCAATAGTGCCCCTTTCCTGCAGTATAAATAGCACAGTCAGTGGGCCAGAAATATCACTTTTCGATCCGAGTCTGATCTCGAAGATCGGAGACCACGAGTGCGACCGTCTCGTCGAACTGAGTGAAAACCATATTCACTTGTCGACGATCTGACGGTCGGATCTTTCAGAAAATAGCGAAGAAGAAGCGGGTCCCACAACTTAAGTTGTGAATAGTAACTTTCAATTTTTGATCCCTCGAGATCACGAATGGCCGAACCACTGTTCATAATTTTAATATAGGGGTATTAGTAATGGACCCTAGCTAATTTCGACGTTCTGAACGCATTGGCACTGACGGATTTCGCATTTGGCGACCCGGGTGCATCGAAGTGCGTGCCACGCGCGATAATTCGACGAACTTTATGGAACGACTTTTAATTCGGGCGTCGAACAAACCAAACAAATACGCTACCTGACAGGTCTCGACGAGCCGGACGTCGTGGCGAAGTCCGTTTTGCGAAACGACGATCGGATCGCCTCGAAATGCGTGAAAATCCCAAAAAATGGACTAAATTGTAATAGAAACCTGATATTTTATGCATCAAAATTTATGAGGCTTATAAGTTAAGGTGCTGGGTGCAAGATGGACCTACAAGAGGGACCTAAGGGCTTAGGGTGCGTTGTGTGGGGACCAATTAGCAATTGTGGCAAAGATATTTTGTTTTTGAATTTTGTTTGGGACTTTTGGCTGCCGTAGTGGGGGGGGGGGGGCGGTTACAAGGCGAGTATGGAGGCTAATTAAGCTCCTGGGGTGCAGAGCCGTTCCCTTTTAGGCTCGGAATCACCAAGGGTCCTTCCTCATTCGAGAAAGAGAGTGAGAAGGAGAGCTTGGAACCAAACTTTTCCAAAGTTGGTTTAGAAGTTTATGGGGTGTTTCTATGTGACTGGAGAACCATCTTGAAGGTTGCCGTAGCCGCGCGAGGGAGGAGGAGAGAAACCGGCTTCACCCTTCTTCTCCAACTCCGGCGAAGGTAAGGCTTCTCCCTCCTTGGTTTTTAGCCCCTTAGACTGTTGGAAGTCGACTATATAGAGTTTTTAGATGCTTCGTGACAAGCCCGAGCTCCCCATGCACGGCCGGTTGCCGGCGGGAGAATAACCTCGCCGGAAACCTAATAATTCTTCACCTTGGGTTTTCTCTTTAACCGGTGGATAAAAATGAACCAAAATTGGTAGGAATAGACTGTAGGAGATGGGTATCAACCCCACCAAATTTGGTGGAGTTTGATAAAGCCAATAGATCGCAGAATTGAACCCTAGTTTTGTGTAAACTTGCACTTCGGCCGAGCTATTTGCTCCGGCGCCGTCGACGCTCCCCGCCTCCGGCCAAGTGGTCGGGAAGCTTCCTGGGAGTGAGGGGGTTTCATCCATGCCCTTGCATGGTAACCATGCAGCACGGTTGAAGCACGGCCGAGTTGGGTTCGAAATTGAACCAAATTGCGGCCGCCGGCGCTCCGGCCATCTCCGGCCGGGGTGGAAGGGTCGGGAAGCTTTGTATGGACTAGAGGAAGCTTCCATATAAGTTGGAAGACCTCTTGTGGCCTCAGTAAAAATCTGCCATTAACGAGCTCAAGCTCCAAATCGGAGCTTTGCTCCGCCGCGCCGCCGCCGCACCCCGAGGCCAGCCAAGGGTATGGGAAGCTTCTAAGAAGCAAATGGCACCTATTGGTGCATTTGGTTGAGCCCCAGACCCTCTGGATGGAACATCACGATTTTCAAGGTTTATGTCATCTTCTTCCTCCCGAGCTCCGGCCAACCCGAGGGTGTTAGGTCAAAACCAAAATGATGGGAATGTTCCTGCACCTCCAAGGAATGTTTCCATCCAAGTTAGATGCCCTCTGGTTCAGTGTTTGCAGAGAACTAAGCTAGGGAATGTTGTATGTTAATGTATATAAATTATGCATGCCATATGTTTGATAAAATGCCACAATGAAGAAAACTTTAGAATTTGACTTCACTGTAAATATGAAAGTTGTTCCAAATGTTTCCTTGAGCTTTATGCTCACTTCAGATCAAAGTTGATCTGTGTGAAATAAAGTTTGGAGCAATGTGAACCTTATATGAAACTTGGCTTTGGTTCTGTTTGAACCAGCACACCTGGGTTCCAACCAGGGTGAGCACTGTGGTCCTAGCATGATTTAGATCAACTTTGATATATAAAGTTTTCATGTTTGATGTTGGGATTAAAAGTTGTAGTGTAAACAACCTGAAAATGTAATATTTGAACAAAATAATGTTCCGGGCTGTTAGTGAAGCCGTGACAGTGTATTCCTGGCTATTTTGGGGTCACTGGACGCGATGCTCACGTTAGATTTTGGTTTTGAAGAGCCGGAGAAACAAAAATGCTATTCGGCTATGTTAGAGAGGAAAATCATGGCCCGAAGTTTTCCTCGGGTCTCGTGCTGCTCCCAAATGGTGAGCACGAGCTTCGTCTTGTCGTAACAGACGCGCTGAAACTTACGGCATAGCTTTTGGATTCCCGGATTGCGAGAACGAAATAAAACAAGCCATTAACTTAGGGTTATTATGCATTTTAGTGAAGTTTAATTCTTTAACTTGCTAATGTAACAATACGAACAGTATTTAAACGGTGTAAACATGTCTCTAAACAATTTATTAGAGTGTCGTAGACCCTCGTTGAACAGGAAGTGGATAATGTTCGGTAAATCGACGATATTGCTCCGTAATAGTGTCACGTTGCTACAGTGTCGTCGGGAGGGGTTGTGTGAGTCTACTACTGACCAGATCTTTTATTCAGGGCCCAGTTGTCCAGCACCGGCCTCCCAGTAGCTGTGCGGGAGTTCGAGGATCTGCCTACATCCAGGTGGGTTACTTTCGAACCGGGCCTCAGCTTTTTGGCCCTCTGGTTGCTTTAGTCCAGTCGGACACCTGTTATTGACTAGCCTGTCGATTTTATCTACATGATCCTTCTGATTGATATGGATTTCTTTAGACCTGTCCTATACCCCTGATGCTTACATCTACATGCTCGATGACTACTCCTGATAGATCTTGATCGATTCACATACCTGTTTATTAGCTTATTGATTTGATCTATACGACCTATGATGATTGCATATATCACCTGATCTGATTGATAGACATTGATTCTTTTAGACTCGTCGTATACATACCTGCTGATTTTATCTTGATTAGCCCTGATGACTGCATTGACATGCCCTGTGATTATTCCTGACAGATTCTGATCTACTTGAGACATCATATATATCTGTGCATCAGCTTTTTCAGTATATAGATCTGCATGATTAGATGATACTTGTTGATACTTGTCACTTGAGATACTGCTTTACATCCCGATATGCATGATTGATTGATTCTGATCGATAGATGTTGACTGATGATTCCCTGTTGGGATCTCGGCATGTTGCCGACTACCCGGTCACTAGACCGTGAGCTTGAGCATTTGCATTGTGATCGCCCGCACCGTTGTACTTCACGAACATCAGCGGAATTGCTACCCGCAGCGATGTTCTTTACCGGTAAAGTGGTTAGCAGTTGCAACCCGTGACCCCTCGTGGGGGGGAATGTCAACCAGGAGGTGCCAGGAGGGCAGTTTTGCCTGAGGTCTTGTGGGACCAATATGGTGGCTTTTGATTGGATATTGATAGTTTCCTTATTGACGCATTACTTTTACCTTATACTGTTGCTCAGTTTATTTCCAGTATTAGTATCGGTAGACATGCTTTTATCATTTGCAGTTCCTTATGCATGATTATTGTGGATACCTTTGATTTCCAGCATACATGATCTACCGCTCTTATGACTGATTATCACTGACATATCCTGATTTACAGTATTTCTTATCTGTAGTTTGATGATTGATTACCTGCCTAGTTAGCCTATCTGTGGATTCTGTTGATTATCAGTAGATCTGCTTTATTGTTTAGCTTTACCCTATGATTCTTACTATCCGCAGATTTTAGTACCCAGTAGGTACGATTAGCTGGTGCTCGGCTCGTCGTGCCCACTGGGATACACTCCGGTGTGTCTCACACCCTCGGGTGACTGTTTTTCAGGTCCATTGGGTGGGGAGATGTCGGGACGATCCAGTGAGCCTGTCACGGTAGAGCTGTCCCCATGATTCTAGACAGAGATGATAGATATCCGTGATGATTGACTTAGATTTTTATTTCCGCATTTTATTCCAGTTCTATTTGATTAGATATTAAAACATTGATGTAATAATTGATTTTAAAGTATTTCCTGCTGAATAGAGTATTAGTTGTGCCGAGATATCTGTTGCTGATTACTAGCTTAGCCGTGCATATATAGGGGAGTCTCTGTTCGCGGAATAGAGAGTTTCCTATATGTGTGGCGGTCTGTTACGCCTGTTTTGCAAACTCGGATTTAATCAAAAAAAAAAAAAAAAATTTCAGACCTGATTTTTAAACTCGGGGCGTGACAGATTAGATGGTATCAGAGCATAGGTATACAGTACCTAGGAAAGATTGATTAGGAACTGGTTAGGATGAACCCTAGGATGACTTGTCACGTGAGAGCGATGGGTAGGTCGAGTTTATGGAACTCAAGATACTATCAGAGTCTGTTTTTGACCCGGTTATGTATTGCAGCTATGGCTCGTCCTCCAGGTCGTGGACGCGGACGGGGCACAGGCCGTGGAGTAGGCCGACCACCTAGCACGCCGAGCGAGCCCGTTGATCAGGGTCGCATGGACCGGCTCGAGGCTCAGGTGGCGACTCTGGCTGGAATGTTCCAGCAATTTATGCAGCAGCAGGCTGCTGGCCCCTCTACTTCTGCCCCGCCTGCTCCTCCACCTGTACCTGAGGTCACACCACCGGTTGCACCCCCTGCTGCACCGGTTGTCGCTGAGCCACAGATAGACCCCGTACTACCACCAGCGGGGCCCATGTCAGCTCCACTCCCTGCCACAGCCTCTAGAGCGGTACCGGGAGTTGCTGCAGCTCCAGATGCCTCTGCTTCCACCACGTTCGTTTCCTCTCGTTCCGTCGCTCCCGCTGTTGGTCCTGCGGCAGATACTGAGGCCGATCGGGCAGAGAGGGCCCGAGCGAAGGCGGCTTTGCTAGAGTTTAAAAAGTTTAAGCTGCAGACCTTCGACGGCAAGGATGTGGACCACTGGGCGGTCGAGCTCTGGATCGACCATATGGAGAAACTTTTTCAAGATGCCTACACCGAGGACCGCGACAAAGTCCACATTGCTGCTCATTGCTTGGATGGCTGGGCATCTAAATGGTGGAGACAACATCGAGCTCGCAACTTCCCGGGCCCAGCCGATCTTACCTGGGAAGACTTTAAAGCCGCCCTGTACCATCATTACCTAAATGAGACCATGAAGGAGGGTCTCGAACGCGATCTGGAGACGATCAAACAGGGCGACCTGAGCGTCCGAGACTACGAGCAGGAGTTCCTGCGCATCGCCGACCTGGTGCCCCAGGCGGTGCGTGAGGAACATCGGAAGGTACGCCTATTTTCACAGGGTTTGAGGACAGAGATCCGTCGACACCTCGCGTCACACCTCTCCACAGACTTCGATAACTGTGTGGAGCGGTGTCTGGCGATCGAGGCGGAGATCAAGATGTCCCGCGCTGAGCGGAATGCAGCGGACAAGGACAAGGACAAGGACAAGGATAAGGGCAAGAAGAGGGCACATCCAGGAAATGGCGATGGGCATGCAAATCAAAACAAGAAGGCGAAGCCATCCCGACCGTGTGTCTTTTGCGGGGGTACTCACCGAGCGCACTCCTGCAACCAACGTCATGGCCGATGCTACTACTGCGGCCAGCCTGGACATATTTCAGCCAACTGCCCTCAGAAATCTGCACCGATCCAGCCGGCGTTGTCCGTGCCGCCAATTGCTGCTAGGCCATCACATTCTATGCAAAGTATGGCAGCATCTAGCCGTCCTCCACCTCCGCGACAAATTGAAGGATCGCGCCAAGTCTCGGGAGGACGGGTCTTTGCCTTAACCCAACAGGAGGATCCGTTGGGAAAAGGCCCGTCGGATGCATAGGTTTTTGCTGAGGACTGTAATAATAAGTGTCTTTGGATGATTTGTAAAACTAGAGTAATATTTTGTTAAGTTTCAGGGACGAAACTTCCTTTTTGGTGGGAGAGATGTAAGAACTTGAATTTTTAAAATAATTAAATGAACGAAAGTGATTGAATCAAGGTTGAATTTGGATCATAAATGGCTCAAATAGCAATAGTGCCCCTTTCCTGCAGTATAAATAGCACAGTCAGTGGGCCAGAAATATCACTTTTCGATCCGAGTCTGATCTCGAAGATCGGAGACCACGAGTGCGACCGTCTCGTCGAACCGAGTGAAAACCATATTCACTTGTCGACGATCTGACGGTCGGATCTTTCAGAAAATAGCGAAGAAGAAGCGGGTCCCACAACTTAAGTTGTGAATAGTAACTTTCAATTTTTGATCCCTCGAGATCACGAATGGCCGAACCACTGTTCATAATTTTAATATAGGGGTATTAGTAATGGACCCTAGCTAATTTTGACGTTCTGAACGCATCGGCACTGACGGATTTCGCATTTGGCGACCCGGGTGCATCGAAGTGCGTGCCACGCGCGATAATTCGACGAACTTTATGGAACGACTTTTAATTCGGGCGTCGAACAAACCAAACAAATACGCTACCTGACAGGTCTCGACGAGCCGGACGTCGTGGCGAAGTCCGTTTTGCGAAACGACAATCGGATCGCCTCGAAATGCGTGAAAATCCCAAAAAATGGACTAAATTGTAATAGAAACCTGATATTTTATGCATCAAAATTTATGAGGCTTATAAGTTAAGGTGCTGGGTGCAAGATGGACCTACAAGAGGGACCTAAGGGCTTAGGGTGCGTTGTGTGGGGACCAATTAGCAATTGTGGCAAAGATATTTTGTTTTTGAATTTTGTTTGGGACTTTTGGCTACCGTAGTGGGGGGGGGGGGGCGGTTACAAGGCGAGTATGGAGGCTAATTAAGCTCCTGGGGTGCAGAGCCGTTCCCTTTTAGGCTCGGAATCACCAAGGGTCCTTCCTCATTCGAGAAAGAGAGTGAGAAGGAGAGCTTGGAACCAAACTTTTCCAAAGTTGGTTTAGAAGTTTATGGGGTGTTTCTATGTGACTGGAGAACCATCTTGAAGGTTGCCGTAGCCGCGCGAGGGAGGAGGAGAGAAACCGGCTTCACCCTTCTTCTCCAACTCCGGCGAAGGTAAGGCTTCTCTCTCCTTGGTTTTTAGCCCCTTAGACTGTTGGAAGTCGACTATATAGAGTTTTTAGATGCTTCGTGACAAGCCCGAGCTCCCCATGCACGGCCGGTTGCCGGCGGGAGAATAACCTCGCCGGAAACCTAATAATTCTTCACCTTGGGTTTTCTCTTTAACCGGTGGATAAAAATGAACCAAAATTGGTAGGAATAGACTGTAGGAGATGGGTATCAACCCCACCAAATTTGGTGGAGTTTGATAAAGCCAATAGATCGCAGAATTGAACCCTAGTTTTGTGTAAACTTGCACTTCGGCCGAGCTATTTGCTCCGGCGCCGTCGACGCTCCCCGCCTCCGGCCAAGTGGTCGGGAAGCTTCCTGGGAGTGAGGGGGTTTCATCCATGCCCTTGCATGGTAACCATGCAGCACGGTTGAAGCACGGCCGAGTTGGGTTCGAAATTGAACCAAATTGCGGCCGCCGGCGCTCCGGCCATCTCCGGCCGGGGTGGAAGGGTCGGGAAGCTTTGTATGGACTAGAGGAAGCTTCCATATAAGTTGGAAGACCTCTTGTGGCCTCAGTAAAAATCTGCCATTAACGAGCTCAAGCTCCAAATCGGAGCTTTGCTCCGCCGAGCCGCCGCCGCACCCCGAGGCCAGCCAAGGGTATGGGAAGCTTCTAAGAAGCAAATGGCACCTATTGGTGCATTTGGTTGAGCCCCAGACCCTCTGGATGGAACATCACGATTTTCAAGGTTTATGTCATCTTCTTCCTCCCGAGCTCCGGCCAACCCGAGGGTGTTAGGTCAAAACCAAAATGATGGGAATGTTCCTGCACCTCCAAGGAATGTTTCCATCCAAGTTAGATGCCCTCTGGTTCAGTGTTTGCAGAGAACTAAGCTAGGGAATGTTGTATGTTAATGTATATAAATTATGCATGCCATATGTTTGATAAAATGCCACAATGAAGAAAACTTTAGAATTTGACTTCACTGTAAATATGAAAGTTGTTCCAAATGTTTCCTTGAGCTTTATGCTCACTTCAGATCAAAGTTGATCTGTGTGAAATAAAGTTTGGAGCAATGTGAACCTTATATGAAACTTGGCTTTGGTTCTGTTTGAACCAGCACACCTGGGTTCCAACCAGGGTGAGCACTGTGGTCCTAGCATGATTTAGATCAACTTTGATATATAAAGTTTTCATGTTTGATGTTGGGATTAAAAGTTGTAGTGTAAACAACCTGAAAATGTAATATTTGAACAAAATAATGTTCCGGGCTGTTAGTGAAGCCGTGACAGTGTATTCCTGGCTATTTTGGGGTCACTGGACGCGATGCTCACGTTAGATTTTGGTTTTGAAGAGCCGGAGAAACAAAAATGCTATTCGGCTATGTTAGAGAGGAAAATCATGGCCCGAAGTTTTCCTCGGGTCTCGTGCTGCTCCCAAATGGTGAGCACGAGCTTCGTCTTGTCGTAACAGACGCGCTGAAACTTACGGCATAGCTTTTGGATTCCCGGATTGCGAGAACGAAATAAAACAAGCCATTAACTTAGGGTTATTATGCATTTTAGTGAAGTTTAATTCTTTAACTTGCTAATGTAACAATACGAACAGTATTTAAACGGTGTAAACATGTCTCTAAACAATTTATTAGAGTGTCGTAGACCCTCGTTGAACAGGAAGTGGATAATGTTCGGTAAATCGACGATATTGCTCCGTAATAGTGTCACGTTGCTACAGTGTCGTCGGGAGGGGTTGTGTGAGTCTACTACTGACCAGATCTTTTATTCAGGGCCCAGTTGTCCAGCACCGGCCTCCCAGTAGCTGTGCGGGAGTTCGAGGATCTGCCTACATCCAGGTGGGTTACTTTCGAACCGGGCCTCAGCTTTTTGGCCCTCTGGTTGCTTTAGTCCAGTCGGACACCTGTTATTGACTAGCCTGTCGATTTTATCTACATGATCCTTCTGATTGATATGGATTTCTTTAGACCTGTCCTATACCCCTGATGCTTACATCTACATGCTCGATGACTACTCCTGATAGATCTTGATCGATTCACATACCTGTTTATTAGCTTATTGATTTGATCTATACGACCTATGATGATTGCATATATCACCTGATCTGATTGATAGACATTGATTCTTTTAGACTCGTCGTATACATACCTGCTGATTTTATCTTGATTAGCCCTGATGACTGCATTGACATGCCCTGTGATTATTCCTGACAGATTCTGATCTACTTGAGACATCATATATATCTGTGCATCAGCTTTTTCAGTATATAGATCTGCATGATTAGATGATACTTGTTGATACTTGTCACTTGAGATACTGCTTTACATCCCGATATGCATGATTGATTGATTCTGATCGATAGATGTTGACTGATGATTCCCTGTTGGGATCTCGGCATGTTGCCGACTACCCGGTCACTAGACCGTGAGCTTGAGCATTTGCATTGTGATCGCCCGCACCGTTGTACTTCACGAACATCAGCGGAATTGCTACCCGCAGCGATGTTCTTTACCGGTAAAGTGGTTAGCAGTTGCAACCCGTGACCCCTCGTGGGGGGAATGTCAACCAGGAGGTGCCAGGAGGGCAGTTTTGCCTGAGGTCTTGTGGGACCAATATGGTGGCTTTTGATTGGATATTGATAGTTTCCTTATTGACGCATTACTTTTACCTTATACTGTTGCTCAGTTTATTTCCAGTATTAGTATCGGTAGACATGCTTTTATCATTTGCAGTTCCTTATGCATGATTATTGTGGATACCTTTGATTTCCAGCATACATGATCTACCGCTCTTATGACTGATTATCACTGACATATCCTGATTTACAGTATTTCTTATCTGTAGTTTGATGATTGATTACCTGCCTAGTTAGCCTATCTGTGGATTCTGTTGATTATCAGTAGATCTGCTTTATTGTTTAGCTTTACCCTATGATTCTTACTATCCGCAGATTTTAGTACCCAGTAGGTACGATTAGCTGGTGCTCGGCTCGTCGTGCCCACTGGGATACACTCCGGTGTGTCTCACACCCTCGGGTGACTGTTTTTCAGGTCCATTGGGTGGGGAGATGTCGGGACGATCCAGTGAGCCTGTCACGGTAGAGCTGTCCCCATGATTCTAGACAGAGATGATAGATATCCGTGATGATTGACTTAGATTTTTATTTCCGCATTTTATTCCAGTTCTATTTGATTAGATATTAAAACATTGATGTAATAATTGATTTTAAAGTATTTCCTGCTGAATAGAGTATTAGTTGTGCCGAGATATCTGTTGCTGATTACTAGCTTAGCCGTGCATATATAGGGGAGTCTCTGTTCGCGGAATAGAGAGTTTCCTATATGTGTGGCGGTCTGTTACGCCTGTTTTGCAAACTCGGATTTAATCAAAAAAAAAAAAAAAATTTCAGACCTGATTTTTAAACTCGGGGCGTGACACCCGGGGTCGAAACTGCGATCCGGACTCGCGAACAGATCCGCCGCTTATACGAAAACCTTGCATAGGCGAATCGTCCTACCTGCAAAGAAAAACTACTACAGCTAAACAGATAACCCAAAACTCAACAGGGAGGGTAACCTGAAATAATACATCAGTGTACAGGCTCTCAGTACAAGTCATATCCTCACTACAATAATCTCTCAAAAGTGTAAATAAAATAATCTACTGACTGTACTACAGATCTCCAATGTGGGGGTACAGCTACTCTCCAAAGACAGGTAGGGATCTAGCTCGCGACTCTCTCGCCTCGAACGGCAACAGCAGAATCAGCATCTCCCACAGATGACTCTGCAAAACAAAGAAGAGGAAAGAAAAAGGAAGGGGAGAACCCCCAACGGGTGTGAGAACTACATCAACACGTAGTTCTCAGTGGGTACCGCCCCCAAGCCTGACGGTCTGCCCACTAAGTCTACCAGAGGCATAAGATAATAATGCAGTAAAAACTAAACAAAAAAAGCTGGAGATACTCTACAGCTACCATGCCTCTATCTAAATGGTCAATGGGTGATACAGATGAAAAGATATACAACTACTCGCACACAAGGTGCTCAATCGACCCAATCGAACTCACTGCCTCATAGGGTCCAGTCAAGCCTGCGCTTCCCTAGTGTATCAACATAGGGTTCTACCGGTACTCCAACCCGGTCCAAAACTCAATTTGACCGCCTGGTATACCAACCCGGTCCAATCAGAATAACTCGCCCCTTGAGCGAAACTGCCTCAATAGGCCAAACATCGCATCCACTGCGGCATCTCACGGGGAGCTACCCCAACTGAGGAAAAATGGCGCGGCATAGAGTATCGAACAGTGTCACATGCAGGCTCTAGTCGAAATCTACGCTCTCTCTCTCAGAACGGATAAACTCAGGGTCCTCAACATCACGTACAAAGGTCGGAGTACTCTCAACGATGCAGCTAATAAAGATCTCGCGAATCCCCAGGCACTATCGACACAACCACTCGTGACGTGAAACTCATTGGCTGGAGATACTCCCCAGCCGGGACCATCGTTGACCTAAACGGCTCCCAGAATGAAACACCCAACTCGCCTCTCTAACACACTGGCTAGAGATACTCCATAGCAGGGATTGACCCGCAACTCGAGGTCTAACAAAACTGGTCGGACGACACTCAACGACTTGGGACCACCGTCACCCAACGGCTCCCAACAACACTGACCGGAAGATACTCGACGGCTCGGGACCACCGTCTACCCAAATGGCTCCCAACAACACTAGCACTGGTCTAAACTCAGCTACGATACTCCACTCAGCCCCCAGGCACGAGTGCAACAAAGTCCCACAGTAACCTGACCACTCGGCCCACTACCCGGGCGAGGAGAATCTAAGTCCAGGAAATAAGCAAAGTGTGGGATGTCTAAAGCATAAAAGAACCTAGCCCAAGTGAAGGTTCTTTACTACTCTGGTTTCAGCATTCAACATATGACGGGGTGCTAGGTCAAGTTCCAATAATAGCATGTAATTAAGCATAGCATAAATAGAAAATCCCCATCTCTCACAAATGTACTTTCTATCTCAATGCTATAGGTCGTACAATAAATTATGCATGTTCTCAATCTCATAGGGGAACACTACACCTATGTAAGCTCTCAATTACCATAACATGGATATCTTATCTTGTAAGTTTCCATTAGGCATAACATGAATATCATATCTTGCAATTCCTCAAACAAATACCATTTACCAGGCTCACCTCTCAACGACATATTGGTACACCAAACATGCATGCATTCTAACAAATAAAATTAGAGAACCGTCCACCGGTTCTGGAGACGAAGCAACCCACCTAAATCGCTTTCCGCAGGCAAAACCGAAGTCGGTGAAGTGCGCAGCCACTTACCAACAAAATCTGCCGGAACCGCAACCTCGGTACTCGATCGCACAAGCCTCTGCTCAAACCAACATCACAACCAACAATCAAACAACACCACAAACACACCCCAAACAGCACTTGCTGTTTTTACCAACCAGTACAGAAAAGGGAATTTTTCACATGTGTGCAGTCCTTCGAAAAATCCAGAAAAATCACGGTTGCGATCTTCGCGACAAGTAGATGCAAATCGAGTATTTATACTCCTGCTGGTGGGGCCCTTACTTTTTCTGTTAAGTTTTGCGGCATAATTCGTGTAGTTTGAACGCGTAGAGTTGGCTGTTCTTCCTCGTCCCTAGTATTTGGAACTCCTGAGGTTTATCCAGCTGTTGGACTCTCTTTGTGGAGAGTGAGTAGCGACTGGGGAGTTGGAGATTGTGTTGATGGAAGCTTACCTTTGGGCTTGGAGACTCCCGTTTGAGCCGTGTTTGTTTCGAGGATGAAACTTTCTTTAAGTGGGGGAGGATGTGAGGACCCGAATCCCCACTTAAGGGTTTACTGATGGATTAGTAGCTTCGGGGAGTGTGTGTGTGTGTGCGTGTCGGGCCCAAGAATTGGATTTCTGGCGAAATTGGAGCTTGTTTGCTTATCAGAAAGTCCATATAGGGTGATTGAGGTTTTTGCGCGCTTATTGGAACCAAGGATTTGACCCGGCATGAAAAATAGATCAAGTTTACTTTTTCGAGAATTTTTGGGAAATTTTAGAAGTAGAATTTGGCCAAACGGACTTCGGATTTGGATTCAGCGCGCGAAAACGGTCAAGATGGACTATTTACATGTATTTTTCGGAGCCCGGATGCGAAAACACGTATTTTGAGGTGTGGGGTTACTGTTCCGGCGGCCGGAGAGGCGCCGGCGGCGGCGGCGGGCGGTGGAGCGCGGCGGTTGGTTGCGGCGGAGGCGCGCGGTCCACCGCGGAAGGCGTGCACCGGGCGCGGGCCACGTGGCGCCTCCCGGTTGGCGGGTGCAGTGAGCGCGGTCCACGGGTTTGGCAGGGTGTACGGTGGACCGAGGGATGGCCACGTGGCAGCCTGTGGTTGGAGGGTCCTTGTGCGCGCGGTCCACGCAGCGACGGGGGCAGGTGTCCATACGGACAGTGCGTCGTGGGGGGCGACGTGGGGGCGCCACGTGACGCCCCATGGTTGGTCGGGCGCAGCCGCGCACGTCCGCCTGTCGGACACCCGGCGTCGCGCGGTTCGCGGGCGCACGTGCTCTGGGCGCTGCGGGCGCGCAGCGGACGCGTGGCGGGCCGTGGGCCTTCCGGGCCTGCACAGTAACGGGCCGGGCCCGTTACTGTAGCAGCCCAATTGTTCCGGGCGCCCGAATCCGTGGACACATAGGTCATTTCTGGAATTGTTTGTTTTGGCTGGCCTATTTGTTGAACCCGAGCCCCATTCCTCTGCCATTTTCTCTACCTTCCCGAGCTCCCCAGCCCTTGGCCCCCTAGCAAAGTTGTAGATCTTCGTGTCGCGCATCTTCTGACAGAGGCCCGGAATTTTTGGAAGCCGCGACGTCGACGTTTCCGGCATCGTAGCGCGGAGCGACGATTTTCTGTTGGAGGCCCGTTATCGCCGCATTTCGGTCTGAGAGGTCCACAGAGCTACCCCGACTGTATTTTTGGGCGATTTTCATAGCGTTGGAATCATGAGAGGTACGCCTTCGATTTCCGTATTGATCGCTTGGTCTCGTTTGGGGTTTTTGGCATGGATCCTGAGGAGTTTTTGAACCCCTATTTTTCTGTTGGAGTTTTGGACAGCGGTTCCTTATCGGATTTTTATCTCCGTATCCGGACATCGGAATTCGACTTTCAAGGCTCTATCGACATCTACACTTCGCGAGGATCGTCGTCATATTTTTACTGGAATTTTTGGAGACTGTTTTACAGGTGAAAATTTCGCAGAAAGAGGACTGTTCATCGCAGATTTTTAAAATGTGGAATTAAGTGTAATTTTTGGATGTATTTTTGTAACCAGGATGCTTTGAACACTACTTTGGTACTGTTGGCTCGGTGATTGTGCTGGTATATCTATTTTTGGGCTTTCTTAGCTGTACGACCCTAGACAGTTGTGCACCTTCAGGTGGGTGGCCCTGTCTCCAAGACTTATGGAACGTTCATTAAATCTGCTATAGTAGGACCATGCATGATAATGATACTCTTGTGTAGTGTGCTAGAAAGTGATAGCTGGTAATTCTAGCGCTATTGGATGATCATGCAAATCTCTTGTTTCCTATTATCTGTAAATTAATTATTGTTATCTTGGAACTTGACCTAGCACCCCTGTCATATGTTTCATGTTCAGCCAGACTTTAGAAAACTTCAACTTGGGCTAGGTTTATTCTACTTTAGATGTTCACATTTATTATTATTTCTTCTTGGACATAGGGTTTTACTCGCCCGGGTAGCGGGCCGAGTGGTCAGGTTTCTTTTAGGGTGGGATGCATTTTACACTCGTGCTTGGGAGCAGAGTGGAGTCTGGTAGATGTAGTTGGTTATTCATCTGTGGCGGGAGCCGTTTGGATAGACGGTGGTCCCGAGATGTTTTATTTTCTTGTTTTATCTGTCGCCGCTCTGTTAGTGGCAGCGGTATATCAGTGTTAGCAGGACCTTGAACCCAGAACTGTTTTTGGACACACACATATGATTTTAGTCAACCAAATATTTTCTTCCAAGCGTCGTAGGGTCGCCTGAGTCTGTTCTTGTTTGATTGGACGAAGGCATTAGCTCTATGAGGCTTGGATATAAAAACTCGTTTTCAACTGTTTTTCCTAAAAAGAACTAAAAATCATTAAATATGGATTTCTTTCAGCTCAAATGGCTTTCGGTAAGAAATGTCACCTTTTTCCAATAAAGTTAACCACCCGAGATGATTCGAGTGGTCTGGGTTCTAAAGTTTGCCTTTTTCTTGGGACGAGAACAACGAGAGGCTATGCCTAGAGCCTGTTCTTGTTTGATTTGGGTTGTAGGTTCTAGTCTTTCGGGGTTCCTGGACCCTTATTTGTGTCAGTTGTGGAGTTTATCCTGTCAGTGAGTCTGCGATGTTTGGCCTGTTGAGGCAGTTGTTCGCAGTGGATGCGACGTTCGGCCTGTTTGGCCTATTGAGACAGTTTCTCGCAGTGGATGCGATGTTTGGCCTGTTAAGGCAGTTATTCGCAGTGGATGCGATGTTTGGCCTGTTTGGCCTGTCGAGACAGTTTTTCGCAATGGATGCGATGTTCAGCCTGTTGAGGCAGTTGTTCGCAGTGGATGCGACTTTGTGCTTTGAGTTGGTGGAGTTGCTTGTGTCTTGAGATTCGAGAGAGCTGATCAGCTGAGTCGTCGAGAGTGCTCCGACCGTTGTGCGAGATATTTGAGGATCCTGAGTTTGTTTCGTTCAGAGCGTGAGCATGGATTCTGACTATAGCCTGCAGTGCCAACTCGACAGAGTGCGCGGATACCCTTGCCCTCGTTGGGGTCGCTCCCCTCGAGTGCCACGTCCGGGGTGGGTCTGCACTTTGGTATCGCGACTTGTCAACGCCGTCCCCCTGACTGAGCCAGTTTTGGCAGTTACAGACACAGTCCCTCTGGCTGAGCCAGTTTTGGCAGCTACGGACATACCTACAGTAGACCCGTCTTGTTGAGGATGTGCGGCAGTAGGTAGGCGCAGGTTTGACTGGACCCGAGGTGGCAGTCAGTTCAGATTGGGTGACTATACTGATATGCTAGCAGATGCATCATATTTTCATCTGTCCCGCTTTTTGAGCATCTAGATAGGGGCATAGTAGCTGTAGAATTTATTTTCCAGCTTTTTTTCCTTCAGCACTGCATTTGTTCTTCATGTCTCTAGTAGACTTAGTGGGCAGACCGTTGGGCTTATTGACGGCACCCACTGAGAGCTACTGTGGGATGTAGTTCTCACACCCGTCGTGGTGTCTTTTCCCCCAGGGACTTCTACTCCTGTTTCTGCTGTTCCAGCTGCCGCTTCTTCAGACCGAGGTAAGGGAGTCGCGAGATAGGTCCCTTCCCGTCATCTCTTGAGAGAGAGTAGAGGTACCCTTACCAGATTTTGAGAGTGGTATGTTGAGCGACCATGTAGTGAGGTATCGAGTTGTACCTTTCTTCTTTCTTTGAGAGACTTTTGTATTTTGTTTTGGTGAGGACTTGTTGTATTTTTGTGAGAGTTGTATTTTTATATTTTATTTCTAGCAGTTTACTCTCAGCTCTGATATCTGTTTAGTATAGTATCTTTCTTTGCAGGTTTGACGCTTCGTCTATACGGGGTTCACCGTATGGGCGGCGGATCTGTTAGTGGGCCCGGGTCGCAGTTTCGACCCCGGGGCGTGACACCCGGAGCACGTGCGCCCGCGAACCACGTAGTGCCGCGTGTCCCGACACGCAAGCGTGGGTTTGCAGCACCCGGCCAATCACGGGGCGCCACGTGGCGCCCCCACGTTACCCCCAACCGCTCCCCGTACGGAATACTTGCTCCAGCCGCTGCGTGGACCGCGGGCACCAAGACCCGCCAACCACAAGCCGCCACGTGTCCACCGCGGTCCACCGTGCACCCTCGCCATAATCCGTGAACCGCGCCTGCTGCGCCGGCCAACAGGAAGGCGCCACGTGTCCAGCTACGCGGTGCACGCCTCCGCGGTGGATCGCGCGCCTCTGCCGCCGCCAGCCGCCGCCGCCGGCGCCTCTCCGGCCGCCGGAACAGTGCCATCTCACCTCGAATTTCGTGTTTTCGCAACCGGACACCGAAAAATTCAAGTAAATAGTCCATCTTGATCGTTGTCGCGCGCTGAATCCAAATCCGAAGTCCGTTTGGCCAAATTCTACTTCTAAAATTTTCCGAAAATTTTCGAAAAAGTAAACTTGATCCATATTTTATGCCGAGTCAAATCTTTGGTTCCAAAAAGCGCGCAAAAACTACAATCACCCCATATGGGCCTCCTGATAAGCAATCTTGCTCCAATTACTCCAGAAATTCAATTTTTGGGCCCTACACGCGCACACACACTCCCAGAAGCCACTAATCCATCAATAAACCCTTAAGTGGGGATTCGGGTCCTCACAGTCGAGCTGGGTAGAGAGGCGAATGTACGGCTCAAGAGCCGATTGTAGCATCGAGGCAAATAAAGACATGGCTAGTGAGCCGGTTTACACTCTAAATGCACAAATAAGCAAATAAAGACATAGCCGATGAGCCGATTTACACTTTAAATGCGATAAAGATAAATAAAAACACGACCGAATGGGCCGGTTTACACTTTATATTGATAAAAGAAGGGGATAGAAGTGGAAAAAAAGGAATAGAAGAATTACAATTAAGCTTTTTTGAGAGAAAGGTAGCATGCTACCCGCTTCGTTTATTTTTGAAATAAACTTAGCTGGAAATGTGAAGCAACTAGGCTTCGAACTCGGGTCACGAGTATCAACCACCAAGCCCTTTGCCACTTGCACTAGGGACGGTTGATTAATTACAATTAAGCTTACTCCTAGGAAAATAGTAAAAAAGAAGAAAAATTACCCTACTCCTAGATAAATGAAAAGCTGGGGTAGTACCAGGCTTACGAGATTGCCGGACCCCTTTTCCTTCGATGGTTCGGATATTTATACACATCCCGAACCGACTTATTAGGCACCGATTTGAATTATCGGCGTTAATTGGGGGGAATCATCGTGAAATCCTAAACGGCTTCCTGATTAGCCCCGGTTGGATAGTAGCTATCTCCCGTCTAGGTTCGTCCCCTAATCATCGCGCCGGAACGTGGCTTCCGGTGCTTTCCTTCGCTGGACGCCGCTTGCCGTTTGGGATTGGTTGCGAAACTCGCTCCCAAGTCTCGCGCTCCTTCCGCTTAAGATCTTTCCTTATGCAGTCTCGATCAGCTTAGGATTGATCTTGACTTTGCCTCTTCTATCGCTTGCCTGAGGCCGTCTGGTACCCTTCTCCGGTCGAGGGACAGTTCTGATAATCTTCTATTGGGTCTAATGGGTGGTTGGTGAAATAGTATGATCTAAGAGATAAAAAATTTCTAGGGTCTAATGGGTGGTTGGTGAAATAGTATGATCTAAGAGATGAAAATGGTCAAAGTGATAGATCTAATGTTGGAAAAATATATTTATAATTTCTTTTAGTAAAATATCAATTTGTAATAATTTAAATTAAAAATATGAATCTATATTTTTACTTTAAAATATCAAAGTGGGTATGTTTATAGTAGACTTTACATCAGCTGTATCACTAATCCAATTTATATCACTATACCTTACTCCGGGAAAACCACAATAATGCAATTCATAATAAACAATGCTTTTTGATTATCTCAAAACTCTCTCTAAGGCATTCCAATACTCTCTATTTGGATTATGGGTATATCTTCTTAATCGGTTTATAGTATAAGTCAAATCAGGTCTAATGTAATCTACTACGTATTTTAAAGATCCTGTATCTGAGTATATCTATTTTGACCTATTGGATCGCCTCTATTCTTCTTAAGATGTACACTAGGATCATAAAGGATCATAAAGTGTCACTACAGTCTTAGCATCAAAATATTCAAACTTGTTCAACAATTGTTCACTGTAGTGAGATTGGCTCATGACAAATTTAATTTGATTTTCTAATAATCTTCTTGTTTAGAATTACATCGGCTTACCCAAGATTTTTCATATCAAAATTTTCATTAAGTAATTTCTTCACATCAATTATCACATCCATATTGGTACCAAAAATTAAAATGTCATCAACATATAAACATAAAATTACCATCTGTCCATCATATTTCTTAGAATATACACATTCATTAGACATATTTACATGAAAGCCATTGGTCACAACCAAAGAATCAAATTTCAAATGCCACTGGTTAGGAGCTTGCTTAAGTCTATCTAAAGATTTAGTTAACTTACACACTTTATTTTTATGTTCAGCAACTACAAATCCTTCAGGTTGCTTCATATAAATCTCTTTCTCTAAATTACATTTAGAAATACTGTCTTAACATCCATTTGATGATGTATAGTGAATTTGAGCCTATTTCAATGTGTCTATTCAATGCTATCGGTAACAAATGGCCTCCGTTGCCACCCATTTGTTTCGATGATAGAGCTTCCAAATCAATGATCGACATCGTTAAATATGATCCAAACCATTTAAACTATATGAAAATAAAATTTCAAGCTTTTTTCAATACTTTTTTTGTCCATTAATTGGACACAAAAATGAACGGCTGGAAATGAATATCCATCCAAAAGTGATGATAGGTGTCTTGTAATTAAGATAGATAGTATATATCTTATTTTAAATAGTTTTAAATTTTTTTAACCAAAATTGAATTGATTTAGATTTCTTTACACTGTTAAATGAGCAAACGATTCATATCTATCATTAAATTACAAAATTTGCAACCCTTTGATCATTAGTTTAGTGATGTTGAAAAGATTTAAAATTTGATTTCTAAACACTTTCAATGGCATAAATCATGTTCAACGATACCGATCGTTGATTTGGAATCTCCATCATCGAAAACAAATGGATGGCAATGGAGCCCGTTTGCTATTTGCTACTAATAGCATTCTAGCTCAACTATATATATATATATATATATATATATATATATATATATAGTGAGTCTCATGTGCTTTCGAAAGTACGGGAGCCTCCGTGCTTGTAAGTTTATACGATGATGGCACATTAGATTCGACGATCGGCTCCGTTAGACATGATCTATGCTATTAGAACTATTTAAAAATTAAATTTCATAATCTTTAGACATCATTTACCAAGAGATCAAAGAGTCTAAAAAATGACTATTTTAACAGCCGATGTGGCATGTTTGTAAGTTCAACGGTGTAGAATCCAAATTAGGTGAAACTTTAATAGAAAATTCTACTTAACATCAAGAGTAAGATCAATACTTTTGATTTGAAATTTGAGTCTTTTATAACTATTTTTTGTGAGATTTTTACTTTCAGCCGTTCATTTTGAGGCTACTCGTTCACTACGCAAATAAAGTCAAAAAATTATAAGATTTGGTTTATAGATAGTTCCAACATTTTAGATCATGTCTAGCGGAGCCGATCGTCGAATCGGATGTCCCATCATCGAAAACAACTTACAAGCACGGAGGACTTGATACTTTCGAAAGCATAGGAGCCTAGCGCTCTTTCGAAAGCATAGGAGCCTAGCGCTCTCTCTCTCTCTCTCTCTCTCTCTCTATATATATATATATATATATATATATATATATATATATATATATATATAAAACTAGGCTACTATGCTATCGATAGCACTAAATCCTTGGTGCTATTAGGTTTTTGACCCTTGGATGAGGAGATGCGTGGTTAGGATGATAGTGGATCCCTTGGGTTTAGTGGGTTGTTGGAAAAATAGTATGATCTAAGGGGTGGAAATGATTAAAGGGGTAGATCTAATGGTGGAAAACTTACAAACACCAATTACTTATAAAAACACAAAGACATTGGTGCTTGTAGGTTTTTAGCCCTTGGATGAAAGGATGTGTGGTTCGGATGATAGTGGATCCCCAGGGTTTTTAGCCCTTGGATGAGAGAGAGAGAGAGAAAGAGAGAGAGAGAGAGTGTGTGTGTGTGTGTGTGTCCGGCTACTATACTATCAATAGTACCAAGCACATGGTTCTATCAACTTTCTACCATTTGATCTACTCTTTTGACCATTTTCACTTTTTAGATCATATTATTTTACCAACCACCCACTAAACCCTAAGGGGCCACTATCATCATAACCGCACATCCTTATCCCTTCATTCAAGGGCCAAAAACCTAATAGTACAAATGACTTGGTGCTATTAATAGTATAGTAGCCTAATTATATATATATACATATAGTAGAGCTTATATACTTTCAAAAGTACAAACTCATCCATGCTTGTGAATTTTTCACCATTGGATTTGTATTGGAATATGTGTTATTGTAAAAACATTTAAGAAGAGAGAGAAATAAAGTACAATTGTACAAATCCCAATACGTACAAATCCAATGGTGAAAAATTCACAAGCATAGATGAGCTTGTGCTTTTAAAAGTATATAAGCTCTACTATATATATATATATATATATATATATATATAATATATATATATATATATATATATATATATATATATATATATATAAGTTATTGGTGCTTGTGCATTTGAAATATTTAGAAAATAATTTTTGTGACTATATCATTTACCCGAAAGAACTCAAAATTAACGGCTGAAAATAAAAATCTCACAAAATGTGATGATATGATACAAAAATTTTAGATCAAAATATTAATCTTGTTTTATATTGTATAAAGAATTTTTATAAAAATTTTACGTGATTTGAATATTTCTGCACCGTTAAATTTGCAAACGACCCACCACATTTATTAAAATTGTTAATTTTGAGCTCCATTGATCACTAGGCAAATAATATCAAAAAATTGTTAAATTTATTTTTTAGGCTTTTTAAATACACTAGATCAAGTTTAAACGAAGTCGATCGTCAATTCGGAAGTCCAAACATTGAAATTAACTTGGGAGCACGAAGGACTCCGTGCTTCTAAAATCACACAAGCCTAGCTCTCTCTGTCACGCTCCGGGGCCGAAACTGCGACCCGTGCCCGCCAACAGATCCGCCGCCCATACGGAAAGCCTCGCATAGACGAAGCGTCTATCTACAAAAGATAATACTACAGCTATACAGATATCAGAGCTGAAAGGTAAACTATTGAAATGTAAAATACAAGTCCAAAATGGTACAAGTTTGATCCTCACAATACAAGTGTCACTCGAAAATAAAACTCTCAAAACTAAAATATACAACAATCTAGCAAACTATACTAAAAGCTCCAAAAAGGGGTACAGTTACACTCCAAGGACGGGTATGGAACTAGCTCGCGACTCCCTTACCTCGATCAGCAGGTACAGCAACTGGAGTAGGAACAGGGGTAGATGCCTCTGAAAAATCTATCACCGACAGAGGATGTGAGAACTACATCCTACAGTAGTTCTCAGTGGATACCGTCTCCAAGACCAACGGTCTGCCCACTAAGTCTACTAGAGGCATAAGATAACAGAAATACTATAATCATAAAAGAATAAGCTGGAAAGAAATCTATAGCTATCATGCCTCTGACTACAATGCTCAATGGGTGGTACAGATAAAAATGATGCATCGACTCTATCTCAGTATACTCGATCAACCTAATTACACTGACTGCCTCATAGGGTCCAGTCAAACCTGCGCCTACCTACAACCACACATCCCCACTGGGACGGGAATTACGTAGGCAGTCCCACTCGGACTGCGTCGACAAGCTGCGAAAGATAAGTAACAGGCCTAGCTCCGGAGCAGCACTCGAGGGGAGCGACCCCACCGAGAAAGTATCCGCGCATCTCTATCGAGCTCAATACGGCTCATGCAGGCTATAATCTAAATACACGATCAATCGGATCGGAAACAATAACTCAACACTAACCACATTAGCCGGAAACACTCAACGGCTCGGGACCACTGTCCCCAAACGGCTCTCAGAATAGACCACTCGACTGACCACACTGAATCCACTGGCCGGAGGTACTCCACCGCTAATCATGAAGGAGAGTCCGAAAGTTCCGGGAGTCTAGCGCCTACAACCCTATCAAACAAGAACATGTTCCAGGCACAGCCCCCCCCGTAGCTCTCGACCCAAAATATGAAAACAACCCTTAGAACCCAGATCACCTGAACCCTCTCGGGTGAGGAAGTTTGCAAGAAAAAATGACAGTTATTACCAAAAACTATTTTGATTTAAGAAACACAATTTAATGAATTTTAGTTTATTAAGAAAGATCAGTTAAAACAAGTTTTATTTTCCAATCCCCGAAGGTCTAATGCCTCCACCCAATCAAACAAGAAAAGGCTTCGGCGACCCTTCGAAATTCGGAAGGAAAATATTGGTTTACTGAAATTATGTGTGTCCAAAAACAGTCTGGGTTCAAGGTCCTGCTATCACCAGCTCAACACTACCACGAACACAGTGCCAACGACACTAGTCAGAGAATACTTGACGACCCGGGACCACCGTCATCCCGAATGGCTCTCGACACTAGCCCTGATCTAGCCTCAGCTATCAGACTCCACTCGGCTCGCATGCACGAATGCTAATGCATCCCATAATATTCCGACCATTCGGCCCACTATCCGGGTGAGGAGAAACTCTAAGTCCAGGGAAAAAGAATACAGAGTGTGGGAAATCTAAAATATGAAGGAAACTAGCCCAAGTGAGGGTTTTCAACTAGTTTGGTTAAATACATACAAACATATGACGGGGTGCTAGTCAAGGTTCCAATATTTCACTATCACAAGAAATAATCAAATTGCTAATTCTATCATACAAGCTTGTATCTTGGCCCATAAAGAAGTACTTTACTTATCATGCACGCATACTACAACATAGAATTAATACGCCGCCCGCTAATTTTGGAGGAAATTCAACCCACCTCATTGTTGCCAATTGCATGTAGACACTTGCAATTGGGCTCCTGCGGCAACACGCTGTCTTTCGAAACAGAAAGCGCAACGACGCCCACCACACGCGAACAATACACCCAGAAAAGTCCGGCGGTAAATTGCGCGGTAAACGACATCGCCAACAACGGTCCCTAACAGGGACAAGGGCACAAAGTTCAAAGACAAAAATCTCGAAAGCAAAACCCAAGAACTGTGCCGAAAAACACAGCAAAACACGAGGCGAAACCTACCTTAACGCCGGTGCGCCGTCAAAGTTGCGCACGCACGTCCGTCCGGCTCCGTGGAACACCTCGCGCACGCTCCACGGCACAAACGACGCACTCCACGGGACTCCAACCTACTCCCACGGGTTCTCTTTCTCTCTCCAAAAGACCCTCGGAAGAAGCAAGAAGAGAAAAAAGGAGTTCGGGGGCATTTTCGGGCCTTTATAACCCAAAAACCCTCGGATTCAGGCGCCCAATCCCACACTCGGGCGCCCGAAACTGCGTTCGGGCCCTGCTACAGTGACCGTCGGGCGCCCGCTCTCACGCGCGACCAACAAGGGGCTGACACGTGGCGCCCACGTGTCTCGCGCGACCAACGAAAGGCCGCCATGCGTCCGCCCCGGCTCCCCCGCGTCAACGCGGCGTTAGTGACGCGTCCTGTCGCGCGTCGAGTCGCACGGTGCGACCAACGAGTGGCCGCCAAGTGGCCTCACCCACGCGCGCTCACGCCCGCGACAGCGCCGCGCCCGCTGCGCCCTGTTGCCACGGCCGCCGCGCCCAAAGAGGCGCGTCCACGTGGCGCCACCCGCGTGCTCCCATGCTCGCGCCAGCGACCGAGCTCAGCCAATCCGCGCTCGCCATGTGGCAGACGCATGGGTTCGCTGCACCCGGTGCACGCCTGTGGGTCGTAGGCCGGCCCGCGACCGAAAAGAAAGTGCACGTTAGCCCATTTTCGCCCGAAAATAGCCAATTTTACTGTTTTCGCGTGCTGAGTCTGTTTTTGGCGTCCATTGACGCACAACAGACTCGGTACACCAAAAATAGGTGTTTTCTCGCCGCCGACCACACAGTCAAGTCGCATGAAAATTCGGGACACCACACACTCTCTCTTTATATATGTGCGTGTATATGTATATGTATATGTACATATGTACTTTTATATATATATATATATATATATATATATATATATATATATATATAAATTGTGCTCCTTTGCTTGTAAACGTACCAAGTTATTTGTGCTTGTGAGTTTTTTATCCTTGGATGCAGGAATGTGTGGTTAGGATGATGGTGGGCCCCATGGGTTTAATGGGTGGTTGGTAGAATAGTATGATCTAAGGGGTAGTATTAATCAAATGTTAGATCTAACGGTAGAAAACTTACAAGCACCAATTGCTTATTTGTGCTTGTGAGTTTTTTATCCTTGGATGCAGGAATGTGTGGTTAGGATGATGGTGGGCCCCATGGGTTTAATGGGCGGTTGGTAGAATAGTATGATCTAAGGGGTAGTATTAATCAAATGTTAGTTCTAACGGTAGAAAACTTACAAGCACCAATTGCTTATTTGTGCTTGTGAGTTTTTTTATCCTTGGATGCAGGAATGTGTGGTTAGGATGATGGTGGGCCCCATGGGTTTAATGGGTGGTTGGTAGAATAGTATGATCTAAGGGGTAGTATTAATCAAAGGTTAGATCTAACGGTAGAAAACTTACAAGCACCAATTGCTTGGTGCTTGTACAAGCACAATAGCCGAACTCTCTCTCTCTCTCTCTCTCTCTCTCTCTCTCTCTCTCTCTCTCTCTCTCTCTATATATATATATATATATATATATATATATATATATATATGAGTCCGGCTACTATGCTATCGATAGTACCAAGCATTTGGTGCTATCAAGTTTTCTACCCTTAGATCAACACCTTTGATGATTTTCATCCGTTAAATTTTATTATTTTTCCAACAACCCATTAAACCCAAGGGGCCCACTATCATCTCAACCACACATTTTTAATCTAAAGGTTAAAAACTCAATAGCACCGATGACTTGGTGCAAAATATATATATCAACTAAAATTCAAAATATATTAGGCCACACACTCTAATAATAATAATAAATTGACGTAAATATTTTCAATCGATAATTTGAATTCAATAAATTATTATTATTAAAAAATTGAATCGATATAATCTAATAATATATAATTACGTATAATATTTTTAACCATAAAATAATAAAATAAAAATGAACGAAATGAACTAAACCACACGGTGGCAAATCAATCGATGGTAACCCATAATTTTAGTTATTTTGACAATCTTGAAATAAAAAAAAAAATAATAAAATGGGATGCATGGCTCTGAAGGAGCCTTCGTAGGCCCTTCACGCAAAGTTAAATTCCATTTTGCTGGGACCAAAATGGATCCACACATAAGATCCACTTATCAATGCATGGCTTCGACTTTCAAGGACCTTTTCACGCGCCTACTAATTAAAACTAACACCTAATTAATTATTAAATGATCTCGCACTTTCTTAAGGCTCGACGTAAAAAGCAGCAAATGCAGTACAATAATATAAAAGAAGTCCTGTCATCGCGCCTGCTTCAAAACTCGAGTATTAACTAATCGACGATCACCGACCACAGAAACTCACATTGAAAAAAACAGGTCGAGCTAAAAAGCTGCATTATAGGAACATAAAAAAAAAAAAAAAAAAAAAAAAAAAAAGTCTTGCAACTGCGTGTGCTTCAAAATTCAAGGATTAACAGATCGACGGTCACCGACCACAGAAAGTCGCCTTTGGAAAACTGGTTCAAGCTTGAAAGGCAGCATCCGAACCTCAAAATTTGAGGATTAACTAATTGACAATCACCGATCACAGAAACTGCCTAGAGAAAATCGATTTGAGCTAAAAAGTTGCATTATACCAACATAAAAGAAGTCATGTCATAGCGCACAACGTCGCCTAAGAAAAACGTCCCTAAGGCTTCGTTTGGTTCGTGTATTAGAGAGAATTAGTAGTATCAGGAATAAATATAAATTTAGAAACAAGTTAGGTATAATGTGAATTTGTATTTGGTTGGGTATTAGGTTAGTACAGCTATAAAAAAAATAGTCCTTGGTAGTGATTGAAGAATAAGAGTGTTATAATTTGGTTTAGATTTGTATTTATCTAAATTGAAGTTAAATCCTAATCTAATTAGGATAATATGAGATTTAGATTGTTGGGTAAAACTAGAATTTAATTAGGAGTTTAATTAGACTACAAATACTAATTAGATTCTAGTTTTGAGGCATATATTATATATAGCATACCCTGTCACTTTAATGAAGCCGCAACTTTTAATTAGCCGAAGCGCTAATTAATTTAGGCCAACAAGGAAGATACGTGTTGTTGGTGTTGGTACATATGGCCATATTAATGAAGCCGGAATTTTAATTAGAGGTCATGCTCTAATTAATTTAGCAACCCAAGAGGAGAGAGGCTGTATTGGAGGAGCCATATGTTGCTAATGAAGCCGGCGATTAATTAAGAAATTGAAGCTCTAAGGTGAGGGCGTTCATACGATTGGATTCTTAGGAATCGTTATGGTGGACGCAAATTTTGATATTTCGGATTTATTTGGAGTTTCGGTTTTCTTGAGAGATATAATCTTTGTATTCTTCTTTTGACTTTAATACAAGTTTTTGCTCCGTTTTCGCTCGTGGATGTAGGCCGGTGTCCGAACCACGTAAAACTTGGTGTGCACTTTACTTTTCTTTTCTTACATTATTTTTCTTGGATCTATTTTTCGCCGTTTCGATTTAACAAAGAGAAATATATAGTTGACTTTTGTGTTAAAAGACTAAAATATTCTTTTTTTTTTTTTTAATTTTTTTTTTCAAAATTAAAATTTCAAAATTTATTCAAATTTTAATATTTATTAATTTTAAATTTTATACAAATTTTAAGTGGGAGCAAAAAGAAAAATTAATTTTTAAATTTTAAGAAGTAAAAATTTTAATTTTTAAATTTACATAAATTTTAAAAAAATTATAAAAAAATTGTATAAATTTTAAAATTTTAAAATTAATATTGTTTTTTAAAAAAATAATAAAATTTTTAGATTTATTAAAATATAAAATTAAAAAATTAAAATTTATAAAATTTAAAATTTAAATATCTTTTAAAATTTAAAAATTCTAATTAAAAAAAAAAAAATCAAAAAAGCATTAAAAAAAAAAAAAAAAAAAAAAAAAAAAAAAAAAAAAAAGCAAAGTGCCCAGGGGCGCCTTATACTGGGTTATTCAGGGGGGGGGGGGGGGAATTGGGATATCCTCCCTTACCGGGTTGTACGGTACAACCCGGTAAGTGGGCGATATCCCATTCCCCCATCTCAATCCTGTTTGGGTACAAAGGGGGTCCCCCTTTGTACCCAAACCAAACATGGGCTAAGTGTCTTTATAATATAGCAAATATCGACATTTTAAAAAATATTATTATATAATTTTTTTATTAAATTAATTTATTAAATAATAAATTTTATTATTATTTTTAATTTTAAAGCATCAGAATTTTAAAAAATCTTGATGTTTTAACACATCAGAAGATATTTTACCGGTGCTTGGTATAACCGTCGGTATATGCGTGACGACTCTTTATTTGCTGATGCTTTAACCGATACTTTTAAATACATCACTAGACTATATTAAGACTTTTAAGTATTATTAAGTAGGAGTGTCAACGAGCCGAACACGAGCGAGCCGGGGTCGGCTCGTGTTCGGCACGAACCAGCTCGTTTAAATATCGAGCTGAAAAATTCGGCTCGTATTCTGCTCGTTTATTAACAATTCAAACACAAGCTGGTTCGCGAACAACAAGTTTGATTTTCATTCCTACTATTATTAGGTATAAGGTTGAAAGAAAATTTAAAAATTAAAATTTTAATCTAATAATTAAAATTTATAAAAATTAATAGTCTAAAATCTAAATAATAATAATAATAATAATAATATATATATATATATATATATATATATATATATATATATATATATATATATATATATATATATCCGAAGACGAACGAGCTAATCCCAGCTCGTGTTCGGCTCGTTTATTAAACAAACTGAAAAATTTGGTTCGTGTGCGGCTCGTTTTCTAAACGAGCGATTCAATCTGAATCTCATTTCGAATCGAACACGAGCTGGCTTGCGAACAACGAGTTGAATTGTCACCCTTATTATTAAATAAAAAAAAATATCTTAAACTATTATTTGTTGGCGAGCTGAATTGTCACTCTTATTATTAAATAAAAAAATATATATCTTAAACTATTATTATTATTATTATTATTATTTTTTGTAGTGGCGCCCCTCTCAAAACTCGAGGGTTAACTAATCGACACTCACCGACCACAGAAACTCACCTTGAGAAAACTGATTCAAGCTTAAAAAGTTGCAAAAAAAAAAAAAAAAAAAAAAGTCTTGCCACCGCGTTCGCTTCAAAACTCGAGAATTAACTAATCGAGACCCGCCGACCACGGAAACTGACCTTGTGAAAACCCCCGATTTAACATTTAGTAAGCTGGATTATCCGCGGCCGACTACGTGGCCACAATGATCATCTCCCTTTTACCTTAATTAATTAACAATTTTGGGCTCAAAGTTCCTACTAATATTAATTCTCACGCCAACTTGTATTTAGTAATTCGTAATGCCTTAAAATTTAAAATGACTAAGATTCTTTCAATATATAGTTAAGTATGTATGAAAAGAAGAGATTAGTATGAAACCAATGTTACAAGCACATGCTTGGGTGTTGTTTTAATCCCAAGCAAAAGAGAGTGGGAATTAGATATGCAACATTCTCTTAATATCCTGTAGAAGCACACACCACATTTAATATCCTGTAGGTCCAGAAGAAACAGTGGACCATCTCTTTGTATTCTGTATCTCCACAAACAAACTGGAGGTCCGCAACGGTACAACCGTCGATAGGCTCTGGGATGCGAACCCTCTCAAGAAGAGAGTCTTGGGAAAAAGGGTTCTAACCACCATTGCGGCCACCTGGTAGAACATTTGGTTGAAAAGAAACAGAAAGTCTTTCGAAAATAAAAAACGTTGTCTCGGTGATATACGTACTAGCGGAAATTAGGCGTTGTCGTTCGAACTGGACCATATTTTGTGCCTAGTTTTTTTTTTTTTTTTTTTTTTTTTGGGCCCGGCTGCTCTAATGTAGAAACCGGCTGCCCAATTGCTAAGTTCATTTTCGTCATGAATGAAGCGGCAGCATGCTGCCTTTATCTAAAGAAAAAAAAAAACAAGCATGAACAAATGCGAGTATAAAAAATGAAAAAATAATTTATGTTGTTCAGATATTGAATTTAAGATCAGAGATTTGAACTTATGTGTGTATTCATATAGTTTCGAAGGTTGCATGTGAGGTATTGAGTACAAAGTGGTAGGCTTAATTCAGAAGAACGAATTACAAATTAATCCCAAAATTAAATGGCATAACTTATATAAATTATTATGAAGTTTAGGCTAAATTATACTTTTAGTCCTGAAATTATGAGATGGTTGATGCTTTAGTTCTTAAATTTTAATTTATTATATATATATATTTTTTTCAAATTTTTTAACTTTATTGTAATTAAATTTTGCATTCTAATTTAATTAACTAAATAAAAATATAATGTTGATATGAAATTTTGCCATTGACTATATTATTATCACTTCAGCAATATAATACTATTCAGTCAATTAAATTATACAATAATACTTAATTATTAAATAAAAAAAATTAAAGTTTAAAAAATAAATTATAGTTAATACTTCTATAATTTGTAATATATATTTGTAAATATTATAAAACTTGTTAATTACTTATTAGAAAAATTTTTTTTAAAAAAAAAATTAGCGCTAAAAGGCTATGATATTGTAGTGTGGACATCTAAAAAGCTATTACTTTGATTGTGACAATGGAAAATATTATTTATATATTTAGATGTTGCTACAAGTAACGATGTTGAGATAAATTAAATTAAATATAATATGTGGGCATAGATAAATTAAAGCTGATACATTAACCTCATATTTAATTTAAAGAATCACTGGTGTTCATTATGTGGCTCGTATTACAAAGATAAAATAATTATGCTTTACAATTTGTAATTATAAAATTATCTACTTTTTACATTCCCTAGGAGAATGTCACGTCATCATACAAAATGTTTTTTAAAATAAATTAATAATAAATAATAATATTTCTCCTCTATTTTCTGATAAATAAATATATAATTAAATTATTTCATAATTAAAATATATTATTTTGTCAAATTATAAATTTGATAAAAACTTTTAAACTCTGAATTTGTAATCACGAAAAAATTTCACATGATATACATTAGAATTAAAAATTTTATTTAAGCATTCGATTTTGTTTTGATGCACAGATATTTTATTTTAGTATATTCTTTCAATTTATGTTAGAAATATGTAATATTTATATTAAATATTTAAATTATTTTTCAGAATAAAATAAATTATTATATAAATAAAATATATTATTTTACTTAATTATAAATATTAAAAGCTTTTCCATAAAAAAAAAAAAAAATACTATACTCAAATATATTGGAGTGTTAGTTTAATTCCAACGAATTATTATTATTATTGACGGATTAAATAATTACATTATATTAAACTCCTATCTTTCCACCCAAAAAATTATTATATTAAATAAATAATTATTATGTATATATTATTCTGATATTTAAATAAAAGAATATTTTTTATAATTATAGGTTCACAAATAAAAATTTCCATTCAAATTCAAGTCGTTTCTCTGTCTCATTCGAAAAATGAAATACTTTTTGTACATCTTATTTAACACTCTAAATATAATATACGATATATATTTTATTTATTTCAGAATAAAATAAAATTTATTAATTATTTTGAAATAAATAATAAATTACATACCACTTTACAATAAATATATATATTGGAAAAAGCTAAGAGAGCGGCATTGCTAAGTTGCATTTGGTTCGGGTATAAGCAAAAATTAGTTATTCCAGAAATATGTATAAATTCAGATATAAGCAAGAATTATAGTAATTTTGTGTTTGGTTGAGTATAAGGGTTGTACCGGGATAAGAAAAATTATGTTTGGTAAATTAAAGAGGAATAAAAATAATAGAGGAGATTAAAATTTATAAAATAAAATAAAAAATTTAAAATTTTATAAATTTAAATATCTTATAATTTAAAAAAAATTAATTAAAAAAATAATAATAATAAACAATAAGTGAAATAGCTGTTCTATCTGTGGGGTGGAATAGTTGTTCTATTCTTATATCAGAATAACATGATATGAAAAGAATAACTTTTTTTTTATATTTAAATATTGTTTGGATATAAAAGAAGATAACTCTTTATCTCCTTTACACCCGTTGCCAAAAGAATCCAATAATATACTGAGATGGCATTTCTCTTCTCATCCAGGGCCAAGGGAGGGGCACATCACATTCACATAACCCCTCCCCCAAATACACATAAAACACGTGGATGTATGTGGATGACCACATGTCTATGACTACATGCACTTTAAGCCCTAATTTGACAACTCTTGATTCTCAACTGCCAAATTCCTCTTCATTGGTGGTTAGTAACCGTTAATTAACGATAATGAAACCCTAATTAAGCATCTCAAATAGTATTTATTAGTGGCAGTTCTGAAAAGATACTGAAAATGAATCTGACACAAATATTTTTTTTTTTTTTTTCTGTTTCTGATTTGGTGATTTTAAAATATGTTTCTTGGGGAAGAGATTGTGAAGAATCTTACTTAGATGTGGGGAGGAGTAGTGGCATGTGGTGGTTGATTTTCTAATTTTGAGCAGTTTTTAGCATAAATATTATTCTAACAACTTCCACATTTTTGTTATCTGATGAGCTTAAAAAATAGGAATAATTATATATAAATTTTAAAAAATATATCGAATAATATATTTTTATAAAATTTAATTTTTTCTATTTATCTTTCAAAAATTCTAAGTTATTTATATATATCATTTGATTTATTACGCCGCTGTTTATATTCTATTAATAAAATATCTATTTTGTCCTTACAAATATATTCCTCCAAAAGTTAAATTTTTAGAATTATTATAAAAATATCTTTCTCCATCATCGTCAAAATATTATGGCTATCTTAATAATTATAATATAAAAAGGATAATAAGATAAATTTATTCTTTTTATCTAACCAAGGTTGAATAACGTTTGATTATTGAAAGAATAAATATGAAAAGTTGAGTTTTGTAGGAATATATTTATTATTCGATATATTTTCAAAACCTATATACAATTAATCTTTTTTAATACGTACATCGCATTGTAAGCTCATGAGAAAAGAATTATTAAATAATACAAAATAACCGTTATTCTTTAAAAATTGTAAATTATTAGAAAATAGTGTTTACATATTTTTATATTTAATATTTTTCGTATCAAGGCTTTTTGCTAAACTTATAGAGTGAGCTTGAATTTAAACGGAAGAAAATCACTAATGTTAATTCAAATGCAGGATTTTCTGTTATGATATCATTTTAAATAATGTGAAACAATCGTTATTTTTGAAAAATTTAAATTATTAGAAAACGATGTTTAAATATTTTTATATTTAACACTCTCCTTCACGTCTGTACTCAGAATTTTTTTGCTATACTCATGACATGGACTTAAATTAATTGAAATAAAATTTAATAATGCTAAGAGTATGACGAGACCTGAACTCAGAATCTCCTACTCTGATATCATGTTAAATAATATAAAATAATCGTTATTCTTTAAAAATTTAAATGGTTAGAAAACGATGTTTAGATATTTTTTAAATTTAACAAGAATATTGTTTATAAGTTTGTAAATATGTATTGAGATTTCCTGTGTTACAAACCGTTATGAAATAGGCTCTACAGCTTAGTTTTTCTTTGACAGCCGTTAAATTTATAAATTTTTTTTTTTGAATTGTTGTATTTAGTTAGATTGAAAGGTCTGTAAAATTTAATGCTTTTACTCACTATTAATCTTGCATATTTCCAGTTTTATTTTCTAAATGTGATTCGAATTATAAAATTTTAATTGGATAAAAATTTTAATTTAATTAACTAAAATATTCAATTCAAATAGTTAAGAATTATAAGTGTGGGAAGGTGAGGGGGTTTCTACACATTTTAATGTAATAAATTTGTATAGTACAATGATATTTAATTGACAGATTATTTTGTATATAGAAATAACAACATTTAATCAAATATCTCTATGTTGTTCAAAATTTTTAAAATTATTTATAGATATTATTTTAATATAAATTTATTATATTATTCTTGAGTAAACTCTTTGCTGCATGCCATGTTATGATTCATTTAGCATTACAGAGGTTTTGTTTTTAAACAATTTTAAAAAATATTATAATTGACTAATGATCTTACTTAAAAAAATATTTGACTAAATAACTCTTTTTTTATCAACTAAGTAAGAAATTAAATTTTTTTTTTAAAGATTGAAAAGAAAAGGGCAAAAGCTTTACCGTCTTCATAATTTCTTACTTACTAAAGCGATTATTCATTCGTCCCTTCTTGAAACCAGTGAATGATTTACCGTTCTTAAAATATTTTCATACTGACACTACTAAATAATATTATAAACCTCCTAAACTGTAAATCTTAAATTCTTAAAGATTTATATAATATCTATAAAATTTAAATTCTAAAATTTAAATTTGATTTTGAATTTCTTGAATTATTATTATTCAAAAATCGCAAAGAAACGACTAAGTGACCTAACGAGACTCAAACACGACAAAATAAAATCGCTACATAATCGGTGTCGTTGAACTGAACGATGTGGCAACGTCCATTACGAATTCTGCAAGCCAAAACTATGGAAAAGTGTGAAAAATACTATTTTTATAGTGTATTTTTGCAAAAAAGTCTATTTTATGCTATAGTGTATTTTTTGCAAAAAAAAAATTATATTTTATGCGTCAAATCGCGTGAGACTTCACGAGGAAGAGGAAGGGCCTCTATGCATTTTTCACCTACACTGAAGAACCCATTAGAAAATATCAAAAAATCATAGACCTTTTAGTATATTTTGCATGCTATTATAAAGGAACCCTAGGGTTAGTAAACTCTAGCGCACAAATCCCGAGCCCCATAGCTTTCCTACATCTTCCTCTTTCCTCCCTGTTCCTTCCTCGAATTCTGCTGCCATCGGCCGCCACTTAATATTGCCGGAAAAGGAAGAACTCCACTTATTTCTTCTTGGTTTTCAGTTTGGAGGGACAGGGAAGCACCGAACCCCATCACATTGCTCCCAGACGTTCTTGCGACCCTTTCATTCATCAGTGGGTGACCCCCGTGCAACGCCGCCACCTGCCGCCGCCGCACGACGCCGGAAGAGTCACTTCTCTTCTTCTTCTTCTTCTTCCTCCTCGGATCAGAGGTAACCCGAGCTGCTCACCTCCTAATTTTCTTTATCTCTAAGGGTCTCCACCACCTTCCTCACTTCTTGGGACCTCCCATGCACAGCCTCGACACCAGAGACCCCTCAAATTGCCGACGGGAGAAAGAAGCTAGCGGGAAAACCCTAGATTGGCCGGAGTTGTTCGTGCGCTGCCTCTGACGCCTCGGCAGGGGATCTTAGGCATTGGAGACCTACTGCTAATCCTCAGGAAGGTCCCCTTCAAGTCTCATGCTCGCTGGTCTAGCCGCAACGCTGGAATTTGAAACCCTAGTTTTCCAAAACTAGGGTTCGACCGAGCTCCACCGTACGCCGCCGCCGCCGCCGCTTCCCATCGCCATCGCCGCTTTTTGTCACCGGCAAGCTACTTGGTTGACTCCCTCTCGTCAAGATCAGTCACCCATCACCCTTGGTTGCACCCCCTGTGTCACGCCCCGGGTGTAAACCGGAATCCGGGCTCGCCAACAGATCCGCCATGCACACGGGATTTCCCGCGTACACGAAGCGCTGGTAACCTGCTCAGATATAATATGAACATAACAGAGCATAATACAGAGCTGAAATAGAAGAACCACATAGTACCTCAGACTGGAAATACAAATAAAACTGTAATAAGTACAATAATCTTCCCAGCTCAACAAATAGTACAACCGGCTGGCGGAAGCCAGACACAAATAAAAGGAGAATACTACAGTCTGAGCGAAGGGTACAGCATCTATCTACAGCTCTCAGCCTCACTGGAGATCTATCTATTCGGCGATCCCCTTACCTCGATCCGCTGCCGAAGGCCTAGCAGCTCCCGCAGATGACTCTGCAAAAATAAAGGAGAAGAAAGAAACAGAAAATGACAATGGGGGGTGAGAACTACCAGATAAACCAGCAGCCTCCCCTAGTGGGTAAAAACCTCAACTCTGACGCACCCACTAGGACTACTAGAGGCAAAAGGAGAAGTGGTAAGATACATAAGTTGCTGAAATAGGAAAACTACCACTACTATGCTGTCAAAACTGTATGCATGCATCAGAAATAGTATCTGTCCAAATAAACCCAATCTAGACACCAGTAACAACTGGTACTGCCTGCTCAGCGGAATCTGCACACACGGCTCGAAACCGCGGGATCGGCTCGCACGGCTCGCATCCCAATATAAGTATCAGACCGGCACACACGGCTGGGTCTGAAAAAGCCCACCTCCGGAGTGGCACTCGAGGGGAGCGACCCACACGAGTAAAACATCTCTGTCATCAGTATCTCAAGTATCTCTGTAGCACATATCTCAATATAGCAGGACTGGATCATAACTATGATCAAAGTGGGAAACTCCATCCACTACAGAAACCCAATCCCCAGCTGATGCAATGAACCAGACTCAACCCCAATCTGGTGCAAGGACAAACATCTGGTCAACCGCCTACTGTCCGCGGTCACCGCAATACCCCACAAATCCATGATCTGGCTACACTATCCCAAATCCCTGCTCATACTTGAGCGACAACATCTAAATGCAAAGGAAAGTGATAAAACATGCCAAGTCCCAATATGATAGTGTAGCACTAAATAGTGGCTAACTGGATGTCCAAGAAAGCATGCAGTTATTTAAAAGCTGTAGAAAAGTGTCAATATTTATTTTAAAAGAATATTGATTTACTGGAAAAAGTTATTGTAGCCTTTGTCCCAATCACAGTGTCCCAACATAAGTCATTATATAATCCGTGGGGTTATATCAAATTTTAGGGGAGTTCATCCCAGCGGTTTTCATCAATTGTCCTGTTAGTTTGTCCTGTTAGTTTGTCCTGTTAGTAGTCCTGTTAGTAGTCCTGTTAGTAGTCCCAATGGTTCTCATCAATTATCATATTATTTTGTCCCAATTGTTCTCATCAATTAAATTTTAGGGGAGTTCCAGTAATCCCAGTGAGCTTGTCAAAAATGAGGTAAGCAACAACCGCCCACCTCGAACAGCTCACACCACACCCCAGGTAGTCTCCTGGTTGTCCACAGTCCTCAAATCCTGCAAATCAACGCTCCCGGTATAAATACAAATCCCAAAAAGCACAATATTTGCTGTTTTTCAAACAGCACAGGAAAAGAGGAGTTTTTCACCTCTATACAGTGCTCAGAAAATCCAGAAAAATTACGGTTGCGTTCCTCGCGAAGAGTAGATCAAAATCGACTCTTTAAACGCCTCGATCTGATGCTCCTACGCCAAGATAAAAATCGGAGAAGTTGACACTGTCCAGAAATTTCCACAGCAAAAAGGGGGGTCAAAGAGGCCTTGGAAACCGTGCCAAAAGTGCGAAATGGAGCAAAGTGATCAACACGGAAATCGAAGCCTTACCTCTTAGGAACGCGTTGTCGCAAAAATCGTCCAAAAATTCCTCCTGGTTAGCACACAGGGAATTTTCGACGGAACTGCGACGGGAAATGGGCCTAAAAAGAAAATCGTCGCAGTGCGCCGCGTCGCAGATAACTCACTAACTGTAACTCCAGAAATTCTGAGATTTGGAGGAGAGAGAGAAGAGAGAGAGAGGAAGAAATTTCGTAGAGGGAACCTTCTCTGTTTCTCTCTCTAAGGCACGCAAAACGAGGTGGGAATGAGAGGGGGTGAGGACTCTTATATAGTGGGCCAAAGGGAATCTTCCCACACGAGATCCGGATCCGAACAGGAAACACCGAAATTGGCCAACCAGATTGCGCCACGTGTCCACAAAACAGGAAACAGCCTGTGCAAGCCCAATGAAAAATCGCCACGTGGCCACGTGGTGCACGTGATTGCTCCGCGCTCCGGGTTTTCCGGAAAATGTCGGCCAATAGGGTGTGCCACGTGTCACAGTCCCCGTGGCTTCTAGAAGCCGGCTAGCCAATGGGAAGCTGCCACGTGGCAGATGGAATTTTCGGTGCTCCCGGTGCACGCTAGGCCCATGGACCGCGCACCCGTGCCTGCCCGCGCCTGCCCGCGCCGCGCGCCTCCGCGCTCTGCCGCTGCGCCGCCGCTGCGCCGCTGCCCGCCGCCGCCCGCCGCCGCTCGCCGGTCGCCGGAACAGTAATTCCGGCGGCCGGAGTTACTGTTCCGGCGTGAACAGTACCATGTGCCGAAAAAATAAAGTAAATATACCATTTTGACCGTTTTCGCGCGCTGAGTCCAAATCCGCCGTCCGTTTCGCCAAATTCTCATCCGAAATTTTGCCGAAAGCTCCCGAAAATCCCATTTGCTCCGATTTTCGCGCCAAGTCTATTTTAAATGTCCAATTTCGATTCTACAAGCTCCGTTGCACCGTACAAGCTCCCACAGTCACTGTTTAATGTTGCACAGTTCCTGCGGGAGTCTGGATCATCACATCCTCCCCCACTAAAAGAGTTTCGTCCTCGAAACGAGACTAAACAATAATCCTCAGTCCGATTTCTCGAATAAGTAGGGGTGAGCATCCCTCATCTCCGACTCAAGCTCCCATGTAGCCTCGCGCTCGTCATGATTGCTCCATTGGATTTTCACATAGGGAATGGCCCGACTGCGCAATTCTCTCACCTCTCGATCCAGAATTCGCAGTGGGCGCTCCTCATACCTCAAATCCTCGCTGATCTCAAGCGGTGTGAAGTCAATGACGTGCGATGGGTTGAAGACATACTTCCTTAGAGTAGAGACATGAAATACATCATGGACACCAGCAAGCCTCGGAGGAAGTGCAAGTCGGTAGGCAACTGGCCCGATACGCTCCAATACCTCAAAGGGTCCAATGTATCGGGGGCTAAGCTTCCCACGAATGCCGAATCTCCTGATTCCTTTGGACGGCGAGACTTTCAGGAATACATGATCTCCAACTTGAAATTCTAAGTCTCGTCGCCGAACATCGGCATAACTCCTTTGTCGGCTTTGGGCGGTCTGAAGATGCTTCGAATCACTCGGACCTTCTCTTCTGCCTCTAACAACACATCTGGTCCCAAGGTCCGCCTCTCGCCCACGTCACTCCAATAAAGTGGTGATCGACACTTGCGTCCATACAACGCTTCAAACGGAGCCATCTGAATGCTCGCTTGAAAGCTATTGTTGTACGCGAACTCAGCCAAAGATAAGTGTCGAATCCATCCTCCGCCGAAATCCAAGACGCAAGCCCTCAACATGTCTTCCAGGATTTGTATCGTCCGCTCTGACTGCCCATCAGTCTGCGGATGAAAAGCTGTACTGAACCTGAGTTCAGTCCCCAAGGCCGTCTGCAAACTCCTCCAGAAATGCGAAACAAACCTCGGGTCTCTATCTGATACAATGGAGGCTGGTACTCCATGTAATCTCACTATCTCGTCTAGATATAACTGGGCTAGTCGCTCGAGTGACCAAGTAGTCTGCATGGGCAGAAAGTGCGCCGACTTGGTAAGTCGATCTACAACTACCCAGATGGCGTCAGCTCCTCCCTGCGCCCTCGGTAGTCCGACCACAAAGTCCATTGTAATGTGGTCCCATTTCCACTCGGGAATTGGGAGACTTTGTAACTTGCCAGCTGGCACTCGATGCTCAGCTTTCACCTGCTGACAAGTTAA
The DNA here is from genome assembly GCA_029168755.2 of Tillandsia fasciculata. Lineage (NCBI taxonomy): Eukaryota > Viridiplantae > Streptophyta > Magnoliopsida > Poales > Bromeliaceae > Tillandsia > Tillandsia fasciculata. Next base: position 26,622,905 of record CM054934.1, on the reverse strand, counting down.
ACACTGAGCCACAAATCTCCCGATATCCCTTTTCATGCCATTCCACCAAAAGTGTGCCTTGAGGTCCTTATACATCTTAGTCCCACCAGGATGTAGGGTATAAGGTGTATAATGGGCCTCTCGCAATATCTGCTCTCTGATCTCCGCATCCACTGGCACACATGCTCGGTTCCTGTACCTCAGTACTCCCGAGGCATCCACCGTAAAGTCCCCAGACTGATTACTCGGAATTTGATCTCTAATCCTGGTCAAGTGGGGGTCCTCACTCTGTTTCTCCTTGATCCTGTCCAGCAGAGTGGGCTGCACGACTAAAGATGTCAGTCTAGCAGAGACCCCAGGGGACACAACCTCTATCTCGAGCCGTCTCATCTCCTCTAATAGCGGTGCCTGGTCTGTGATCAACATAGACAAACTTTGCACCGCCCTCCTACTCAAGGCGTCAGCGACCACATTAGCCTTGCCTGGGTGGTAGAGAATATCTACATCATAATCCTTTAATAGCTCTAACCACCTACGTTGCCTCAAATTTAGCTCCTTCTGCGTGAACAGATACTTTAGGCTCTTGTGGTCGGTGTAGATTTCACAGTGCTCTCCATACAGATAATGACGCCAAAGCTTTAGTGCAAACACTACAGCAGCAAGCTCTAAGTCATGGGTAGGGTAATTCTTCTCATAATCCTTGAGTTGCCTTGATGCATAAGCAATTACCCTCCCTTCCTGCATCAACACACAACCAAGTCCGCTGTGTGATGCATCGCTGTAGATCACATATCCTTTCCCCATAACAGGAAGGGAAAGGATAGGAGCGGTCATCAGTCTATTCTTCAGCTCCTCAAAACTCCTTTGACAGTCCTCACTCCAGATAAACTTCACTCCCTTACGCGTCAAGCGAGTGAGGGGTGTGGAGAGCTTCGCAAAGCCTTCCACAAACCGACGGTAATACCCAGCTAAACCCATAAAGCTACGTACCTCAGAAACCGTCGTCGGTCGGGGCCAATCACGGACTGCCTCAATCTTCGCTGGGTCCACTGCCACACCTGCGGCAGAAATCACATGGCCCAAGAAGACTACCTCCCGAAGCCAAAACTCGCACTTCGCCAGCTTGGCATACAACTTCTTCTCTCGCAGAAGTTGCAGCACAATCCTTAAGTGCTCCTCATGCTCAATATCACTTCGGGAGTAAATCAAGATATCATCAATGAACACTACTACGAATCGATCTAAGTATGGTCGGAAGATCCGGTTCATTAAATCCATGAATGTGGCAGGGGCATTAGTTAGCCCAAAAGGCATAACTGTAAATTCATAATGCCCGTACCGTGACCTAAATGCCGTTTTCGGAATATCCTCGGCCTTCACCTTCAACTGGTGGTAACCGGACTGCAGATCTATCTTAGAGAAGACACAAGACCCTTGCAGCTGATCAAAAAGATCATCAATGCGCGGCAAAGGGTACTTGTTCTTGATGGTCACTTTATTTAATTCTCTATAGTCCACACATAGTCGAAGTGACCCATCTTTCTTCTTCACGAATAGCACCGGCGCTCCCCAAGGCGATACACTCGGCCTAATAAAACCCTTATCCATCAAATCCTGAAGTTGCGCCTTAAGCTCTCGCAGCTCAGCCGGTGCCATCCGGTAAGGAGCCTTTGAGATTGGCGCAGTTCCCGGAACTATGTCAATCACGAATTCAATTTCCCTATCTGGCGGCATGCTAGTCAGCTCAGGTGGGAAAACATCCGGGAACTCGCGGGCAATAGGGATATCCCCGAGTTCCGGCGCCGCCGTAGGCCCCTCAACAACACTAGCCAAAAAGGCTACACATCCTCGATGGATCATTTGCCTCGCTCGGGAAGTCGAAACCATAGAGGCAAAGAAAGCACTCTGACATCCCCGATATACCAACATCTCCTGGCCTGGCTCTCTAAAAGTGACAGTCCTTGCGGCACAGTCAATAGTCGCGAAATACCGAGCCAGCCAGTCCATCCCTAGAACCACATCAAAGTCCTTAACTGTCTCAAGACCAACAGGTCTGCTGGCATAATCCAGGACTCGATTTGCATCGGGCAGGACCAACAGCACTCCTCCACGTGCAAAGTGTGATCGGGAACCTGAACCTCTCGTGCACGTGGTAAAAGTCCTACCTCTATCCCATGTAATGATGCAAATGATTTACTAATAAAAGAATGCGATGCTCCAGTATCAAATAATGTACGAGTCCTAATGCCAGAAAGTAAGGTGATACCTGCCACCACGTGATCTGCTGCCGAAGAGTCCTCTACCTGCGCAGCATACACTCGCCCACTCTGAGCTGGAGGGCGATAATCCGTGGGATGGGAAGAAGATGGCCTGCTTGCTGGAGCATAGGGCCGCTGAGCCGTCGACCGCTGCTGCGATGAAGATGGAGCAGATGCTGAAGAAGGGGTGGTGGGGGCCGAAAAGGGGCACGAAGCTTGAATGTGCCCGGGCTGTCCACATCTATAGCAGCGACCCCACCGCTGGTCGCAGGTGTTGGAAAAATGCTGACCTCCACAGAAAATACAATTGCCGGGGGCCCGTGGTTGTCGTGATGCTGTTGCTGTTGAGACTGCCGCTGTCGCTGAGGCTGCCGCTGCGACCCACGCTGCGACGACTGTGATCTTTGCTGCTGCTGCTGCTGGGGCCTCTGGGATCCACCAGGCCCTCGTCGCTCAGACCGTCCTTGGCCGGGGAACTGTGGCTGCGGCGGTCGTGGCGGCCTCCACGAACTAGATTGTCCCCCAACCTCCGGTGCTGGTCGCTTCGCCCCCGGGATCACTACGGGAGCTGGAGCTACCTCCTCCATCACTACCTCCCCGCACTCAACGTAGAGTGCCTGCTCCATCGAGGCCTCCAAGGTCTGCAACCTACGCGAACGAACTAATTGAAAAAGGTCTCGGTGCAACCCTCGCTCGAACATGTAGATCCGGTGCGCCTCATCCCTGGCCACGTTCGGTACACATGCCAACAATTGATTGAAATTGGCAATGTACTCGTGTACGGGCCGATCTCCTTGGCGAAGGTTTTTCAACTGCTCCTCTAACCTCTGCCGGACGCTTTTTGGGAAGAAAGCCCCGAGAAGGAGATTGCGGAACTCCGCCCAGGCCAAGAGCTGAGCCCCAGGCGGACTCGCTGGTCGAACACGCCGCCACCAAGCCTCGGCGTAGCGTTCCAAAAAGTTCGTCGCTAATAACACCTGATATCGCTCCTCGATGAACAAAGTCTCAAAACGTCGCTCCATCGCCGTGATCCACGACTCTGCCTCCCACGGCTCTGTATTCTGCCCCGAGAAATGGGGTGGGTCAAACTGGCGAAACCTCATCAACAAGTCAACCATTTCCCGCTGCTCTGCCGGGGTCAGAGATCCCGTTAACCCAGACGATTGTCTACCAGTACCCCGAGCAATAGGGGATGCCGGGGTCACTGGTACAACAGGGGGATTCATAGCAGGGGAAGAAGGTACGGGAGAATTCTCTGGAGGTGCTACAACAGGCTGCGCCCTCTGCTCTAGCATCTGCGTCAGCCGACCCATAGCCTCCTCCTGACGCCGAACAGCCTCTGACATCTGGGCCATCTGAGCCTGAAGCTCTTGCACCTCACTCTGCTGGCCCTGCCCGGACTCCTCCTGATCGGGTTCAGGGGAATCAGGCTGAGAACGCGTCAACATCCTACGTCGCGGAGGCATCCTACCACAAGAAATCACACTCAGTAACATAACCCCACACGACCCAATCTAGCGAAAGTCAAAGACATCCCCTATTTCTGTGACTTTATGTTGTCTGCAGCCAACATAACTGTTCACCAGAAATTGGGTATGTCGATCCCTCTTCTCTCACTGGAAGAGTCAAACAAATAAATCAACGACTTTCGCAAAATGTCTCGTCTCTCACGCCCTATAATCCTAGGGTCTGCCAAAAGCCTAGGGTTTCCTAAGTCCCAACTGACCTATCCCTAAGCTCTGATACCAACTTTAATCTGTCACGCCCCGGGTGTAAACCGGAACCCGGGCTCGCCAACAGATCCGCCATGCACACGGGATTTCCCGCGTACACGAAGCGCTGGTAACCTGCTCAGATATAATATGAACATAACAGAGCATAATACAGAGCTGAAATAGAAGAACCACATAGTACCTCAGACTGAAAATACAAATAAAACTGTAATAAGTACAATAATCTCCCAGCTCACCAAATAGTACAACCAGCTGGCGGAAGCCAGACCCAAATAAAAGGAGAATACCACAGTCTGAGTGAAGGGTACAGCATCTATCTACAGCTCTCAGTCTCACAGGAGATCTATCTATTCGGCGATCCCCTTACCTCGATCCGCTGCCGAAGGCCTAGCAGCTCCCGCAGATGACTCTGCAAAAATAAAGGAGAAGAAAGAAACAGAAAATAACAATGGGGGTGAGAACTACCAGATAAACCAGCAGCCTCCCCTAGTGGGTAAAACCTCAACTCTGACGCACCCACTAGGACTACTAGAGGCAAAAGGGGAAGTGGTAAGATACATAAGATGCTGAAACAGGAAAACTACCACTACTATGCTGTCAAAACTGTATGCATGCATCAGAAATAGTATCTGTCCAAATAAACCCAATCTAGACACCAGTAACAACTGGTACTGCCTGCTCAGCGGAATCTGCACACACGGCTCGAAACCGCGGGATCGGCTCGCACGGCTCGCATCCCAACATAAGTATCAGACCGGCACACACGGCTGGGTCTGAAAAAGCCCACCTCCGGAGTGGCACTCGAGGGGAGCGACCCACACGAGTAAAGCATCTCTGTCATCAGTATCTCAAGTATCTCTGTAGCACATATCTCAATATAGCAGGACTGGATCATAACTATGATCAAAGTGGGAAACTCCATCCACTACAGAAACCCAATCCCCAGCTGATGCAATAAACCAGACTCAACCCCAATCTGGTGCAAGGACAAACATCTGGTCAACCGCCTACTGTCCGCGGTCACCGCAATACCCCACAAATCCATGATCTGGCTACACTATCCCAAATCCCTGCTCATACTTGAGCGACAACATCTGAATGCAAAGGAAAGTGATAAAACATGCCAAGTCCCAATATGATAGTGTAGCACTAAATAGTGGCTAACTGGATGTCCAAGAAAGCATGCAGTTATTTAAAAGCTGTAGAAAAGTGTCAATATTTATTTTAAAAGAATATTGATTTACTGGAAAAAGTTATTGTAGCCTTTGTCCCAATCACAGTGTCCCAACATAAGTCATTATATAATCCGTGGGGTTATATCAAATTTTAGGGGAGTTCATCCCAGCGGTTTTCATCAATTGTCCTGTTAGTTTGTCCTGTTAGTTTGTCCTGTTAGTAGTCCTGTTAGTAGTCCTGTTAGTAGTCCTGTTAGTAGTCCCAATGGTTCTCATCAATTATCATATTATTTTGTCCCAATTGTTCTCATCAATTAAATTTTAGGGGAGTTCCAGTAATCCCAGTGAGCTTGTCAAAAATGAGGTAAGCAACAACCGCCCACCTCGAACAGCTCACACCACACCCCAGGTAGTCTCCTGGTTGTCCACAGTCCTCAAATCCTGCAAATCAACGCTCCCGGTATAAATACAAATCCCAAAAAGCACAATATTTGCTGTTTTTCAAACAGCACAGGAAAAGAGGAGTTTTTCACCTCTATACAGTGCTCAGGAAAATCCAGAAAAATTACGGTTGCGTTCCTCGCGAAGAGTAGATCAAAATCGACTCTTTAAACACCTCGATCTGATGCTCCTACGCCAAGATAAAAATCGGAGAAGTTGACACTGTCCAGAAATTTCCACAGCAAAAAGGGGGGTCAAAGAGGCCTTGGAAACCGTGCCAAAAGTGCGAAATGGAGCAAAGTGATCAACACGGAAATCGAAGCCTTACCTCTTAGGAACACGCTGTCGCAAAAATCGTCCAAAAATTCCTCCTGGTTAGCACACAGGGAATTTCCGACGGAACTGCGACGGGAAATGGGCCTAAAAAGAAAATCGTCGCAGTGCGCCGCGTCGCAGATAACTCACTATCTGTAACTCCAGAAATTCTGAGATTTGGAGGAGAGAGAGAAGAGAGAGAGAGGAAGAAATTTCGTAGAGGGAACCTTCTCTGTTTCTCTCTCTAAGGCACGCAAAACGAGGTGGGAATGAGAGGGGGTGAGGACTCTTATATAGTGGGCCAAAGGGAATATTCCCACACGGGATCCGGATCCGAACAGGAAACACCGAAAATTGGCCAACCAGATTGCGCCACGTGTCCACAAAACAGGAAACAGCCTGTGCAAGCCCAATGAAAAATCGCCACGTGGCCACGTGGTGCACGTGATTGCTCCGCGCTCCGGGTTTTCCGGAAAATGTCGGCCAATAGGGTGTGCCACGTGTCACAGTCCCCGTGGCTTCTAGAAGCCGGCCAGCCAATGGGAAGCTGCCACGTGGCAGATGGAATTTTCGGTGCTCCCGGTGCACGCCAGGCCCATGGACCGCGCACCCGCCTGCCCGCGCCTGCCCGCGCCTGCCCGCGCCGCGCGCCTCCGCGCTCTGCCGCTGCGCCGCCGCTGCCCGCCGCCGCCCGCCGCCGCTCGCCGGTCGCCGGAACAGTAATTCCGGCGGCCGGAGTTACTGTTCCGGCGTGAACAGTACCATGTGCCGAAAAATAAAGTAAATATACCATTTTGACCGTTTTCGCGCGCTGAGTCCAAATCCGCCGTCCGTTTCGCCAAATTCTCATCCGAAATTTTGCCGAAAGCTCCCGTCCCATTTGCTCCCGTTTGCTCGATTTTCGCGCCAAGTCTATTTTAAATATCCAATTTCGATTCTACAAGCTCCGATGCACTGTACAAGCTTCCCGCAGTCACTGTTTAATGTTGCACAGTTCCTGCGGGAGTCCGGATCATCACACCCTGGCCGCAGGAACATCAACTTCTCCATTCTTGCTCTTAGAGCGGTCGCAAGTCACTTTTTCGGCCATCCGCCACCCTGGGCTGTCAGAGTTGGTGTCACGCTCTGGGGTCGAAACTACGACCCGGGCTCGCTAACAGATTTGCCACCCATACGGAAAGCCCCACATAGGCGAAGCGTTAAACCTGTAAAAGATAGAATCTAACAGCTAACAGACATTAAAGCTAAAATAAAAATTGTTAAAAGCATAAATTCACTATATATTTGTAAACATCCAAAAATAACAACCACCTCACAAAAGGGGAAACCAAAGATACAATACAGTGTACGGGATTGCAACCCACAATGCAGGTAAGGTACATCTATCTCATCAAAAATATGGGTAGAAATTTAGCTCGCAACTCCTTTACCTCGATCAGAAGAACCCGCCGGTGCAGAGACGGAAGCTGAAGTCTCTGCAAAAAGAACACCAACTGTGGGTGTGAGAACTACATCAACAAGTAGTTCTCAGTGGGTACCGTCTCCAAGACCAACGATCTACTCACTAAGTCTACTAGAGGCAAAATAACACTATGGTGAAAGAAAAATAGATAAAGAAGCTGGAAAGAAATCTACAGCTATCATGCCTCTATCTACTATGCTCAAGAAATGAAAAGATGAATAAAATGCTACTACTCGCTCTTGAGGTGTTAAATCAACCCAATCACAATGATTGCCACATAGGGTCCAGTCAAATATGCGCCCACCTACTACCACACATCCATCGAGGGCAGGATTTACATATGGCATCCCACAAGGGCTACATCGATGTCGCGCGAGAACAAAGCAACATGCCCAACTCTGGAGTGGCACTCGAGGGGAGCGACCCCACCGGGAAATCAGCACATCACAGTCAAGCTCAATATGGCTCATGGAGACTGTAGTCCAAATCCATGATCAATCAGATCGACAAGCTCACCACTCACAACACAGGCCGGAAACACTCAATAATCCAGGACCACCGTCAACCCGAACGGCTCCGGAGACTAGAATATAACCTAGCCTTAGCTAACAAACTCTACTCGGCTCCTAGGCATGAGCGCAATATGCATTCTACACTACTCCGACCACTCAACCCACTACCTAGGGCGAGAAAAAAATCACTAAGTTAGGAGGAAATGCATCCAAGGTGTAGAGAGTCTAGAATAGGTTAACAACCAATGTTAAGAGTTTTCTACTGTCCAAGGTCTCAAACATGCAACATATGTCAAGTATGCTAGTCAGAGTTCCACAATTAACCAACTACTATCAAATAAATAAAGTTCTACATCAAGCATGCAAATATCTATCAAATAGACGTAGAGGGGAACTCGATGCTTTTGGAAGAATTCCAACCCACATCGTAAGCTCTCGAACCAAGGAAGAAACTGGCGCGGCGCGGCTCAACCTCACTGTCACGGGAACCTCATGCTGTTGGAACTCGCACTCCTCAACTCTCTCTGCCGGAAGCTCAGCACAAGCACCCAAAAGCTCACAGTCAAGCTCACAGTCCAAACAAAAAACACAACTCAGTCCAAGCTCTCAGGCTCGTAGCACCACCCTCAGCTCGCAGCCTCAGTCCAACACCACAGTGCAAGCACACACACACCAACACCAAACAGGGCTCAACTCAACTCTCTGTCCAGACCAAAAGTTCTCAGCACAACATCACACTCTACTCCTATAGCTCCTTCACAAGCAAGAACACACGCACACACACACAAAATGAAAAGGGAGCCTCACCATCAAGGGCAATATCAACGTCCTAAGCTCAGACTAGAAAAAGAGCCGAAAACCCCGGAAAGTCCGAAAACTCAAAAATCTAGTATCTACCTCAAATCCAACAGAAGAGGGTTCCATCCACTAGTTCTCCACCTCTTGAGCAAGCAACTCGATGTTCTAGGCCTATCCATGAAGCTTCGGCACTAGGAAATAAAAGTTGGAAGAGCTCGGGAGTTGATGCTGCTGCTGTTGGTCACTCAGCTTTGCTCACAGGGAATGAGGGAGATGGAGGAAGAAGATGGAGCAGAAGGTGTCGAGTCTCTGGCTTCTCTCTTGTACAGGAGTGCGTGTGCTATAATGTGTTGGAGGCTAAAAAGTCCATTGAGGATGCATTGAGACCCGGAACAATCCAGTGAGCTAAATTGTCCAACCATCAAAATCCACGATTCAAGCGCCCGACTGTTTATCAGGGTGCCTGATCTTACACAGCTGTAGTATTAACGGGCAGTCCTGCGGGTGTCCGCTCTGCTACAGTGAAGGGCCCGGAAGTGTGTAACACTGTTCTCATCCACTGGGGCGTTTGAAACGAAGATCCACTACTACAGTGATCCGCCCGAAAGTCCACCAGCTCCCAACCACTCCTACCTACTGCACGGACGACTCAGATCTCGAGGAAATCTCATCCATTCAAACCCCAGGCTGCTACAGTAACTTTCGGGCATCCATCAGGATGATCCGCAAATAGGTAATGATTTCGGGCATCCAAAACATGTTCAAGGCGCCTGAAATCTCTGAAACTTTAGTTCCAATTCTATTTGCGTTCTAAATCTGTTTTCGCGTCTATTTCGCGCTAAACGGCTCTCGCTTGACCCGACTATCTCCATATGGGTCAGTCGACATAGTAATGACGCGCCCAAACAGTTACTAAGCCTCCGGTACTCTACATCGACTTGGGTGGACCTCTAGCACCCCCCTCGGCCCACTTCTACTGCTTCTTGCCTTAGCTCCTCCCCTGAGCTCAAGTTTGGCAAGGTTAGCCCAACCCGAGCCCTAGGTGTTTTGATTTTGGCCACCTTGCTCCAACGACCTTTCTGGTAGCTCCGCAACTGTAGTATGGTGAGCCCTCAACCCTCCTTGACCTCCTGAGCATGATACTCACCTCATATTGCAATTTTATGGGCCGGTTGTACTTAACTTGTAACTTGGACCCTTTTGGCTTCTTGTAGGTTTACCCTAGGCCTTTCTCGGACTTCGGGTAACCCTCGGACAGCAAGCACGAGAGACTCAGCGTGTCGAGGCCTGTCTCCCAATACTCTCGGATCAATCCGAAAGTCTTTGGATCAAGGTAACAAGCCTAAACATATTAAATAATACGTTTGTATGCAATTTAAAGAAACATTAGGGGTCTAGATGTGATTGTAGCCATGTCGGCTGCCTCGGGCTGCGTACATGTGATCTCTGGACTATTCGTTCGAGGTCCGGTGTTTTTCGGTGGAGTAATTTTAATTTACGAGTCGTAAATCGATGAAATCACTGGTTTATCGTCGTTTAGGCGTGAAATCCGCAATCTGAGCAAATTAATGGATCATTATCGATCGCCAAGTGTTATTGGCTGGTCTTTACGCTGTCTTGGTTGATCCAGTGACTTTGTTTCATGTCGGAGACTTCCGGAACCAAAATCGGCGATTCCGCATGTGTTTATGATATTTATGGTACAGTTAGGGTTATTAATGGCACAATGTTAGTTATTGCTGTCCGGACGCCTTTAACAGAGCGTTCCGGGGCAACAGGTGAAGTTTTGTTGGATTTGGTTGCTTATGAGAACTATTCGAACCATTATTAGTCGATCAACTACCGAAAATTCCGTCGGATCCCGGGATTTAGACTCAAGTCCGTGATTTAGTGTTTTCACACATTGTGAGTTAGTGAATTGGGATTGTCAGAGCCTGTGACTGACTCATGGATTTGGTTTAGGCCTGAGCAGTCAGGAGCCATCTCGAGAGCTAAGCAGCGGGTTCTGGCTCGCCTACACTGAGGTGGGTATTTTGACCCGAGCATTAGCATAGTATCACCTTACTGGGTACCGTACTCGATCGGACCCTTGAGTTTTTGCTAGCCCTCCATTCAACTTTTGCTTTTATATATCTATGATTGATCTCTGCCCCACATGATAGCTGACATTATTATTTGTTATTGATATTCCTCCTACTGCTAGTCTGTTACACATGTTATCGCTTTTTTATTATTATGCATGCTAGAGTAGGAGGTTTCTATTCGTTATATTGCATGGGACATGATAATGGTGATTATGATCTCATTTGGGAGTTTCCGACTATTTGTCGTATTTTCAGTCTTTCCGAGCATTGAGTATCCACATTTGTGATCATCATGCATCTGCTATACACTAGACGTACACCGATGGTTTGGTCACCGTTATGGTGTTCTTTACCAGTAAAGTGGTCTTATTGACTCTTGAGTCTCTTTAGATGTACTCTCGGGTACGAGGGTTGTTGTCAATTTAGCTGGGTGTTCTAGTATGGCTTTAGCCTGAGATCCTAGTGAGCATTAGTGGCACTCGATTGGGTTACTTGAGTATCAGTATATTTGATGTATCTGTTATGTTCAGCTGTTTTCTTTACCTACTCATTTACATTACTGATACTCTTTATCTGTCTGTTACTGTTTATTGATATATTCATTTCATATTAGTTATATCATAGTCATCTTACAGCCTTTACTTATCTTTTGATCTTACCTATTTCATATCCGTTGATTATTATATATCAGCAGGTATGACTTACTGGTTCCCGACTTATTGTACCCACTGGGATACATTCAGTTATATCTCCCTCTGGTGACACCATTTTTAAGTCTGTTGGGTGGTGAGATGTCAGGACGATAATGTGAAAGCACATGATAGAGATGTCCCCCTTTCGCTAGCTAGAGAGCTAGCCTGCCACAGAGATCATTTATATTTCGTTTATAGTGGTTTATGATCATGAGTTATTGCATTGATTATTCCTGTTTTTAGTTGACTTTGTTATGTGGATTTTAGTTGTTCTAGTGATTATGGATTAATTATGGATTATGTTCGCATATGATGTAGTTGTTTCATTTAAGTAATTGTGTTATATTTTAGTATACTCTGATTTAATATTGTATCTTGTCTAACCTTGTGTGTATAGAACAAATTTTATTCATTTGGATCGAAAATTTTTTATGCACATAGCGAATCTGCTCACGTCCTGAGAATTTACAATATGAACTCTGATTTATAAAAAATAATAATACTAATAATAGTCTATTTTTAAAATTTCGAGGCGTGACAACTTAAAACGGTGAATCGATCACCGTCTTCAAAATGGCGGTGAAACAAATCATTGCTTTATTATAGGCCTCCTAAATCGTAAATTCTAAATTCTTAAAGATGGTAAATCGTTCACCGTCTTAAAAAAAACGGTGAACGATTTAATATTTTAATAAAAAATTATCAAGACGGTAAATTATTTGTCATCTTTTTGAATGCAGTGAATGATTCACTGCTTTTTTTTTTTTTTTTAAAAAAAAAAAAAAAAAAAAAAAATTATTCCATGCTGACTTGACAAAAGAAAATTTATTTGGTCAAATTTTTTTTAACATAATCATTTAGCCATTTATAATATTTTTTAAAATTATTTGAAAAAAAAAAAATCATTTGCTAGCTGCTGCAGTTCATGCCTTTCGATATGGTAAATATTTTTTATACACTCTATTTGTGATGTACATCTTACACTCCATCCATCTTAGGATGGATGAATTTTACTTGTCATTTCAAAATAACGAGTAGGTGAATGTCCATCTTAGGATGGGCATGATGTAGCATGTACACTCCAAATAAGATGTACGAATAGTATTGCTCTTTTCATATTACTGTTGCAGTTTTGGCGCAAGATTATATGACAGCTACTGAAGATCTAGGAAGGGTGTTTTCTGGTGATGATCTGATTCACTATGCTTAGAGCTTCATATAAAAATTTATAGTGATTTGAAGGGAAATTAATGTTTTGAATTCAGCATCAAATAAATATAGATTGCTGATTAAGTTCATAAATTTACGTGGTGTCTTAAGCTGCATGTATGATCTAATAAATGCTCTCTAATAAATGCTCTCTAACCGACGTAAATTAGTAGCACATAAAAGGCAATATTTTGCAAATATATTTTTCTAAATGATTAGATTTGTGCATGTGAGCAGTGGAATACATTCAAACTGTTCATATCAATCACTGTAGAATCATGCATGCACTCGGTCGGTAGAAAACTGCTCACGGATCGAAGTGCACATTCTGAATGCCCACATTTTGTAAAGTCATATTAGTGATCATGATATGATAGTGCAAATTAAAAGGACAACATAGATTTTATTAAAAAAAAAAAATAGTATTTTTATTTTTTAAATTTTTTATCTTAAAAAATGAAACTTATGGAAAAAAAAATGTTTTCCATGCACGAATAATAATTTTTTAGAAAAATATTTTTTCTCACTTTTTTGAGAAACCATAGTGGTATTTTTATTTAGTGAATTCAATATGTTGAGTATCCCTTTATCCACTTGTTAGGTTTATAAAATAACATACTGAAATAAAAATTAAAGTTTAATGACCCGGGTTTAAGGATTAAACCAGGCCATTCTCGATCGTAAACCTTAAGTGCACATGCTCTAAATTCAAGTTTTTCCTCCTATTTTTAATAGAAAATGCTGATGAAATAATAAAACGAAAGATGTGACTTTTTAAGAAATGGTTATTTTCTAAAATATATGAAATTTAGTTTCTAAATATTTTAAATATTTTAGATTAACTTTAACGATTTTGATCATCGATTTGAAATTTTTATCATCTAAAATGATATAGGAGGACAATAGGTATTATCCTCCTAAAAGAATAGCAGTTGAACTCTCTCTCTCTCTCTATATATATATATATATATATATATATATATATATATATATATATATATATAAAAGTAATGTGCCGTTAGGATGATAGTGATCTCCTAGAGTTTAGTGGATGGTTGGTTAAATAATATAATCTGAGAGGTGAAAATGATCAAAAGGATAAATCTAACAGTAAAAAAAATAGTAACAAGTTTAATGACCCGGGTTTAAGGATTAAACCAGGCCATTCTCGATCGTAAACCTTAAGTGCACATGCTCTAAATTCAAGTTTTTCCTCCTATTTTTAATAGAAAATGCTGATGAAATAATAAAACGAAAGATGTGACTGAGGTGCGGTATGCCCATCAGGCGGGATAAAGTTGCCAACTACCTGATGAAGAGGTGATGTTGACCGAACTCAATGTTAGTACGCTAACTTGTGCGCCAGCATATATTGTCTTAACTTTTGGGCATTAATCACCTATCTTAATCCCCAAGTGTCTCTCATTGATGAAGGGGGACATATTCATCCATCAAACTCAATGTTAGTACGCTAATGTTAGTTGACCCATCAAACGAACCCAACCTTCTATTTTAGATAGATAGATGTTGAGCTTAAATCCTTTCATTGGGATCAGTAGATGGGAATATAGACCTTTGGCTCCTTCGTGGAGTGCTTACGCACGGAACGAAGCTAAGGGAGGCGAAGGCCACTAAGCCGTAGCTAGCAGTGTATTTTACTCTATTGGGCGATTCCGGCCCCTCACCCCTATTTTTTAGTAAAGCTTGGATGCCGATCAGTGGCCTATTTATCGAATCCCTTTAAAAGTTCTCTATGCCCCCAGACATTGATTGCTATACAGAATGTAGGATCAACTCCTTATTTTTAAAAGTAAGATAGGGCGAGAGAGGAAGGAACTGAACCAAGACTATCAGACAGAAAACGGTCCTTTTTCTCGTTGACTGGCCCTTGTTGCACTTACTTCATCCTTCTGTTTACTTCACTCTTGCTGAACTTTGTTTACCGCTCGGGTCTGATTGAACTGAACTACTCGGGACCACTGCTCGCCTGACAGCTTTGGCTGCTCAACCCGATACCACCGCTTCTATATATATATATATATATATATATATATATATATATATATATATATATATATATATATATATATGTTAGATGTCTCTCGATTTTGATTATTATTTTTTATTTTATACATGTAATTCGTCGACAGTTATGCGGTACAGTAGATTTTGAAAAATAATTTGTGAAAAAAAAAAATAGAGCTACAAGCTCGGGCTCTGCCTCCTATGGCACAGATCGGATCCGATACTAAAGAAACTCGTTAAGAAACTTCTTTATTTTTTGCCCTAAAGGCAATATATCTTATTGCACTTCCACAACTTCATACTTTTTAAAAAAAATAGTGAAATTCTCTTCTCCTCCGCGATGAAATTTTTTTTAAAAAAAAAATTTAATTCATGTTAATTCTTATATTATATTTTCTTTAATATATATTTTATGATTTGTTTACGTTGATGGTTATTTTTTATTTCTATTTATGCGCTCAGCATACCAATATATAAATTGTGATTTTATACAAGATCTGGTTCTTTCTCTCTTCCCTTCATTGGAAACTCCACTCTCTCTTAATCTTATAAAGTATTTTCTAGCTCTGATCTGCCACACCAAAAAAATATATATATATGACATTGCTCTAAAAGTTGTTTATGAATTAATTGTGGTTTCATATAAATATACAAGATTTGGTTCATTCTCTTTTCCCCTAATTGGGGACTGTTATGTACTGTAGAAATGCAAATATATTTTAATAAATTGGAATAGTACTTGATAGTTGAATAGCAGAAAAAAAGCTTTTATATATATATATATATATATATATATATATATATATATATATATATAATTTGAAAAGTGCCATTTTTGGTCTCCTATCTAAGCTCTAAAATTTATTGAAAAAATAATTAGTTGGCTTACTTTTCCTCTTCACATTTTTTTTCTTCTTTTGTAAACAAGTAAAATAAATGGACAATTTGGAATTTATTTGTAAGAAAAACATAATATTCTCTTACCTAAATTTTAAAATTAAAATATTACAGACGGAGTCTAATTAAATAAATTAAAAAATTAAAAAAATAAAATTAAACAGATAAGTTTTATATATTTTTATTTAATATGTTTTTGCTCTTTTAACATGTTTTAGCCATGTGGATGATTCTAGATTTTCAAAGACTCTTTTGCTAAACCAGATTATTATTTTTTTTTAACCTATAATATTCCATTACCTTGTGACATAATTTTCTCTTTTCCAAGTACTTTCACAATGTGCCTATTAAAGAATATCCTCTAATGAAGTTGTACTTTTTTTTTTTTTTTTTTTTTTTTTGAAACTTATCTTTGAGAGGTCAGGTCAAAACGGGGAGTCTGCGTCGTCGGATGGGAATGAGGTTAGATCTAAACGAGAAGTCTGTGTTGGATAGGACGAAAAGTCTGTGTCGGATCGAGTCTGTGTCGGATGGGAATGAGGTCAGGGGAGTCTGTGTCAGATGGGACGGAGAGTTTGTGTCGAGTCTGTATCGGATGGGAATGATGTTAGGGGTTAGAGGAGTCTGTGTCAGATGGGACGGAGCGTTTGTGTCGGATGGAGTCTTTGTCCGATGGGACGGAGAGTCTGTGTCGAATAAAAATAAAATTATAATTAAATATATAAAAAATAATGGACAATTAATGAAGTTGTGATTAAATATATAAAAAATAATGGACAATGTTCCATAGCTATGGGTCTACATTCTGTTTCCATATTTTCATAGCCTTTTTTACTAATTAATTATTATTATTCGTAAAAAGAGGTTTTATCATGATAAAAACTCCATAGCCAAATTACACTCTTAGAAAATACTTTCCCGCATTGTTAAGGTAACTACATATGAGAAAAAAATTACAAAAGAAGATGCATAGAAATTTTTTGGAAAGTAAGCTAACAAAGATTTTAATTGCAAACATATGCCTTTGGAAATTCTTATTTCTAAAATTAGGCCCATTTGTGCCATATGCATGCCACACAAGTGCGAATTTTCTTTGCAAAGCGATAAATTATTTACCGTTTAATAAAAATGATAAAAGCACATGTTTTGAATCTTTCTAATTCGCGATTGTGTGGGTCACTTCTTGATTTTTATCACGACAAGCTTGATTAGAAAAAGAATTTTAAGTAATTAATACTATAATAAAATTATATTATAGCGATACTTTTAAATGCTTTTAAAATTTGAAAAAAGTGTCGCTAGCAAAAATATCGATACTTATTATTAGTGTTGTTATATGTGTCGTCACTAGGGTGTATAGCGACACATTTTTATAATGTGTACTAAAAATGTGTCCTTATAATCTAATTTTGAATATTGATGGAATATAAATAGGACACTTATACAAAAGTGTCACAGTAATATATCACTATAACCTAAATTTGTTGTAATATAACTTTTGCAAGTTTTCATAAATAGGTGTACATGTATATATATACATATATTTATACTAATACCTAGATTTTATATATTTGTACAGATTATTTGGATATCTTACACCAATAATATATATTAGCTGGACTTCCTACAGTTTGTATTGAGAGCTCTATTGTTTGGCATACATACTGACATGCTATTATATAGTAGAGTTACATTTATCTAACCGGACATAATGCCAATTAGAACTTTTACAATATATATTGTCATGCCCTGCAGTCGAAATTGCGATTCGGACTCGCCAACAGATCCGCCATCTGTACAAAAATTTTTGCACAGACGAAGCGTCTATCCTGCAAGTCAGATCTATAGCTAAATATGTATCAGAGCTGAAATAAAACTAGTAACTACAGAAATCATAAACTGAACATCTGAATAAACATAAATCCACAGTACATAGTCCCTCCTGTTATGTAAATAAAATACAAATCTTTCAGACTGTCCAGTACAAAAGTGGAAGGAATTTCAAAATATATGGAACCTCTACCTCTGACTCTCAAGGTAACATGGGTAAAGAGCTACTCGGCCACGCCCTTACCTCGATCAGCTGTCTCCGCACGAACAGAAGCCGGAACAGCAACCACCGGAAAACCTGCAACTGCAACGGGTGTGAGAACTACTCCAACAAGTAGTTCTCAGTGGGTACCGTCGCCAATATCCACGGCATGCCCACTAAGTCTACTGGAGGCAAAACAATAGGTATACAGATAATAGTAAAGCTGAAATGAAACTACAGCTAATATGCCTCTAGTATCATGCTCAAAGGAAAACTCAACTAAGAACATGCTATGCAACCACTCGCTCACGAGGTGCTCACATCAACCCAATCTCAGTGACTGCCAAATATGGTCCAGTCAAGCCTGCGCCCCCTAGTGTATCAACTAGGGTCCCTAGTGTATCAACTAGGGTCTCTCGTGTATCAACGAAGGGTGTCCAATCGGACTTTCATAGTACCACTCAAAGCAGCCTCATCAGGCGCATCCCATTGCATCCGGAGCGACAACTCTAGGGGAGCGACCCCACCGAGAAACAAGCGTGTCTCATCTGGCTCAATAAGCGACATCTGCAGTCTAAAATCCACGATCAAAGAGATCGGAAACTCGAATGCCAACAATCTCACAATCATGTCTAGGTCGGAGAATCCTCCATGACTCAATCTGATAAAGCCCATAAAATCCTCAAGACACTAGAAACTCATCCACAGAGTCAATAAAAATCCACTCGGCCCCCCCTGGCACGAGGATACATGCATCCTGAACCTATGCAACCCCTCTGGGTGATCCCGATGTCAAAAACTATTTTTAAAGTCTATTTTTCGTTAAAATGGGTTCAATAATTTTTAAAACAGTTCAGATGCAATTCCGATGCCAACTAACCATGCAATCTAGTGTCATATGATGTCACGAGTATACTAAAAATAATATGGGTTTCGGTTATCAATCTGTAATTTTTCAGGCAACTATCAAATTTACCAGCTATAATAATAGACATTCTAGACATGCTAAACTTGCATACAACAGCATTAGACGGCATTCCACAAAGCTTGGAAGAATTTCAATCCACCTGGATCGCTTTCCACAGGCTAAGCCGAAGTCGGTGAAACGCGGAGTCACTCTCTGATGAAATCCGCCGAAACATCCCCTCGGCACCACGGCGCGCACAACTTTGCCGAGCGTTCTGAAAATCTCTCTGAAGCTCTTAGCCAGTCCCTGGACCCCAAGCAAAGCTCCCTCCAACTCGGGTCACTCCACAGTCAACTCCGCCAAGTCACTGCGTACCCAGCCCACGCTCCTCCGCGGTTCCGCACAGTGCACAGGGCAGCCACTCCTCCTAATCCACTACACGCGCAGGACTCTGTTGCTCCACTCAACACAGGGAAGAAGAAAAGAGATGGAAAAATCCATTCCAAGCTCAAAATCCAATCCTCAGTCAAAAACTCAAAATCCACGAAAAATTCGAAATCTCGGAACCGCACAGTACTCACCTCTGCTGCTGTGTCCACGCGCGCGAGCTCCAACCGAGCTTTCCTCAACAAGACAAGCTCTCTCCCGTGCCCACGATTGGAATCCGAAGCTTCGGCGTGAAGAGAAACCACCAAGAACTCACAGCTAACTCCCTCTCTTTCTGACTCTCGCTCTTTTCTCTCTTTCTCTCCCTGGTTCCAACTGAGAAGAGAGGAGGTGGGTGGTGCCATTTAATGAGAGGTAGAGATGAGTTATTGCTGTGTAGAGAGGTGGTTGGGAATTCAGAGGGTGTGAAATTATCCTTCCGCCCCCACTTAAAATGAAAAATTACCTCACGACCCCATATTTTGGAGGCTGAGTACTGGTACTCGGGTTCCCAGTACCGGTACCCAAGCACAAATTTCCCAACCCAAGGGCCAACTCTGCCCAGTCCAACACAGGGTACGGGTACCCTCTTCGGAGTTTCGGTACTCAAGCCATTTGAGATTTGGGGTACCGGTACACATAGCTCAGTACCGGTACCCAGAGACTTAGAAAAATTCTGCTGCTTTTCCCAAACCGAAATACACTGTCGGTTTCCCCAAATCAATTCGCTTCAGTACCCCTCCTCGCGTACCGGTACGCAATGCCCCACAAAGCTGTATCAAGCTGGGTCTCCCAAATTCCGACGTCGTCGACTCACTTTTCGATCCAAAGGCTCCTGCGTTGATCTGAAACGTCCCGAACTCATCAGTACACATAAAATGAACATGCCCCAAGCGATTCCCCGCACCACGCTAATTTGCGGAGTCGGTGCACTACACATTACCCCGGTACTCTACATATATCACCTTATTTGTTCATTTGATATTTATTTTTATTAGGTTTGATTAGATTTGTAATTAAATTTTAGTTGGATTAGAATTAATATTTAAATTTGTTAGAGATAAATTAATTTGAATTTATATATAAATTAGAGTATAATTCTAGTTTAAGTAGATTTGAATTTATCTTGGACGGAGTTTATATATATATATATATATATATATATATATATATATATATATATATATATATATATATATATATATATATATATATATATATATATATCTTTAATGTAGAGAGAGCTTATATATATAAGAGTACGTATGAGACTTTTAAAGAGGACCATACTAGAAAGAAAAGAGAGAAGTCTTCTAGGTTTATAGAAGACGAGAGAAGAATTAGAGAGATTCAGGAAGAGAGGTCGGATTGAAGCTATTGCAGAAGATGAGTCGGTGTAATTCTTCTCTTGGTTAATGAACTTATTTCGTCAGCATATTTTTTATTTTGGTTTTTCTTCTCTATGTGGTTGTATTGGTTCCAGTTTTGTTGAGGAGACGAGGTTACGGTAAAAAAATCGATTTGACATTTCCGTTGCGGAATCCCAACACTATGTGGTACCGGAGTGGATTGAGATACCGGAGCAGATTGCGAATTCACAAAATCTGGTACCGGGGCGAGTATCAGATTTTCCAATAATTGGTATCGGAGTTAGAGGTTATCAATCTTCAGGAGAAATAGACAGAGATGGCCAAAGTTCGAAATCGAGAAGTTCGACAGTAAAAATAATTTCGGCTTGTGGCAGATTAAAGTTCGAGCCGTTTTGGTACAACAGGATTTGGACCAAACGCTAAATAAGAAAGAGGCAAAGCCGGTGGAAATCACGGATGCGGCATGGGAGAAGATGGAGCGAAAAGCATTGAATACACTTCATCTATTATTAGCAGATGATGTTCTTTACAACATAGCCAACAAGTCGACACCGACGAAGTTGTGCAAGAAATTAGAAGATCTGTTTATGACCAAATCTTTGACGAATAGGTTGTATCTGAAGCAGCGACTATTCACGTTGCGGATGCAAGAAACGACTAGCCTACATGAGCATCTAAACGAGTTCAACAAGGTAGTGACCCAGTTAATCAGTATCGGAGTCAAACTAAATGATGAGGATAAGGCGCTTATTTTACTTTCTTCATTACCGGTGACATATGAGCATTTGGTGACCACGTTGATTTATGGTAAGGACACCATAAGTGTGGAGGCGGTCACGGCGGCATTTCTCTCGAATGAGATGCGAAAGATGACTCAAGAGTCCGGCATACAGAGTCATGATACAGCTTTGATAGTAAAAGTGAAGAAGGAGAGAAAAATATTGGCGACCAGAAGTAGACAAAAAAAACCGCTATCCGAGGTGGAGTGCTTCTATTGTCACAGGAAATGTCACATTAAGCGCAACTATCATAAGCTTAAAGATGATCTGGAGGAGCTAAAGCGGCAGAAAGGAAAAACTGTCGCGAATCAGAGCGAGAGAATATCGGCGATGGTACAGGTGGCAGAATCGGAGATGATCGATTCTGATGTGCTATATGCGGAACCGGTAGTGCTAAAATTTTGGATGATTTATGGGTGCTCGATTCGGCATGTTCCTTTCACTTCTGTCCAGAAAAGGAGTCTTTTGCTACCTATAAGGCGATAAAATATGGAAAAGCTCTTATAGGGAACAGGACGGCGTGTAAAGTTTTAGGAGTCAGCACGGTGAAGATCCGGATGCATGATGGGGTTGTGAGGATGCTGACAGGTATACGACACGTTCTTAGTTTGAAGTGGAATTTAATCTCGTTAGATGAGTTGGACTCGAAAGGTTGTAAAATTTCAGCTTCAGGTGGAGCTATAAGGGTCCAAAAACGAGATCGGGTCATTTGCGTGGCGAACAAGCGCGGGAACTTGTATGTTCTGAACGGGAGTACAGTCAGAACCGAAGCAAAGCCAATTTGGGTTCCAAAAGTTCGCAGAGGTGCAATCGATCAAGATAGAGCGATGGATGCGGCAATATCGAGCGATGGAGACAAGCATAAGGTGGAGCTTGCATTGTGAGCTCGGTGTAGCAATTAAAGATTACAAATCAAATCAAGGTGGAGATTGTTAGGATTTGATTAGATTTGTAATTAAATCTTAATTGGATTAGGACTAATATTTAAATTTGTTAGAGATAAATTAATTTGGATTTAAATATTAATTAGAGTATAATCCTAATTTAAGTAGATTTGGGTTTATCTTGGACGAAGTTTATATATATATCTCTAATGTAGAGAGCTGATATATATAAAAATACGTATGAGACTCTTCTCTTGAGGAGGACTGTACTAGAGAGAAAAGAGAAAAGTTTTCTAGGTTTATAGAAGACGAGAGAAGGGTGCGAGAGATTCAGGAAGAGGGTTCGGGTTGAAGCTACTTTATTGCAGAAAAATAGTTGGTGTAATTCTTCTCTTGGTTAATGAATCTTATTTCACCCGCAGATTTTCTATTTTAATTTTTTTTCTCTATATGGTTGTATTGGTTCCAGTTTTGTTGAGGAGACAGATTTATGGTAAAAAATTTGATTTGACATTTTTGCTGCGGAATCCCAACACTAGGCGGTACCGGGGTGGATTGAGATACTGGAACGAGTTACGAATTTACAGAATCTAGTATCAGGACGAGTACTAGATTTTCCAATAATTTTAATGGCTACATTGTGATAAGCTATCTACAGTATTCGAGATTTGATGGATGATTTTCAGATATGTTCAGAATGATGGAGGCTCTAGCTAGCATATATATCGTGACCGAGATTTCGAAAATGTGTTAGAAAGACTATCAACCATCTAAAAATACCTTCTCTTTTTTTTGGCTAATCCCTCTGATATTCCTTTCACTTCCACTTTTGGTGTCACACATATTGAGAATGTTTGGACAAATTTTATTCTAAATCTGTCCAGCCTTGAACTCGAAGCGTAGCAAACATCTCATATATGTTCGATAAGCAAATTAATATGCAAAAAAGTATCAATTCTTCAACTTCAAATTCAAACTGTAGGCTACAGTTGTCAACATAACTCTGATACCAATTATAACGACACGACTCACCAGCAATAATAACTTATTAGGTTCAAACCACCGGTCCAAAATATTTAGACCCAATTATTATTATTACTAACGTGCGTGATCATCACAATATCAATGCCAGCGATCATAACAGATATCTCATGCTGATGAGCTTTTATTTTTTCATCCTCCGCAGCCGAAGCTAGCTTCCACCCCACCTATTGAAGAGGTCATGCTGTCGTCGTCGATAGTTAAGAATCATGAGGCGCAATCAATTGTCGAGTGCTTTCATCAAGTATATTGATTAGATACATCATGCTGATGAGCTCTTATTTTTTCACCCTCCACAACCGAAGTTAGTTTCCACCCCACCTATTGAAGGGGTCATGCTGTCGTCATCGATAGTTAAGAAACATGAGGCGCAATCAATTGTCGAGTGCTTTCATAAAGCATATTGATTAGATACATCATGCTGATGAGCTTTTAATTTTTCACCCTGCACAGCCGAAGCTAGCTACCACCCCACCTATTGAAGAGGTCATGCTGTTGTCGTCGATAGATAAGAAACATGAGGCGCAATCAATTGTCGAGTGCTTTCATCAAGCATACTGATTAGATACATTGATTAGATACATGATATAAAGAAACATAGGGCACAACCAATTATTGATAACTCCTCCATCGAGCATATTGATCATGCTCGTAATGTCAATCCTATGCACTCCTGCACTCCTGACATAAAAAATACATCATGTGTGTGTCGGAGTGAGGATGCGGCCCACGTGGTAGAGGACGAGGACATAGTAGGAGCACAGTAGGAAGGATTTGATATATATTTATAATTTTCAATATTAATATTTATTTAATATATTTGCGATGATTTAATACTTAATATTTTTTAGACTAAAATACAAAAAAAAAAAAAAAAAAAAAAAAAGTAAATATTCATTTTTTTTATTTTTTTTTTCTGATTTTCAAAAACTCTTTTAAAATATAAAAAAAATATTTTCAGTAGTTACAGTGTTAATGAAAATAATAAAATGTCCATATTATTCTTATTTGTTCTATAAAAAAAATATATTTTTTTTTAATATATTTTTATTATTTTAAAAATACTTTTCGGTATAAATTATAAGAAAGTGACGAAATATTGACGATAGTGACGGAGGGGACCAAATGCATCAATTTGAACTTTTAAAAGAATAAAATATAGATTTATAAAAGTCAGGATAAGAAAAAAATAAAGAAGCGAATATTTACATAATAATTTTATATAATTTAGCCTATTTTTTATAACATTTTTATTGATGCTAGAGTTCATTTTAAGTGAATAGAAGTATTTATTATTGTGATTGTATAATTACATAATATTTAAGAAAAAAGTAAAAAGAATTAGATAGTGCAAAAATTGATGAATGATATACAATATAACTAAAGGTTAATGCTACTTGTACACCTCAAATAGAATGTACATCTTACACCCCATCCATTCAAGGATAGGATAAATTTTATCGGTTACTTCAAAATGATCGGTGAATAAATCTCCATCGGATGGAATATATACTATACGCTCCATTTAGAATGTATACTTAGCATCACTCCTAACTAAAGCAATAAATTATTTACTACTTTTAAATACGGTGAATGTTATGCATAGCAGTAATGCTATTCCTGTTTGGGACTTGAAAATAAAAATTATAGACGAATTTGGTTAAAAACATTCGGCAAATAAAAAGAACTACAAGAAAATGGTAATCCATTCACCTGTCTTCATAAGATTATGAACAAATCCAATTTAAAAGCAGGAAATTGTTTGCTACTTTCATTAACCGGTAAATGATTTACAGCCTTCTTACAAACCCACTCATGCTTGGCGCATACACAGATGCAAATAGGCCTAATTTTAAAAATAAAAGTTTTCAGAGGCCTGTACCTTATTACTGACAGCTTATACTCTTTGTAAATCGAACAGTACAAACTCTAAGGAATGTTAATTCAGCAATACCTTCACTCTTTTCTTTAAATATGGAAGGTCTTTCACCTTCTGCTGCACCTGATGAAGATATTGTACTGTTGAGGAAAAATATTTGGCCATCAATTCGCGACATTGTAAATATGAAGCAGCAGCAGAATGATCACTAAACCATTTGCGACACGCTATTCTGATCAGAATGCTATAAATATTGAACATGGGTTTTATGATATGTCATTTGATTTCTCCACTTCATCAGTTTCAGCATTTACATCCGGAAAACCTTTCAGAACCTGATCACGAAAATACTCGAACTTAGACTTCGGGAGAGAAATTCTCTTCTTTTTTTTCCCTTTTTTTTTTCTTTTTTTGACTAGAGAAAGCTGATTATGATAAAAGAAGAACACAATTTTCTTTATTAGCTAATACCTCGTACAGGTACCAAGAGGCAAAGGCATCTGTGGCAGCATATTCAAGTTTCTCTCTTGAGAGTATATCAGCTTCCCAGTTTCCCAATCTTATTTTGCTGGGCTTCTCCAACTGTACAAGCAAAATTTGACAGTTATATATGGTTGTTACTTTAGCAATTGAGCGAAACATTTCAACTAGCGTGAAGAATCAACTGTGTGCCACCCCAATAGTCCCACATCGGATGAGAATGAAGTTGTGATTGGATATATAAGAGACCATAGACACTAGTAATAATAACTAGCCCTAAGCATTTTGGACCGGTGGTTTGGGCCCAACGAGTTATTATTGCTAATGGATCGGATCATTATATTTGGTATCAAAACCAAATCACCAGCCAGAAGTGTGTGACGAGTCTCAGATGAGTGAGAGCCTGAATGACAAGACTAGCGAGATAAGTCTCACATTGCCTAGTGATCTTGAACTATATGTGTGACTAGACTGACGAGGAGGTGAGCCTAAACGATGGGAGTCTATGACACACCAATAGTCCCACATTGAATGGAAATGAAGTTGTGATTGAGTATGTAAGAGATCATGAACACTAGTAATAATAATTGGACTTAAAATATTTTAGGCAGGTAGTTTGTGCCCAACGAATTATTATTGCTAGTGGGCCGGACCGTTACAAACTCAACCATCAAAAGAGCGTAGCCAAACATGGCAATTGTGTTCAGCATCTAAAAATATATGAAGGAATGATGAAATGATACCATAAAAGACCCTTTGTATTATGGCTTCTTTGTATTCTTTTCACAGATTCTTTCAATGTTAATTCATTGACATATAAAAATTACCGATTTCCCAATCTTTCATTAATGCTCTCTCAGATTGCAGTTAACATTAAGTTCTGCCATAAGACATGTATACTTAGCCAAAACGTGTTTTCAACTGCAAGTTCTTAAAGCTGCAAAACAAGTTAACTAGAAAATAGCCGCGTAATTAGTAGAACCTTTTTGCATGTAACCATTTCGGTTAAGGCGCATAGGCTCCATTTCCTCGCGGGTCCCCCAAGCTTGAGATTTGCGAGACCTGACAAGTCCTCTACCGGTTGAACGTGAACATCATAGTCGTTTGAAATTTTCCAAGCATCATTAGCTATAGCTATTCCAACCTTCAAGCAATCAAAATATAAGATTGTTAATAATGAGAACATATAAATATTTAATCGAGTAAAGAAGCCAGCTAGCAAGATGAAAGAATTACATGGCTTTTACGTAACCTACATACTTTGACAGATGAACTGTCTTCCAAAAGATACTTCAATATAGGGGGGATTCCAGAATGGAATATGTGCATGACGTAACAACGAGTATTGTCCATGCATATCTGCATTACTGCAGCTTTCCTTGGTGATTCTCCTGTAGATTCCAGAATAGCAATGCTTAGTTCGAATTGCATGCGTGGTAGTTCGTGAAACTCCCTTTTCATATGAAAAAAAATGATGGGAAATCTTATAGTGTCATTGTAGGTTTTCGGCTTCATACTAGAACATAGAGTTTAAACTTTGGCATCTCCACTGGTTTAGGCTTGAAAACTATACAATGCCATGAGAAATGCAGAAAAGAAAAAATAGCCATCCAAAAGTGAAGGAAAGGGCGCATAAATAAATCATATCTCCATGACATTTAGAAAATAGTCTAGTGCACTTGTAACCAAAAGAAAGATGGTTTAGTTGCTCCTAGTTCATGTTAATGTTGACCAAAACGAAGACTATTTAGTTTCATATTCCTATTGGTTGGAACTAAATATTGTGTTGCTAGTCATAGACTCGACAAATTTGTACTCTGCAACAAAACTTTGGGGAAAAAAAAGTTGTAGTTAGCATAGCATCAATCCGCCGCCCTTCAAATTTCAATACCAAAGAAACATAAAAAGTTTAGCAAGTACGACACTATGCACATCAGGTAGTTGAAAATAAGAAACTACAGTATCAGATTGGCAACAACAATAAGCTACGCTAAACACTAAATGAATGAACATATATCAAACCAAAGAAACGTAAGTTTGAAGTTTCAGCTAGGCAAACCAACCTCGCCTGAACACAGGTTTCCACTCAATATCAAAACCAAGAGAAACCTGGCCAATATTCTTAGAAGCCCTGATTTTATCTAAAAGCTTTGCAGTAGCTTCCTCTACTTCGCTAGCAGTCTTACAGTACACGATTTGTCCCCCAAACTTCATTGCTGGTAACCTAGTCTCGGCTGCGCGAGGAAAAGCCAATTGTAAGTCATGATTACAAGGATTCAGCGGTTGATGTTCCAGCTGTGACGGTATTAAATTTAAACTGCTTCTTTGAACGATATAGTCTTGAATGAACTGTACACATCTAGAAATTTACTGAACTAACAATATCCAAGCTCACAGAGGTGATAGGTTCATAATCACTGATGTTCAAGCAGAATGTAAGGAATGAGCATATGTAAATTGGCCACAATGAGGAATTAGTAACAGAAGAAAATAGTGTTAAACATTTGATAGTTCTTTTGAGCTGATCAGGAACACAAATTAAATTTAAACTGCTTTTTTGAACGATATAGTCTGGAATGAACTGTACACATCTAGAAATTTACTGAACTAGCAATATCCAAGCTCACAGAAGTGATAGGTTCATAATCACTGATGTTCAAGCAGAATGTAAGGAATGAGCATATGTAAATTGGCCACAATGAGGAATTAGTAACAGAAGAAAATAGTGTTAAACATTTGATAGTTCTTTTGAGCTGATCAGGAACACAAATTAAATTTAAACTGCTTTTTTGAATGATATAGTCTGGAATGAACTGTACACATCTAGAAATTTACTGAACTAGCAATATCCAAGCTCACAGAAGTGACAGGTTCATAATCACTGATGTTCAAGCAGAATGTAAGGAATGAGCATATGTAAATTGGCCACAATGAGGAATAAGTAACAGAAGAAAATAGTGTTAAACATTTGATAGATCTTTTGAGCTGATCAGGAACACAAACGTAGCACAATAAAAAATGGTAAGACAAAAAAAAAGACGGACTTGGTTTGCCTCTTTCCAAAAGATGCATCAACCATGCACAGTTTTTTGTCAGATGGCAAGCTCAAAATCAGGATGGTGTTATTAGCGTTAAGTGAGAAAATAATGGAATCTCCAACTTCAATCCAACGTGTTTTAGATAGCACATATTTTTCATTATGAGTGGCAGTTTATAAAAAGTTATAGCGAGGGGGAGGTACATTGCTTATTTGCATAACAGAAACTCAGCAAGTTCATAGTGGGTAATCCATGAGAGGTCTTGTTCGGTAACCTGGACCTATAGAAAATAGGAAATAATATTTGCCTTGATGAATTCGTTCAGTGAAAAATATCTCAAACCTTCCAAAACATTAGCATGATTGCATATGACGACGCTAGCTTTAAGAGGTAAATAAAAACTATGTAACTCTCAATTCAACACCCTGTTGTGTAATTCTATGACTATATAAAACCTCAATGAATTTGTTTCAATTTACCCTTTCCTTTTCGAATGCCTAAGCAAATTTAAGGGTATTCGAGTATTTTGACTTTTAATAACTGTCAATTATTGAGAAAACTAATGAAGTTTGGAAGCCGGCAGCTAATTAAGACGAGCTGAAAGTTTAGGCCTCGTTTGGTATCGTTGTCGTTTTCTTGTTTTTTTTAAACACTAATTCTACATTATTTGATGTGTTCGAGAAAAAATTCTCTTTTGTTTTATAGTTGGTTAGCTTACAATGCATCTGGCTAAGTGATAAATGATAACTAGTTTTAAAAAAAAAAAACTATGAAAGTTAAAAAAAGTGGTTTTCAAATCTTTATTTTTTGTAGCCAAGTAAACAATTTGGACGAAAGGATTGCAAGCAACCCACTATCCACTTCTATACCTTTTGATAAACAAAATTCTATTTAAAAAAAAAAAAAAAAATTAAAAAACAAACATGACGCCAAACAAGGCCTTAGCTTTTTATGAACTTTTCAAAGTTCAGATGGCCAAGTGCAAAAACAAATGACAAAGTGGAAAGCTGACTATATACATCCCAATTGTCACCAACCTACACGTAAAACAACCGATCCTGTTTAGATGCGCGAACATTTTATTCAGCATTATCTCTTTGATTTACTCAACAAGCACGTAGTATACGGGAGATGACAAGTGTGATCAAGTGCGTAGAATGGGATAACATATCCGGCTTTCAAGTCATATTTCAGAAATGAGACAAATCACCCCCGCAAGTGAAATATACTATCATATCAAATCATGAATATCAATACCTCTCAAGGAGCAAAAATCAAACTCCTTTGCTTTCCATCGCACAAGAAAATCCTCGTACCGACTAAGTCGTCAGTGGATCGGTCGAAAAACCCTCACATCATCATATAGCGTCAGGATTGTATCTAGTTAGCATATTTCATGCAATTCTCGCAACTATAAATTCATTAAAGTAATAAATTTTGAAGTCAACCAAATCAAAATGGTCTATAGTTCTCCATCCCTACATGCACCTAACCAAATCAAAATGGCCTAACCAAATCAAAATGGTCTATAGTTCTTCATCCCTACATGCACCTAACCAAATCAAAATGGCCTAACCAAATCAAAATGGTCTATAGTTCTTCATCCCTACATGCACCTACATGCATCTCACAAGGCATTCTAATTTTAAATATTTACAGCATTTTTTCATAAAAGGGCAGTAGTGACATCAACACAAGAAATCAAGAGGGGAGTAGTGGATGAAGAAAGAAGGCGAAGTGATTACTGGGGGGACGGGGAGGGGAGGGGAGAGCTGAGGAGACCAGGCGGAGGGGAGGCGGCGGCGGCGGCGGTGGGAGTTGGGAGGGGGATATGGGGAGGGGAGGAGTTGGGAGTAGCTCCGCTTAGCGGAGGCGGAGGCGGAGGAGTGGGCGGCTTCGATGGCGCGGAGCTCCGCCTCCGCCGCCGGGCCCCAATCGCCGAATGCATCGACGGCTTCCGAGCCCATCAGTGTCGAGTGTAGACCCGACTCCCCAAAGTTTCTTTCCCTAACCCCCTTTATGTGAAAGAGGAGGAAAAAAAAATATAGATGGAGGGAGGCGCCCAAGTAGTGATTTTTAAGTTGGGGGTTTTCTTTTGCTTCGCCTCTCTCTCTCTCTCTCTCTCTCTCTCTCTCTTTTGCAGTAATACGAAAGTATCTGGCCATTAATTTTGTAGATTTTTATTTTTTGAATAAAGAATTTTATTTTTTGAATAAAAAAATATAGGGTTAAAATCATAAATAGCTTCTTGTGTTTTAGGGGATGATTGATAAAATAGTATAATTTAAAAAATAAAATTAATTAAAAAAATAAATTTAATAATAGAAAATTTATTTTTTAAAATTTTTTACTATTTAAGTAACTATTCACTAAATTTTAGGGAATCACTATCATCCTAATCGTATATCTTACATCCCACTCATCTCAAGATGGGTGAATTTTACTGGTCGCTTCGAAATAATCAGTAAAAAATTTCTCACTTTGAGATAGGTGTAAGAGTAGCATTGCTATATATATATATATATATATATATATATATATATATATAAAGCTAAATTACACTTTTGGTCCATAAACTGATTTCGGATTTGAAATTTCTAAATTATTATAATTAAATCTCAAAATATAATTTAGTTAACTAAATATTTATCGTGTCTAAATGTATAAATAATGTGGCAGTAGAATGATGGATGATATAATAAGGATTGCCATGCCATATCATTTCATATTAATTAGTAAAGTAAATTAAGTTGTAAATTTTGGTTGCAATATTTTATAAAGTTCTAGCCATAAATAATAACAAATTGAACTTTGAAAATCAAAGTGTCACAACCGAAAAAAAGAAAAAAAGAAGAAGAACAAACGCACAAAACTCTGAACTCTAGCACTCTCGCAAACTTTCAATTTTGGCAACTAGATACTCTAAACTATTTAATAAAGTTTAGAAACTCACTGCCAAATTTAACATTTTTGGAGTCCTACAGAAAGTGCAAAAGTTGAAGGATGTTCATACATTTTTCCTTATAATATAAAAAAAAAGGTCCTGCATGAAAAATAATAATTTTCTTGTATATTTTATTACTGTCTTAAATAAAGTCCAAAAGAAATATATAAAATAAAATAAAATAAAAACTGTGGAACCATTGAATTCAAGTTGCTGTTAGAGTGGACTTACAGGGAGGTGATTAAGCAATAGCCAATTTCTTAACAACCACAAGTAAACTGTTCCCTGCAGTTGAACAGTTGCATAGAAATAACCATATAGGACTCACATTCTTTTCCCCAAATTAAACATTACTGTGTTCAAACACAAACATAGATTAATGTTGGAATAGGAAGTGCAGAACACTTAGAACATTGATCTCACAAATCATGCAGTTGATGCAGAGAGCATCACAGAATGCATTTGATTTCATCTCTCTTTATTCCATAGCCACTCGAGCAAAGAAAAAGTATCTGCACCTTGCGCTCTTCTTAAGTCGCTTCTCTAACACAGAATTAGCATCCAGCATTTGCGCGTAGAGTACAAAACTATTACCATGATAGCCAGTTGAAATGAGCCTCTTACTAAATTCCCATGGTAAGTTCCAAGTGATTAGGACCAAGCTAAAACAAAACAGCTAACAATAGGAAATGAACTAACTTTTGTACAGCAAATTCTCATTTGTGCAACTCCCAATAAGCACAAAATAAATAGCTTACGAATAGTTATATGGATTCAACTAAAATCTATCGTTCGAATGATAGATGATGAATCTCTTATTTACCGACAATCACTTCGTTTAGAATATATATAATCAAGAATAGAATAAGCTATTTGGAACTTTTACAGAGCATCCTTGGATAGCAAGTTGATGGACTGGGTACTCTTGACATTGCTGAGCTGATCGACTACATCGCCTCGCTCGAAAACAGCTGCAGCACCCATCCCCGAGCCTGTCGATGTATAAGGAGAAATTAGTCTCTTTAACTTACGCATAAAATAAATGAAATCAAAGTGTGTGATTTGTTAGAGAGGATAGGAGGCTAACCTATGCACATGGAAATCACTCCAAACCTAGAGTCCTTGCCCCTACGCTTCATTTCGTTTAGAAGAGTACTCACACAGCGTGCACCTGTCGGCAGGAAATTGAGGAACTCGCAATTTGATATAACGGTAAAACTACAGGAATTTGCTCTCAGAAGCTAGTATTTACAGGAATAGTAATGCAGATCAAGCATAGAAAGGCGAGAGCCACGGAAATGTTGGAGCTTCGAAGTAGGGCCAAAACTAAATATACTCCAATACTTCTTTTTCAACTTCATTTCATTCGCAGCAATCAATTTTGAGTCATTGAATTTCGAAAGGCTGATCATCTCAGACAATTCTTTACGAAAAGAAGCTTAGTGAATAACCCTCCTAAAAGCAAGGCTATTAAACTAAGTTCCCCTATCATATTAGTAATATATATAAGGAAAATACCAAAAAGTATGGATAGGAAACAACACCAAATTTTTCTACCGAAAGGCTATAGTTATATCCTAACTAATAACTGCCAAGTAAGAAATAATAAGGCAGCAAAAGTACCTGTAGCACCCAGTGGATGCCCAAGAGCGATTGCGCCCCCATTAACATTGACCTTTTCTGGGTCCAGCCCCAGCTTTTTGCCGCAGTACACATATTGGGAGGCAAAAGCCTACAAAGGAAAATGAACAATAATCTCTACTACAAAGTTCAGAAGGAAAATCTTATAGTAGACGAATTAGTTACCTCATTTATTTCAAAAAGGTCAATATCATCAATCTGAAGACCAGCAGCTTTCACCGCAGCAGGTATTGCAACAGCAGGACCAACACCCATCACTGCAGGATCAACACCAACTGCAGAAAAACTCCTAGAAAAGTATCCAAAGTGTATATTATAGAACAGGCCTCATGAATCATGAAGAAGTTTACACTACCATAAAAGTTGAATTAATGAATATTTAAGATTTTAGAATAGTATTGGCCGTCCCTAGCGCAAGTGGCAAAGGGCTTGGTGGTTGATACCCGAGGTCCCGAGTTCGAAGCCTAGTTGCTTCACATTTCCAGCTAAGTTTATTTCAAAATAAACGAAGCGGGTAGCATGCTACCTTTCTCTCAAAAAAAAAAAAAAATTAAAATAGTATGGAGTATGTAAAATTAGGTGACCGTTCTGATTACAAAGGATTGTCAACTTACAAGTATCTTATCAGTTATTACAAAGAAGAATGTATTACGAATGCAACACACTGATTAGATTAGTGATTTCTTACTGGGATACTTATAGAACTTCATAATAATTCATAAAACTTTATCATTCCCAAGTCCCACTCTGGATCAATCAAACAACTGCAATATAATCCCAATCGAATTCAGAACTTTCCTATCAAAGTTGTAAAAAGCACTATTACAGCACATAGATAGTGAAATAAGGCGCTGTATTTGCTTTTAGCCCGATGCTACTACTGAGTCAGCTGCTTAGGTACTTCTGATTAACTGTCCATACAATTGAGTCCGTGCCTCGGCAAAACAGTAACAAACAGACCTACTTACATGTGACACCCCAATAGTCCCACATCGGATGAGAATGGAATTGTGATTGGGTATATAAGAAACACGGATATTAGTAATAATAGCTGGGCTTAAGCATTTTGGGTTATGATTTGGGCCCAACGAGTTATAATTGCTAGTGGGCCGGATCGTTACATTACACTAATCTATCACCACTCAATTCATGAGAACCACATTATGAGAATAAGGAGGAAACAATAAATTTTAGACAATAGATTATAAAATGTACTCTAAGAATGACTATGAATTTAACTGGAGTAATTGGTATAATCAAATCAAAATTTGCTATTAAACAATGCGAAATGCGAAATGCGAAATCTTATTATGTTATGGTTGCTATCTTGTAATTTAGTGACTTGATTTGGGTAGTAACAAGGCAAATTTTTTGTTTGAAGCTTCTCTAAGCTATTTCGACAATCCATCCAGGTATCACTGTTAAACTTTTCTTTCAGATTAGAAACAAATAGTTATAAAAAAAACTAGGGTAAATCATCAACAGTGGATGAAAGTCATACATAGCAGATTTGGGAGAATCACATAATAAAAAATTCAAAATTGCTATACCAATTAAAAATTTAACCTGAAAATTCCTAGTATTGGAAGCCCCTTTTGCAAAGCTACATCTCTTCTCATGAGGAGAACTGCTCCAGCACCATCACTCACTTGGCTAGCATTGCCTGAAAATTTAATAGTGGAGTACATACGTTAAAAGTGTAAAAATCCAATGACTGCAAAAAAAAAAATTACCAATATGATAGGGATAGTACCAGCAGTAGTGCTTCCATCTTTACTAAATGCTGGTTTTAGCTTTGCGAGGACAGACAATGATGTACCAGGTCGAATTCCATCATCAGCAGAGACAGTAATTTGCTTTTCCTCTCCAGTTTTTGGATCTACAATCTTCACAAAGTAATGCTAGAGTAAATATTCAGACCACGAAACAATGCTAGTGTAATTTTTCCTTAACTTTGTTCTGCACAATTATGTAGGCTATTTAGTATTAGAAAAATGGGTTTCTAAAATATCGAATCCTGCTTTCATGATTTAACCTTAGTAGTAATCGGAATAATTTCCTCTTTGAATTTGCCAGCAGCCGCTGCTGCTCCCGCCCGTCTATGAGATTCCACCTAAACAAAATTGAGGACATTAATTGAAAGGAATAGCATTGATATGAGCATGCTCATGTCAAGAGGCAAAACAATACTCACTGCAGCTTGATCTTGCTCCTGCCGTGTTACACCAAAACGATGTGCAACATTTTCTGACGTAATGCCCATTGGAAGAATGCAGTCACGGGCTTGAGCGAAAAGTTCTATCTGAGGATTTTAATCAGATAATACATCTTAATGAAGAAAGTAAGAACTATTCATATCACATTATCACGTTGACCAAACATAATCAGCTTACTTTGGGATTGATTTTCCAATCATATTGAACTGAATCTACAGTCATGGATTCCAACCCAGCAGCAATACCTGCATTATTAAGAGAAAAAGGTAAGGTTAGCCAGTAAAGGGACATGAAAGTCGAATATAAGTGAACTAGAATGAAAACTTGCCAACATCGTAGAAGCCAGCTTTAATAGCAGCAGCAACATCCGCGACTGCCTGAAGCCCAGAGGAACATTGTCGATTTACAGTTCTAAGAGGAACTGTGTCTGTTCCATACAAAGGATAGTATTAGTATTAGTCACATGGTGAAAAATGCAATTAAAATGGACCGCTCAAATAAAGAATGTAGTAAATTAGATTACCAGGAAAACCAGCATAAAATGCTGCCATCCTGCATTCAATTGCTCTTTGGGATCCTGGAGCTAAGACAGTGCCAACAACAATATCACCAACTTCACTTGGGTCCACTTTTGTCTTGTCAATTAATGCCTTCAGTACAAAATCAAGAGAAAAGCACAGAATAAATCAGACATAAA
The DNA here is from genome assembly GCA_029168755.2 of Tillandsia fasciculata. Taxonomy (NCBI): domain Eukaryota; kingdom Viridiplantae; phylum Streptophyta; class Magnoliopsida; order Poales; family Bromeliaceae; genus Tillandsia; species Tillandsia fasciculata. The sequence goes on along the minus strand of CM054934.1, from coordinate 26,586,991 downwards.
AACAAGACTTAACCCACCAGGATTGCTAACTTGGTTAACAAGAGTTATTGTCATAAGCTGTGTAGAGAAAGAAAGAGGAGGAGAAAAAAACAGACAAAAAGAAAAATAAATACCTTAAGAAGAGGTGCTAAGAGGTCTTCCGGAAGTGTATCCTTAAAGCTTCCTCTTTTGGACTTACAAATTGCAGTTCTACAAGCACTAAATAACATAAAAAGCATAAAATGAGTGCACGTAATAATACATATTTTATTGCTTCTGAGGCTTTACATGAGAGGTTTGTGGCATCAGAATTGAGTTGAAAAAAAATAGCAATCAACTTTAAGTCATTGCAGCTTCAAGGGACCCTATTTCCCGAGTAGAAGAGATTGCAGGCATCTCATCACCTTTCAAAGGCACGCTGTGTTTTACGCGGCAACTAAATTCTAATTGATTTTTACAGATTCTGGACTTACAAAGCTACGATTCTCAATCATGAAATGAGATGACCAGCTTATGACGACAAGAGCTTTCAATCTTTAACTAGCTTGGAAGCTTAAATGTCACATTCTTAACCACACCCTAAACCCTAGAATAATACTTTAAAACCACTCTCTCGACGACAATATCAAAAATCATTACGCTGCCAGGAGGTATGATAGTGTACCATAAATCCCGCCATTATTCTTCTTAAAAATAAATACTACTGAAACACAACTTTCAATACAACTTTATCATTGTCGGGACAACTTACAGTATAAATAGACATAATAACTCCTCATAACGGCAACATACAACAGTGATAAAAATTTTCAACTGTAAACAACAAATATTGAAGTCTACGAGATGGCAAAGTTATCAAATACTTTGGCTCTGGGCACTAATTGTTGAATATGAATATTAAAAACACCGTTCTCTGATAGCTTAAATTTTTTGAGAACAATGGTTGTTTCACATTCTTTAACATAATATCATGTCCTGAGTTCAACTTCCACGTAATTCCCCGTATAGGGCCTATCAAAAAGTCTTGAGCCCAAACGTGAGGCGGATTGTTGAATAAAAAACATATATATACACGCAATAAACGCTGTTTTCTAATAGCTTAAACTAACAATGATTATTACACATCCTTTTAACATAAATAACTAGCAAAAAAATCTTTAGCCAGAATTGAAGATGTCAAATTTGACCAGATTTCATCCATTCATAAACAATTCAAAAGATCAGGTTCAGAGAGGATCATAACAATTTGCCATTAATTTCTAGCTTAATTAGAATCTTTCGATCTAAAAAAAATAAACTCTTCTCCAACCAAATTTTAATTTTATTGACCTGGTCCTACTTACTCAAAAAAGAGGGAAAACAAAAAATTGCTAATTATGAAAAAATAAAATAAGAAATTGGCAACATTTTTCACATATCTGGAATCCAAATCTAGCCAAAATTAAGCATAACAAATCAAACTTTTCTACAATATCTACTTACGCCACAACAACGACATCATCGCCGAAGCACGAGCTCCTCTGATACGCCGCGCTATCCCCAGCAGAACAAATCGAACCCTAACCAAAAATCGAACAAAAATAGACAATTATAACTCAAATTAGAGAGAAAAAAAAAATCCAAAAAAACCCCTAAAATTAGGAGAAAAAATGAAGAAAAAAGGAGGGAGGATCAAAACTGATAGGATTGTGGAAGGATCGGAGGAGGGATGTGGTTGGAGATGGCGGAGGAGGATGCTTTGCCTGTTAATGGCCTTCTCCATGTTTCTCTCTCTCTCTCTCTCTCTCTCTCTCTCTCTCTCTCTCTCTAAATTTCTCTCTCCCTCTCTGTTTCTTTCTCTCTATACTTCTTGGGTAGAAATGGAAGTAATTATAATATAGGGTAAGATGCACTGCATATGTGGGACAGTGACAGTTGGTGTGGAGGCCAAAGTTAATCCCTGAACCCGGTGTATCCATACACTATTGTGTAGACTTATTTTATTTTGATGCACCAATTTTTTTAGACTAAATTATAAAAAAAATATTAATTCTTTCTCTTTTATTTAGCATTAATTACTTTCATATATTTTGAGACATACTTACTACTTGTACATCTCAAATATGTTATGCATTTTATATTTTATTATAGTACAAACCAGCCAAACTATTTTACATTTATAGTATCCGATTATACATAGCACCAAGTACTTAATTTATCAAATTTTTTATCGTTAGATCTATAATAAAATATAATCAGATGTCTATAATGAAATAAAAATTTCGATTTGTAAGTCTGTTTTTAGAATAATATAAATTATCATCAAATTATGAATATTAAGATTTTTAAATAAGCAATATCAAACTCTTTATTTTAAATTAGATTAGAGGGTGTTTGATTGTACGTAAAATAGTAAAAATTAGACTTTTGTAAAAAAGAAAAAAAATCGGTATTTTATAGTGTTTGGTTTGTAGAAAAAATTAATTTTTTATTAATATTTATTTAGTTCAAAGAAAAAAATTTATATTTGTTTGGTTCAAAAAAAAAAAAAAATGAATGAACAAAATTTTACACAGTTTTGAATTTTCGTGTTCCACTAAAAATTGACGGAAAGCAAAAATATTCTATTTTACTGAAGCGCATAAAAATAAAAACATTCCAAAATATATATATATATATATATATATATATATATATATATATATATATATATATATATATATATATATATATATATATATATATATATATGCAATTTCCTACGTACCCCTAAAAATTTCTTTGTTTTCAAATTTACCCCTCTTAGAAGGCTAATATTAAAACTACCTTCTTACGTTCCAACTTCTTTCCAAAATATCGCTGAAGTTAAACTCTGTTAGTTACCGTTTGAAACTGCCGTTATCTGTGGTAATTACTATTTTGCCCTTTCAAATATACCCTAAACCCTAAATCCTAAACCTTAAAACCTAAACCCTAAATCCTAAAACCCTAAACCCTAAACCCTAAAACCCTAAAAAATCCTAAACCCTAAACCCTAAAATCCTAAACCCTAACCCTAGAACCCTAAAAATCCTAAACCCTAAACCCTAAAACCCTAAACCCTAAACCCTAAAACCCTAAAAAATCCTAAATCCTAAACCCTAAACCCTAAACCGGGGCAAAATAGGAATATCTGATAGTTTTCAACTCCGATTATTATTTAACTCTAGTTTAACCCTAGTTAACTTAACAAAGGAAAACGGTAGGGATATTTTTAATAACGGTGGAACGTATGAAGGGTATATTGGAAAGAAAAAAATAAGAGAGGTAAATCAGATATTTCTTCATATCTCAGGGGTACACAGGCAATTATCCCATATATATATATATATATATATATATATGCGTGCATCCAAACAATATTATAATAAAAAAATTAAGTATAATGTTACAGTTTGGGCCGAAAATTTATCGGGATCGTACCAATGAGTACTAATTACAAAAAAATATATATATGCCTACACATAATAATATAAAATATTTATTTTATTTAATAATAATTTTTTTAATTATTTATTATATATTTGTATTAATTTTTTGAATTTTATTGAAAAAATAACTAACTAATTTTAAAAAAAAATTAAATTATCCCATCGACACATAGATTTATCAAATTTTTTTAATTTTCTTAAAAACATAACTTACTAATTAAAAAAAAAAAAAAAAATAGAATTGGACCAACGAAACGAGATCATTGATACGATATTGATATGATTCATAATTTTTTATTATAACTTGGTGAGGCGGTGTATAAAATAAAAAATGGGACTTGTACACACAGTGCAGGGATTTATTTTCGAGTCATTCAATGGGAAAGATGAATGAATTTACCCTGCAGTTTGCACGAGACGCACAAGCAACTGCGTGCGTTGACGAATGGCACGTGACTGTTGACGAATGGCACGTGACTCTCTGCTTGTTCAGCCGGGTCTGCGTGTCACCACCGGGCGGGTGAGTGTATGCTGCCCAGATGGATGATTCCGCCGCAGCGGATCAGATAGCAGCAGGTATTATTCTGACCCCTCTACTCACGTTAGAATTTTTCTTGATACTGAAGCATTGTATTCTCTCATCAGTAGAGCATTTGCATTATGGCATGGGTTAGAAATAGGACCATCAGCGTATACACGTGAGGTTCAGGTTCACGGACTTGTGCTACATGTAGTGGAGTATTGTCGGTCCAGCCCAGTGTAGTTCGAACCTTAGTTATGCCTACAGATTTTTGGTCTTTTGTTAGCTCCAAAATTTTAGTGTGATGTTAGGCATGGACTGATCATCCCGACATTTATGCTACTATTGATTATAGTGTTAGGATAGTGACCCATCAGGAGCCGGGCCAGGAGGAGCGTGAGGGGTGAGTTGTCGTTGATACATGACTGTGAGTTTGTCGTTGATACACGATGATGAGAGTGGGTTATAGTGATACTTTTCATAGTGGATTTGGGCATGCTTTGGTTCGGTATGGAACTAGCCGTAGCAGGAACAACTTCAACACCTATCTCCTTCTTTTTACTCCTTTATGCCAAGATTTGCAAACAGATCAAAAATTTCAAAAGACTGCACCAGAGATGGAGAAAGTGCTGGAGCATATTCTTGTTTGATAGGGTGAAGCACTAACCTTTCGAGATTTTCGAACTTTTCGCTGTTTTCGGGTAGTTTCCGAACTGAGGGTGGGGGTTGTATTGTTCCTGATGTGGGCTCCTTCCTTTCGTGGGTAGTTGTGTGGATGTGAGTGCAGAACGGTGGATTCGATTGTTGGTTGATTTGAATTGGCAGATGAGTTGTTAAAGAATTATGATTTGAGTATACAGTATCACCCTGGCATAGCGGATTTGGTCGCAGGTATCTTGAGTAGACGAGTAATGTATTCATTGAGCTTGATGAGCACCCAACATAGGCCACAGATAGAGCAGTTGAGACGTTTTGATATTGAGACTGTTTTCCCTTGTGGGTTTCTGCAAGACTTACGTCTTTAGTCTTGCAGCCCACTCTATTGGATGAGATCAGAGAGAAATAGAGTATGAACCCCCAACTTGAGAGGATTTGAGAACAGATTCAGCAAGGTCAGAGTGGGGATTCTGCTATTGATGCATCAAGAATACTGAGGTACAAGGACCGTGCTGATATGCCCATGGATTCAGAGATTAGAGAGTAGATACTTAATACCTCTGGGCACAATTTTGATGGACAGTGAAGACACACCATTCAGACTTGTGATGGATGACATGAGGACTTCATATCCCTACTTGTTAAAGACTTTTCCCCTGAGGAATGTTTAGTTTCGAGAACGAAACTCTTTGTAGTGGTGGAGGATGTGAAGACCTGAATTTCTGTGGTTTGGTTTGTTGGTGGATCGGTGGCTTGACAAAACCTTTTCGATGTGTCGGAGTTGTCGGCGCACAAAACAGACACGAAAAACGGATTCAGCGCGAAAAACTGCAAGAAATACACAAATTTGGTGTATTTGCAGGTTGAGGGTCCGGACCCTCAAATTGAAGGTCCGGACCTGTCTATAGACCGGGCTCATGGCGGGGTGGCGTAGGCAGGTGCACGGGCGTTGCGCCAGCGCGCGCGGGTGCGCGTTAGCGCAACGCACGCGTGGCGCATTCTCGCGCTGGGCGGGGCTGCCGTGGCACGCGCGCCTTGCGCTGCGTGTCCCGGCGGAGCGGGCCGGGCCCGAGACCCGGTTGCGCTCGGATCCGACAAGGGGCTTAGGTGTGTGTGTGGGTGAGTTCTTGTGGACCTTTGGAGCATGTTAGGGGTTTTTTAGGCTATAAATTGCACCACTTGGACTGCAATTGATCCTTTTAATCCCTAGCCTCTTTCCCACTCTGTTGTGAGGAGAATTGAGAGGATTTTACATCTTCTTCTCCATCCAAAAGCCACCATTGTTGGAGCTTGGAGCTTGCTGCTTGAGTTGGCTATTTCGTCACCTTTTCTTCAAAAAGGCCTCCAAAGCTGAGGAGTGGAATTTTGAGGTGATTTTTGTAGGAATTTCTTCAGGACTTCAAGATCTACAACTTTGATATTTGGAGGGAACTCTGGATTGGACTCTAGACTAGATAACTTTTGTGATCTTTGAGACCTTTTTCCACAGTATGAGATTCTGAACAGTACTTGGTATTTCTCTTTCCCTGGACAGTACAAGTGGAGTTTTAGTTGATTCTTGAGGGAAAATCTTCAGCACTCGAATCTTTACAACTTTTCTATTTGTGAGAAGCTCCAATTTGGACTTTAAGTCAGGTAAATTAAGTCATCTTTGAGGTATTTGTGCACAGCCTGAAGTTTTGAACAAGTTTTGGGCAATACTCAGTGTTTTCCCTCCTCTTGATAGTAGAGATAGAGTTTCGAATTGATTTTTGTGGGAGAATCTTCATGACTTGATGCCCTACAACTTTGGTATAGAAATGAGAAGCTAATTCTAGCATCTAACTAGGTATGTACACCCATCTTTGAAACCTTGTGTACAGTTTTCAGTTTTGGACAGTTTGGAGTAAAGATGGAATTTTTCTTTCTTCCCTTTATGAAATGGAGAATTACAAAGTTGGATGATCTTCTAGATTTCAAGAAGAATATTTTGACATCTTAATCTCGAAATTTGGATGACAATTGATATACTATCTTTAACCTTCTTCTCAGACTAAGTGCTGCTGAAATCTGCATGCTTAATTGAAATACCTTGCTTTGCTATTTGAATGTTGGAATTAAAGTTATGGTTAATTATGGTATGATGGTTAATCTAAGTGGTGGAATGCAATCTCAAGAACATGCTGAACAATTCCTCTATTAGTTTGAACTTGTAATTATGTTTAAATGGAGAGTTATAACTAGTTGAATTCAGCTCATGGTTATATGCAGAATTTTTGGACAGCATTGATATACTTTTGATTTGGGCTAAATTGAGGGATTTAAATATAGCTTTTTGTGAGCCTCTTGATATTTCTAAGTTATTTGTGAACCTAAGAATCACTTTTGGGCTTTGGCATTGAAGTTTATTGAGGCATATATAGCAGTTTTTTATTCCTTCATTACTTGTTTGAATTGCTAAAATTCTGCGCAGCTAGTGATGTTTCTATTATAACTTTCAATCCGACTGGGGTTTTGCGGCGATTTTAGGTTTGTTGGAAAACTGAGAACTTGAGGAGTGTGCTCACCAAAAATCAGATTGATCGGGCTTCAGATCAGCAAGCAAACAGATGGGTTATTGAGCACATCGAAATTGCGGCCTACAAGTCGACTCAACCAAAAGTGCAACCTTGTGTGATGTTTACTATTTATAGTTGGTTCAATCATACTTATATTCAAGTTTCATGTTGAGAACTATATTGATCATGTGTGAGAACTATACCTTGATTATTTGGACATATAGATAGGCCACACTCTTTTATTATGCTATACTATTCATGCTGGAATCAAACTTAGAAGAAAACCTTTTCTTTTTCTCTTATACTGTTATTGCTCGGGTTAGAGAGCAGGGATGGGAATAGTATAGCTATGTTGTTGAGTCGGGTGGGATAGCACCAGATTATCAACTCGGAATTTATTTCGGCAACCGCGGATTGTGTGCGGTTGGGTCGATTAGTATTATTCATCAGTTGGGCCGGGTTTTTGCATTAGTGGATAGAGAGTTCCACCTTGAGCATAGTGATGGCTTTCGCCTGCGATACTGATATGGTTGGCATGGGTTACTTATTTACTTGAGTAGGTCGCGCCCATCGAGTGCCACTCCGGAGTAGGCGGGACCGTGATAGCCGGTCAGAGAGGTTGATACCTGAGTATGATTCCACGCCGTTGATACACGGTGGTGATGCCACGCCGTTGATACACGGTAGTGATGCCACGTTGTTGATACACAACGGTGAGATGTTCTATTGTGATGCGAGAGCAGGCAGGACCGAATTTTATACAGGACCATTTGATTGGGTTATATCTCGGCAGTTGTCTTTTAGTGATGCATACATGTTGTTGATACATGAGGGTAGGGATGATCTACTGTCACGTGAATAGTTCGACAATCTCGAAGGGCTACTCCAGAAATGGAGAAGGTACTAGAATCTGTTCTTGTTTGATAGGGTGAAGGTCCTAACATTTCGAGATTTTCGAACCTTTCGTTGTTGCCGGTAATTTCTTTCAATGATACATCCATGCATACACTTGACATTATTCAGTGAGCTTTGGGCATAGTAGAGTAGTTTTCATTCCCGCTATTACTTTTATACTTTCTAACATCTACCGTCACGCCCCGGAGTCGAAACTGCGACCCGGGCTCGCCAACAGATCCGCCATCTGTACGGAAAACTCCACACAGACGAAGCGTCTAACCTGCAAGTCAGATCTATAGCTAAACATGTATCAGAGCTGGAAATAGAATAAAGTAGCTACAGAATTCGAATACTGAACATCTGAAGAACAAACCAAAATACATAGTCATCTCCCAGACTAAAACATAATGCATCATCTCTCAGACTGTCTAGTACAAAATAAAATATCTCAGACAGGGTACATCTATTTTTGACTCTCAAAATAAAGCTGGTAAGGAGCTACTCGGCCACGCCCTTACCTCGATCTGCTGCCTCCGCTCGAACTGAAACCGGAACAGCTACCTCTGAAAATAATACACCACAGCGGGTGTGAGAACTACACCAACACGTAGTTCTCAGTGGGTACAGTCACCAACATCCACGATATGCCTACTAAGTCTACTGGAGGCAATAAGATAGGTAATCTGAAATATGAAAGCTGATATGAAAGCTACAGCTACTATATCTCAAGTATCATGCTCAAAGGAAAATACTCAACTATGAACATGCAATGCATCCACTCGCTCATGAGGTGCTCACATCAACCCAATCTCTTTGACTGCCAAATCTGGTCTAGTCAAATCTGCGCCCCTAGTGTATCAACATAGAGTGTCCAATTGGACTATCGCAATATCACACAAAGCAGCCTCATCAGGCGCATACTCATCATCACATCCGGAGAGGCAACTCGAGGGGAGCGATCCCACCGAGGAACAAGCGTGTCACATCTGGCTCAATAAGCGGCACATGCAGGCTATAATCTACGATCAAACAGATCGAAAACTCGAATGCCATCTAACCCATAATCATATCAGAGAACCCTCCACGACTCAATCTGATAATGCACTCAAAACCCCCAAGACACTAGAAAACTCATCCACTGAGCTATAAAAATCCATTCGGCCCCCAGGCATGAATATACATGCATCCTGAACCTATCCAACCCCTCTGGGTGATCTCAATGTATTAAAAGTATTTTTAAAGTCGGTTTTTCATTAGACGAGTTCGACGATTTTAAAACAGTTCAGACGTAGTTCTGATGTCAACTAATCATACAATCTAGTGTCAAATAGTCTCAAAATTATGCTAAAAATATTTGAGGTTCAGGTCTATCATCCTGTAATTTTCTAGGCAACTATCAGATTTTACCAAGTATAAAAACAGCTAAACTAGACATACTAAATATGCTTTCAACAGAATTAGAAGGCATTCCATAAAGTTTGGAAGAATTCCAACCCACCTGGATGCGCTTGTTGGTCCAGAGTCCAAAAGATCTAAAATTTAACGTGTGTGATCCTCAGGTTCCCACGATTCCAACGCACCAAAAACATTAGAAAACTCCTCCCGGTCGCTGAGATATAAGCCGAACATCGCGGTAAGCCCAAATCACCCAAAATAGTAACATCGCAGTCAATCTATCCACAAAACAGTAAATTACCTCCTACAAGATGCCCTCCAAAATTTTCAAAAAAAATATGGTTACGATTCTCGCAAAGTGTAGATAGAAATCGAGTCCTTAAACTTCCAGTTCCGACAACCGTAGACCGAGAAAATGCAAAATTATTTCAGCTCTGTCCAGAAAGTGTAACAGCAAAAAGGGGGTCTAAAGATGCTACTGGAAACCCCATAAAAACTCGAAATGGAGAGGAACAATGTACATGTAAATCGAAGGCCTACCTCTCATGGAAATGTCGCCACAAAAATTGGCGAAAAACTCCAAGAACTCAGCTCGGGGGAGCTCACGGACGAAAAGTCAACGAAAAAGACCGGTGTCGAAGAAACGTCGCAACTTGCGAGATCAGGTAGGAAAAATAACAAACGATCTCCAAAAATCCTCCACAACCCAAAGAAGCTAAGAAGACTCGAAAAAGAAGCTCACTGTCGAAAATGGCTCTCAAAACAAATCTCAAAAAACCCTCAAATGCTGGCTCAAGAGAGCTATTTATAGCCAAAACCCATGAAGACTCACTATTCGGGTCAAGGAGGTGAATTCGAGCGCCTGGATCCGGATCCTGTCACGCTCTGGCGTCGAAACTGCGACCCGGGCTCGCCAACAGATCCGCCACCCATACGGGAAGCCCCGTATAGACGAAGCGACTAACATGCAAAAGATCAACTACACTATACATATATCAGAGCTGAAAAGTAAACTGCTGAAATAAAAATATACAAATCCTCAAATAGTACATGCCAGGTCCTCACAATACATAAGTCACTCCAAAACTAAAGCTCTCAAAAGTAAAATATACATGATACATCCCAAAATCACTGACAGTACTAGTACATCACCAAAAGGATACATCTACTCTCAGAGGAAGAAGACTGGTAGGGATCTAGCTCGCGACTCCCTTACCTCGATCAGCAGGATCAGCAATTGGAGCAGCAGGAACTGGAGTAAAGGTCCCTGGAAAAAAATCACCACAGTGGGTGTGAGAACTACATCCCACAGTAGTTCTCAGTGGGTACCGCCAACAAGCCCGACGGTCTGCCCACTAAGTCTACGAGAGGCATAAAGTAACAAATGCAATATTGAAAGTAAATGCTGGAAAATAACTCTACAGCTACTATACCTCTATCTAAATGCTCAAGAAGTGGAACAGATGGGAACATGATGTATCTACTATCTCTCAAACATAATCACCCAATCTACACTGACTGCCACATAGGGTTCAGTCAAACCTGCGCCTATCTACTGCCGTTACATCCAAGGAGGACCGGACTTACGTAGGGCGTCCGTGACTGCCAAAACTGGCCCAGCCAGAGGGACTGCGTCGACAAGTCGCGATAGCAAATAATAAGCCCAACTCCGAAGTGGCACTCGAGGGGCACGACCCCACCGAGGAAAGTATCCGCGCATCTCTGTTGAGCTCAAATGTGGCTCATGCAGGCTATAGTCCAAATCCATGATCAACAAGATCGACAGTAACCAACAACACCAACTCTCACTCACAGGCTGGAAAACCATACAGCCGAGACCCACCGTCGACTCAAACGACTCCCAAAAATAAAACACTGATCTAACACTGCTACCAGACTTCACTCGGCCCCCAGGTGTGAGTGTAACATGCATCCCACAACAACCCGACCACTCGGCCCACTATCCGGCGAGGAAACTCTAAGTCCAGGTAAAATAATAGATAACAGTTTGGGAATGTCTAAAGCATAAATAACCTAGCCCAAGTTGGAATTTTCTACTAGTTTGGTTAAACATGTAGCATATGACGGGGTATTAGGTCAAGTTTCAAAAATAGCATTTAATTTACAGATTTAGGAAATAATAAATCAATATGATCTCTCCATGTTCAGAGCACCAAAATGGGTTCTTAGAAGGATCGAAGCACTACGCCGGGCTTTCTTCTGGAAGGGGACATCTTCCACTGTAGGAGGACAATGCCTGGTTAACTGGAAAACGGTGTGCAGGAGTACCGCGGAGGGTGGACTCGGAGTCCTGAACTTGGAGAGTATGAACGTGGCACTCCTCGCCAAATGGTGGTGGAGATTTCTCACCGACAAGAGCCTACTGTGGGGACCCCTTATTACTAGGCTCTACTATGGTAGGAGGAAGCCGTTGAGAGAGGGATCCACTTTCAGGCCACACTCTCAGTGGTGGCGCAATGTTCTCGCAACAAGGGACATCTTCAGATGTGGTCTATCATACTCGCTGGGCGATGGTCGGTTTATTCGCTTTTGGTCGGACATCTGGGTTGCCCAGGCTCCCCTTAGCACTATTTTCCCTGCGATCTTCGATTCTGTTAGGGGGAAGAATAGCAGGGTGTTTGAATGCCGGGGGGTGAACACCTGGAAGTGGAGGTTTATCCTTCGGGGGTTTATCCCCGGTAATCCGACGGAATTGGCGATGGTTGCTCGGCTCAAGGAGACACTTGTCGCATTTACCACCACAGCATCGAAAGATGAAGTACGTTGGAGATGGACTCAATCTGAGAGCTTTTCGGTCAAATCCCTTTATGTTTTTATCGAGAACGGCGGGGTCTCCGACCCCCGCTTTCGAGATATCTGGTCGATCAAAGTCCCTCTCAAGGTTAAAATATTTACTTGGTTAGTCCTCCGATCTAGGGTTCGGACCAAAGACAACCTGCTTAAAAGGGGTTGGACCGGGGACGGTACCTGTACCCTCTGCCTAGATGAAGCGGAGACGGTGGACCTCCTGTTCTTAAACTGTCAGCTCACTAGAACCATTCTCCAGGCTTTCAACTTGCATCATGGTTTACTCAACGACATTCGGACGGTCGCTTCGGCCTGGACCCACTCCTGCCAGAGAGGCGGATCGTTGCGAGCTAATGAACTCGCCGGACTAGCCTCGGTTTGGTGGACTATCTGGCTCGAACGCAACAGGAGAATTTTCGAAGAGCGCAAGAAGACGGTGGGTTGCATCTTAAGAGAGGCCCGAGAACGTCGGGACTGGTGGAAACAACTGGCTACTCCTCGTTAAGCGGTTTTTTTTTTTTTTTTTTTTTAGGCCCTGCTGCCTACTTTTGTTGCTGAATTCAACTTCCTTTTGAATGAAGCGGTAGCATGCTACCTTCCCCTCAAAAAAACACAAGTAACATCAATTCTCTCTTTCTAGCATGCTTCCTAATACACTCACAATCATGAATGTTTCCTACAATATAGAATTACTGATCAGTCCGCCAGTTTTGAAGACGAAGCAACCCACCAGGAAGTGCAAATTGATCCAAAGTCCAAAAAGGTTGAAACTGTACGGGGACAATCCTCGGATTCCCACAATTCCAACGGACCCAAAAACACCCAGAAATACCTCCTGGTTACAAAGATATAGTCCAAAGTTACAGTCAACACAAAATTCCAAAGTGTACAGCTTGCTGAAATTTTAGTCCCAAAGAAGCTTAATTATCACCTGCAAGATAAACTCTAAAAATTCCAATAAAAATACGATGGCGATCCCCGCGAAGCGTAGATGTCAATCAAGCCCTTAAACGTGGAATTTAGATACTTAAGTGCAGAGATAAAAATCCAACAAGGTGCTGCTGTCCAAGAACAACCACCAGCAAGAATAGGGCTAAAAAATGTACCCGAAACCCCTAAAAAAACTCAAATCTGGGAGGAATGGAAAATACAAAAAGCGTAGATTTACCTCTCGTGAATCCGACGCAGCAAAAATCGTCTAAAAATTCCATCGGAGTAGCTCTGTGGACCTCGTGGATCGAAACGCGACGGAAATGGGCCACCAACGAAAGAACATCGCACTGCGCTAACTCGCCGAAGACGTCGATGTTGCGGCCTTCAAAAAATCCGACCTCCTTCACAAGATGCAGCACAAGATGATCAACAAAGTTGCTTGAGGGCTCAAGTGGGTTTGGGCTCAGGAAAAAGCCCAAAACGGCGAGAGAATGAGCCTATTTATAGGCCCCCACACAAAAAGCCCACGAAAATCCATGTAATGGGCTTTCGGCCCCATTTTTCGGGCGCCCGGTTCATCCGGGCTGCTACAGTGAGCCCGAAACAGTGCTAGGCCCGGCCCACCAACCGCGCTCGAAAGGCCCAGGGCCCGCCACGCGTCCCCTCCGCGCCCTGCGCGCCCGGCGCACGCGGGGCCCGCCAATCGCGGCGCGCCGCGTGGCCGAGCGGTCCACGGCTGGGACCGTGGGCCGCGGTTCACGGCGGGCCGCCCGGGTCACTGCGCCCGCCAATGAGCGCGCGACACGTGGCCCCGCGGCGTCCGCCGTGCGCCGCGCCCGGCGCGGTCCAGCGCTGTCGCGCATGCGTTGACCCGCCAATAGACGCGCGCCACGTGGCAGCGCACTCCGTTGGCTACTCCCGGTGCATGCCAAGTGGGCCGTGGACCGGCCCACCCGAAAAATCGGCCCGTTTTGCCCGTTTAGCTCGAAAATAGCCGATTTTCAACGTTTTCGCGCTCTGAGTCCGTTTTTGGCATCCGTTTGACGCACAACGGGCTCGATACACCAATAATAGGTGTTTTCTTACCGCCGACCACCCAGACAGGTCGTACGGAAAGACCGGGACACCACAGATCCGCTAGCGCCCAGACACGTGGCGGCCATCAAGCCGTCCACGCCCAGTGCCCGAATCGCCCGGATTGCGCCACGTGTCCCGCCGCCTCATGCTCCGCGCGCCCCGCGCACGTGCGACGACTTACACCCGCCAATCACAGCGTGACACGTGGCCGGTCGCGGTCCACGCGCCGGGTCTTCCGGAAGATGTCGGCCAATCACACGTTGCCACGTGGCGCTGCCGCGGTGATTGCGGCGTGATGCACGCGATTTGACCAATCACACGCTGCCACGTGGCAACGCCCCTCGTTCGCTGGTCCCGGTGCACGCGCCATGGGCCGTGGACAGGCCTGGCCGCGCCCGCTTCTACAAGCGCCTGCCCGCAGCCGCGCCGCCGCGCTCCGGCACTGCCCGAGCTACAGTAACCTGCCCGTGCTACAGTAACAGTGTCCGGATCCCGAAAAATACAAATAAATAGCCGTTCTTGACCGTTTCCGCGCGCTGAATCTAAATTTGACGTCTATTTTGCAAGAATCCGCTTCCAAAATTCGACGAAGGCATCCGGATAGGCAAATTTGATCCAATTTTTGCACCAGAACCACTCCTGAGGTTCGATTTGTGCGTAACCATCATCACCACACAACATAGGCCTCCAGAAGACGCTGCTCACACCGTAAAACCACCACGGAGGTCCAAATCATCACATCTTCTACTTTTCCCTTTTGGTAGACTCGGTGGGTAGGTCGGAGGTTCGATGATTTATCCACTGAGGACTGCTTGTTAGTAGTTCTCACACCCGTTGTTACTCCCCAGTGATTTCTTCAGGAGCAAGGGTACATGCAGAGCGCGACAAGGGAGTCACAGACTAGATAGAGCTCCACCCCGACGATTTGGATAGAGGTTGTCCCACAGTTTTCTTATTTTCAGTTTTTTTAGACTTTCATACTACTGTATATATTTGGTCTGGCTGGAGCCAGCTGTTTGTATTCACTTTATGTCAGAGAGGTGGATTTGTATTATAATGAGGGAGTAGAGTTATTATTTTGAGAGTGGTATGTTATTCATAGTTGTATGCTAGTTGGAGTTGTATTATAGTCTTTGTAGCAGGTGTGTATATTGGAGTTATTGTTACAGGTGTATTTGGAGTTACTTTTATTGTATTTATTGGAGAGTTATGTTGTAACTGTATAGAGTGGTTTTTACTTGTGGTCGTTTTTATGGAGATGTATATACGGTGTTGTGTACTTGGCATTTCGATTTAGTAGAGTTGTATTTATTCTTGATATGGAGTTGGTGGTGGTATTATTGTGGGTTGTGCTTATGTTTTATAGGGGTGTTGTTGGTGATCTTTTTTGTTGAGGTATTTTGGTTGAGAGTTGTTTTTGTACATATATAGTTTAGTCTGTGATTTATTTTTTCGTTCTGTACCACTTTTTGTGACTCTTTACTCACTCCTGCATATATTATGATGTTGCTTGAGTTGTTGTATCGCTTCGTATATGTGAGAAATATTGTGTATACAGCAGATCTGTTGTCGACTTGGAATCTGGTTTACACCCGGATCGTAACAGATTAAGTTGTATATAAATTAGAATTGCTTATTCAGGAATAAATATAAGTTCAGAAACAAGTAAAATTAAGATCAATTTTACGTTTCGATGAAAATTGAGTTATTCCTGAAAATAAGAAAAATAAGAAAAATAGTGTTTGAATAGTTAGATTTAAATAGTAAAAATAAAAATAATTATAATTTTAAAATAATAATATTTTATTTAATTAATTAGTAAAAAATATTAATTAAATAATAATTTAATTTATTTAATTAACTATTGCTAAATAATCCTAAATAATAACTAATAAAATAATTAACAATAATGAGTATTGCTAATAAATAATTTAATTAACTACAAATAAATTAATAAATTAATTTGTTCATTATTTATTAGTTAAATAATTAGTTAATAAAATAATTAGATTAGTCAAAATATTAAAATAATTAAAGAGTTAACATACTAATTAAAATTATATTTACTTTAATTAAACTCATTCTCAAGTGGAAACAAGTATTTTCTAAAAAAAAGTTTGAAACAGTAGTTTCAGTCTTATACTAGTTTATTTCAGAGAGACAAAAATTATTATTCTCATCCAAATCAAATACGTTCGAAACAAGACTGCAACAAAAAAAAATAATGTCTTATTCAATGTCTTGTTCTTAAAACAAACGCTGTCTAAAAGGTAAAAGTCTTAAAAGGTGACGGTGTCCAATTAATCATATTTGATATCTCCAATTCACCTTATAAATTATTATTTAAAAAAAAAAAATTACTATATTTCTTTTGAAAAAAATATATATAATTGACTAGATATAGATGATATATATAGTAGAGTTTCTCTCTTTAAAGAGTCTCTTTGTTTCACTAAAGGTGAAATTAAAATATATTTTTGGATGAATTAGGGCTCTAGGTAAAAATTATATATTTTCTGTTGCTTGTTTATATATTTGTGGAACTAAAGTTCTATTAATTTTATTATTTATTAGATAGAAAGTGAATAGTGTAAAAGTTGAAAGTGAGAGGGATAATTTTGTTGTAAAATATTTATCTTTTCAAATTGATTCTAATAAATAATTTAAAATTCAATAAATTCAAATTGAAATATAAATGAATGCTGTAAAATAAAAGATTTAAAGAAGGCCTGCGGATTGAGGCGTGCAGAGCACTGTCCTAGAAGCAAGATTGCCCCTCTGCGTGCGAGGCTTCCCGGCAATCACTTCCAGCGATACAACGTCCACGTTCCACCCCGTCGGCACGATTTCAAGGTGGCGCAAGATGAACCCGGCGAGCTTTCAAAGATCCAGCAAATCAAAAGAAAACAAAACAACGAGAATAATATCTGGAATATTGGAATATGGGATTAGGGGAGATGGCGGTGTGAGTGAGGAAGAAGAACGTACGGGAAAAACTTCCTCTTTTAACATCCGAAATGGGCGAACGTGCGCCAACGGTAAAATATCCACCTCCGCAAGGTAAGCGAAGAGATCGTGCACTAACGGCACGATAACTTGCTCCGCAAGATAAAAATAAGTCAAATAAAAATAAAAATAAAAATAAAAATAATAATTAAATAAAAGAAAAAATAAATAATATTTAAATAAGTTTTAAATCATCAAAAATTTTAAATAAAATCCAACAATCCCCCACATGATTTAAAACTTCAAATAAAGACTGAAATTCAAAGCAACACAAAAGAACGCTGGATCTCTTATACCACGTATTCGGCGAAGGTACCTTTCGGGTTTGAACCTTCACTTAGTGCTTGTCTATGTACATCCGAGGGCACAATGGTGGACTACGCCTTGAACCAAGGCCGGTGAATCGGATTTCCACAAACCGCACACATAGTACAGCCGTTAAGGTTCGAAGCGGGTGAGCGCTATAATGGCCATGCGCTGGTATCGATTCATGTGTGTTTTAGGAAACCGCCCGCTTTCCATAGTCGCGGCCTCACGACTCCACACATATAGTAGGTCCTCAGAGGGTATCTGCAAGGTCGTACCCTGCCTCATGGGTCTTGGAACCATTCAGGGCCAAAGCCCTTCCTATCCACTTGCAGAAATGAGCACTGTCGCCATAGGGATGAGGATACAAAAACAGTGCTCCTCAAGCTACCTGTTCGACTTGTTACTACCCATTGAACCTGCAACAGGTTGGGTTGCCATCGCCGGTAACTTCTATTGTGGGCTAAGCCCCATCCCCCTCGACGATTCTAGGATCACGGTCCTAGACAAACCCTTGGTGAGCTGATCAGCCAAGTTTCTTGCAGATCTCACAAATTCCAATGCAACCACATTTTCTTTCAAATTCTGTCGAATGAACTTCTGTCTCAATTTCATAAATCTGTTCATCTTAGTCTCCACATTCTCTTGGGCACATTTATCAATTGCAGCTCTACAATCACAATGAATAGACACAGGTGCTAAAGGTTGCTCCAACAGTGGCAGATCAAAAAGAAATTCTCTCAACCACTTAGCCTCTGTTACAGTAGTATCTAAAGCTATCAATTCAGATTCCATAGTACTTCTAGAAATCAAAGACTGTTTGGTTGACTTCCAAGAAACAGCTGCTCCTCCTAGGAGAAATACAAATCCTGTAGTAGACTTCACATCAGCTGTATCACTAATCCAATTCGCATCACTATAACCTTCTAATACTGCAGGAAAACCACTATAATGCAATCCATAGGATACAGTCCCTTTCAAATATCTCAACACTCTTTCTAAAGCATTCCAATGCTCTCTGTTCGGATTATGGGTATATCTTCTCAATCGATTTACAGCATAAGCCAAATCAGGTCTAGTGTAATCCACTAGATATCCTAAGGATCCGATAATCTGTGAATATCTATTCTGGCCTATTGGATCTCCTCTATTCTTCTTAAGATGCACACTAGAATCATAAGGTGTCACTACAGGTTTAATATCAGAATATCCAAACTTCTTCAATAATTGTTCACTGTAGTGAGATTGGCTCATAATAATTTCTTTCGACTTTCTAATGATCTTCATATTGAGAATCACATCTGCTTGTCCAAGATCTTTCATATCAAAATTCTTATTTAACAATTTCTTCACATCATTTATCACATTCATGTTTGTACCAAAGATCAAAATATCATCAACATACAAACATAAGATCACAATCTGTCCATCATACTCTTTCGAATATACGCACTCATCAGACATGTTTACATGAAAACCATTTGAAACAACCAAAGAATCAAATTTTAAATGCCACTGTTTAGGAGCTTGCTTTAATCCATATAAAGATCTAGTCAATTTGCACACTTTGTTCTCATGTCCAGAAACCACAAATCCTTCAGGTTGCTTCATATAGATCTCTTCATCTAAATCACCATTTAGAAAGGCTGTCTTAACATCCATTTGATGAACAATCAGATCAAGAATGGAGGCTAAAGCAATCAACACTCTAATAGAGGTAATCCTAGCAACAGGAGCATAAACATCAAAATAATCTACCCCAGGCTTCTGTGCAAAACCCTGTGCCACTAATCTAGCCTTATACTTGTCTACAGATCCATCAGGTTTCAACTTCTTCTTAAAAATCCACCTACAGCCTACAGGCTTACATCCTAGAGGTAAATCAGGTAACTCCCAAGTATGATTCTGTAGAATAGACTGCATCTCAAGATTAATAGCCTCTTTCCAAAACGATGCATCTACAGACGTCATAGCTTGGTCAAAGGTAGATGGGGTGTCTTCTACAAGTAGGACACAAAAATCATCTCCAAAAGTCTTCTCTACTCTAGGACGCTTACTTCTTCTAGGCTCAATTTCTTCTATTGGTTCACTGACTCTAGGTCTGCTAGAGCTACCAACTAGTTCAGCAGGAAGAGATCTATCTACTCTAGTCTTAAACGGAAAAACATCCTCGAAGTACACAGCATCTCTAGCCTCAATGATTGTATTGTTAGAAATCTCATAATTTCAGAATTCACCACTAGAAATCTGCTGGCATTACTATCCTGAGCATAACCCACAAAAATTGTATCGACAGTCTTAGGTCCAATCTTCCTTTTCTTATTCTCAGATATCTTCACTTTAGCTAGGCACCCCCACACTTTAAAATAATTCAAATTAGGCTTCCTACCTTTCCAAAGCTCATAGGGAGAAACATCAGAGTTCTTGTGAGGAATCCTATTTAAAATCATACATGCAGAAATCAAAGCTTCCCCCCACAAGTTCTCAGGTGCGCCTGAACTAATAATCATCGAGTTTATCATATCCATCAAAGTCCTATTCTTACGTTCAGCAACTCCATTAGATTGAGGTGAATAGGGAGCAGTCATTTGATGTATAATTCCAAATTCTCGACAAAAACTAGTCATCTCATTTGAAGTGTATTCACCACCTCGATCAGATCTCAAAATTTTGATTTTCTTATCCAACTGATTTTCTACTTCAGCTTTATAAATTTTGAATCGGCTAAGGACCTCATCTTTTGATTTAATCAAGTAGACATAACAAAATTTCGAATGATCATCTATAAAAGTCACAAAATATTTATTTCCACCTCTACTAAGTCTACTTCCATCACAAACATCACTGTGCACAAGTTCTAAAAGATCACTATCTCTATCCACAGATTCAAAAGGTTTTCTAGGTTCCTTAGCTTGTACACATATTTCACATCTATGATCAGGTAAATCAGATTTGGGAATCAAATCAAGATGCATCAATCTTTTGATAGTATTGAAATTCACATGTCCTAATCTTCCATGCCAAACATTAGTAGAAACAACATTCAAAACAACAGCACTTTTATTCATTGGAAATGAAGATACAGAAAGTTTAAACAAACCATCACTCAAGAAACCTTCCCTACAAAATTCACACTTTTTGTTATTACTACCCTATTACATTCAAAAACTAACTTAAAACCCTGCTGAACTAAAAGAGAACCACTAATCAAATTCTTCCTAATATCGGGAACATGATGGACTCCGTGCAAGGTTAAGGTCTTCCCAGAGGTCAACCTCAAATCCACTCGACCTGTCCCAAGCACGCGAGAAGAGGCTGCATTCCCCATGTTCACCGATCCTCCACATGCGTCCTGATAAGTGGAAAACCACGACCGATCAGAACAAGCATGGACATTAGCTCCAGTATCTATCCACCAATCAGAAGAACAAAGGACAAGGTTAAGCTCAGGTAAACTAGATTCTAACCTAATAGTGGAGTCAGAAGGGTCAGAACCGGCAGTCAGCATATTCGTCTGACGCTCAGGTGGAGCTCCCTTCTTCTGCATTAGCGCAGAAGGCCGAGTCTTGCGAAAGTAGCAATCCTTCGCAAAGTGGTTCGTATTTCCACACACAAAGCAACCAAAGTTGCCTCCACTTCCCTCAGGTTTAGGCTTCTTAAAGTTTGGGTTAAACTTTCTATGATGGAATGGTTTCTTCTTAAAGTTTCTATAAGGCTGAAAGTTTCTACCCTTATTTTTAGAGTGCTCTACTAGGTTGGCTTGGGTAGTAGGCTCATTAAGTTTCTTATCCCTAGCTCGGTTCGACTCTTCTATCCTAACAGTTTAATCTAAATTGACGGATTAAAAATTTAATTAAAAATAAAATTTTAATTGACAGTGTACTAATCAAATACTATGTTTTAATTAAAAGTGCTTAATTAAAGTGCTCTGTAATAATAATTTAAAATCTTGCGGTGAGGAAGACTCGAACTCACGACATCAAGATAAACCAAAGTCAAAGCATGCGCACCAACCAACTGCGCCACTAACACAATATATTAATGCTAACAGTATTAAATATTAATTAAAGTGACAGAAAAATGATAAATTACACTACACAATATTATTAATTAATCAAACCGTACTAACAATATAAATTAAATTATCACAATTAAATAGTTAGTTATCACAATTAAATTAACACAATATTACTCTAATTAAATTATCACAATTAACAGAGCAAACTAAATAGTTAATTATGTGATTCACAGTACTAACAAGTAAATTAACAATTAATATTATTAGATAATTATACTAACAGAGTTGTATAGATCTACAATGTAGATTAAATAATTATACTAACACAACTATTTAATTAAATAAATTAATTAAATATTTATCTTCATCACAATCCCACAGTACGTACTAACATGTATGTATATAATACTAACAGAGAACAATAATGAAAGTACGACTTAATTAGCACAATAATATTTAATTAAAAATTGTATGTAAATCATAGTACGATAACAATTATGAAAAGATAAATTAATTTTAATCTTGCTTCTAGATTGTTGTAAAATATTTATCTTTTCAAATTGATTCTAATAAATAATTTAAAATTCAATAAATTCAAATTGAAATATAAATGAATGCTGTAAAATAAAAGATTTAAAGAAGGCCTGTGGATTGAGGCGTGCAGAGCACTGTCCTAGAAGCAAGATTGCCCCTCTGCGTGCGAGGCTTCCCGGCAATCACTTCCAGCGATACAACGTCCACGTTCCACCCCGTCGGCACGATTTCAAGGTGGCGCAAGATGAACCCGGCGAGCTTTCAAAGATCCAGCAAATCAAAAGAAAACAAAACAACGAGAATAATATCTGGAATATTGGAATATGGGATTAGGGGAGATGGCGGTGTGAGTGAGGAAGAAGAACGTACGGGAAAAACTTCCTCTTTTAACATCCGAAATGGGCGAACGTGCGCCAACGGTAAAATATCCACCTCCGCAAGGTAAGCGAAGAGATCGTGCACTAACGGCACGATAACTTGCTCCGCAAGATAAAAATAAGTCAAATAAAAATAAAAATAAAAATAAAAATAATAATTAAATAAAAGAAAAAATAAATAATATTTAAATAAGTTTTAAATCATCAAAAATTTTAAATAAAATCCAACAAATTTAACACTGACTTTCTCCTAAGATGGACACAAATTAATTATGGTATTTTAAAATTTTGAGTTTCAACCGAATATAATATTTTCGTAAACAAACAATAAATGTTGATATTTATGGTCAAAAATTATTTTATCTCTCCACCTTCGGTGAAACAAACTTTAATTTATTATTTATTTTTTATGTATATGAAGTTTAAAAATTTTTGAGTTTTTTTTTTATCTAATTCTAATGTTGTAATTTATTAAGAAAATTATGTTGAAATACTAAATACTCCTTTAAGTTATGTTAGAAAAGCATTAACTTGATAGTAAAATCATTTTTTTTTTTTCAAATTTTTATATATTTTTTTGGATTGTCAATTTTAAACCTTTTAATTAATTACTATATAAATAATTTAAAAAAATTATAATTTTTTTTTTTTAGATATTTTGAATGCTTTAATTATTTCTAAAAAAACTAAACCTAGAATAGGAAGTCTCGTCATGAAAGATAAGTTCCAGCTTGAAGGTTTTTGATATGTAAAATATTTTATTCATTCTGAGATGAAGTAAATTATACTGGTTACTTCAAAATGATCAGTAAATAAATTTTTATTTCAAAATAGATGAAGTGTATCATATATCTGAAATTGGGTGTAGGAATAGCATTGCTCTAGTTGAAAAATGCTAGTTGTACATCCCTTTCGGGATGTATATCTTACCCCGCATTTATTTTAGAATAAGATAAATTTTATTTGTTATTTCGAAATAATAAATAAAATAATTTCCACCTTACATAAATAAAATATGTATAGTACACTCTAAATAAAATGTATTAATCTTCTCAAGTCATAGTTTGTCCTTTCAATTCCAAACTTTGACAGGGATGTGCAGAGAAGTACCAAAAGCTTCAACATAAGACCAGTCCTATTCAAAGGTTGAAAAACCCCCTGCAAGCATCAAGAAACACTGAAAAGTGAAATGACATATTTGCTCCTGTCTGAACGGTCCGCCCCCCCCCCCCAAAAAAAGAAAAACCCTAAGGTACTGTTTGGGAAGAGTATAAAGGAGGGATATCCCCCGTTTATATCCAAACGGTTTGGGGATATCCCCGTTTGGAGATATCCCCGCCAAACGGGGATATTCTCCAACCCCACACGGGATATTCCCCCTACCGGGTATGGGGTGGGGGGGGGGGAATATCCCCCCCCCAACCCGGCCCCTTCCCAAGGCAAAGGGCATTTATTTTTTTTTTAAACTTGATTTTTTTTATTTCTTTTATACTTCGTGTGTGTTTTTTTTTTTTTTTTTTTTTTTTTTTTTTTTTTTTTTTTTTTTTTTTTTTTTTTTTTTACTTCGTTTGTTTTTTTTTTTTAAATTTTAAAATTTTAATAAATATTTAAATTTTAAAATTTTAATTTTATAAATTTTAATTTTTTAATTTTATATTTTAATAAATCTAAAAATTAATAATTAATTAAATATAATATATAATTAAAATTACATTTTAATCATTAAAAAAATTATATATAATTTTAAATTTTAATATATATAATTATATATATATATATATTTATATAAAAAAATAATAATTAATTATATAAAAAAATTATATATAATTATATATATTAATTATATAATTATATATATTAAAAAGAATAATTAATTATATTAAAAATTATATATAATTATATAAAAAAATTATGCTTCAGGGTTGTTTTTTTAATTAAAAATTTTAAATTATAAAAAATATTGAAATTATAAATTTTAAATTTTATAAATTTTAATTTTTTTTAATTTTATATTTTAATAAATCTAAAAATTTTATTTTATTTTTAAAAATTATTAATTTTAAAATTTATACAATATTTTTATAATTTTTTTAAAATTTATATAAATTTATAAATTAAAATTTTTACTCCTACTTAACATTTTAAAATTAACATTTTTTTTTATTCCCACTTAAAATATACATAAAAGTAAAGGTCACATCGTCATTAAACAAAAAAGTCAACTTTATACCTCTTATTCTTCATCCCCAATCCAAACACCTATTTTCTTATACCAGGTTTAAGCCTCATTTCCAACCAAACACAATTTAGGTTTAAACCAGGTTTATTCCTTACTTTATACCTATACCTGGTATAACTCATTCCGGTATAAGCCACATCCATACGGTACCTAAAAAAATTAGGGTTCTGGTGTATCATTTTTTGATTGATTTGATTTTGATCAGTTTCAACTATTTTGGAACAACAAGATACTTCTAGAACAGCAAGGTGTTTTAAGAAAGAAAAATATTTTTTATACACTACGATCTTATTTATTTTAGAATAAAATAAATTTTATTTATTATTTCGAAGTGACAAGTAGATAAATACTGATATATTAATATTTAGTAAACTAAATTAAATTATAAAACTTAATTATCATAAATCTAAAAGTTCGAGCCGAAAATTTTAACAAATTAAAAATTAAAAATCAAAAGTGTCCCAGCCTCTCAAATTGGCTTGTTTTATAATTTGAAATTAATTTTACTAATAAAAGTGATTCGAACTAACATATATATATATATATATATATATATATATATATATATATATATATATATATATATATATATATATATATATATATATATATATACATTAAAGACGCTGAATAATTGCGTTAATAGTCATGAAACTTTTTTTCAAAGTTTTATTTTACATCCTATTCTTTCAAAGCTAATGCCCTTAAATTCATATAAATGTTTCAAATTAGGTTATTTTATCATCTCAAGTTAATTTTACAAATAAAAAAAAAAATAATGATTTTGAGTGTTTGATAAGGAGGTGTTTTGGTTTGCTGTTAAATTCACTTACAAATTGTTTCAAATTTGGATTGTTTCAAAATTAGTTTTTCATAAATTAAAATTTTACAAATTCAGTAGAAAAAAAATGGTGTTTTTATTTTCCGGTCAAAACTGGTGAGTCCACGATGAATGCTTTCACGTGGTTCACGAGGAAAGTGAATAACCTCATGGACCACATGATTGTTGACATACATAGTGGTCCATAAGGAAAGTGAAGAATTTGGTAGTCAACGTTGACTATTGAAATAGCAATCTAAAAGGAGAGATAAATTAGGTTTTCAAAATAAAAATATAAATAATCAAGCAAATCAAATAAAACGAGTAAGAATAGAAGAAATGCAAACTCAAAAGTATACGATCCTGATTTTATAAAACACCAACTAATTTGTCAGTAGTCAAACACTGACCCTCTTAACGCTGTTAGATGGGTCAAGAGGGAGTTGTCGGACGGGAGGGATTTGGGTGCCTTTTTTTTTTTTCTCTCTCCTTTTTTTTCTTCTAGAGACCTAGCTGTCTCACTCATATTGTGCTTAGTTCAGTTTCCGGTTGAATGAAGCGGATAGCGCGCTATTTTTTTTCTCAAAAAAAAAAAAAAAAGAAAAGAAAAAAAAGAAAAGAGTATACGATCGATTCGTTTTGAAATTCAACACTTTGTCTACATTCCCGCCAATTTCTCAACACGAGAGAACGTTGGATCTCTAATACTTTTGCGGACAAGTATCAAGCTTTTACACCAATACTTTTTCTTCAAGAAAATACTCAAATTATATGTATTTTTCTCTCTTTCACATAATTTTCTCACTATAAGAATCACTATAAATATTTCCAAAGCTCTATATTTATAGCCAAAATTCAAAATCAATTCATTGATGTATGCTGCCAGTTTCTAACGCCCTAAACATGATTTAGATGCTCTAAAGTTAAACCATTTTGTCTCATTAGATAACTCTAAACTCACCTTGGGGCATCTTAAACTTAAAAATTCTATCATTGCAGAATCTCAATCAGAAATCGATATGCGTAAAATTTAACTTTCAAGCGCCCTAAAGGCCTTCGGGTGTCCAAAACAGCTGAAATAAAAAAAATACAGACAATCATTTTCTATTCAGAACATATTACCAACCATGTGGACGCCCTAAACCACTTTCGGACATCCGAAAGCCTTCTCGGATGCAGACTACGACAGATCCCAATCCCTATTTTAGGCACTCAAAACTGAATTGCAAAACCGGATGCTACATTTAGGTGCCCGAAATTGTATTCGAAACCTGTAGCAATACATTAAATCAAAATTTGAAGTTTTGAATACCTTTTTGGACTTTGTAAATAAATTTTGGGCATTTTTTTTAAACACAAATTTCAGATGAAAACCTTTTTGCTCCAAATGTGCTTTTTGAATAAAAGTAATTTTATAAATAGGCTTAATTTTACTCAACTCTCTTTCAACTTGAGTGATTTTGACAATAAAAGCCCAATGAGAGTTGAATGGTTTAGAAGCTCATTTAGCTCCTTTAACAAGAGAAGTACTGTGATATGGTGTGGGGTCAACGAGTTCTTATTGCTAGTGAATCGAGTTGTTACATATGGTATCAGAGCCAATAACCAGCCGGAAGTGTGCGGTGAGTCTCGGCTGAGCCTGGATCTAGATGATAGGGCTAGCGAGAAAATTTTCACATTACCTGTTGATCTTGGGCTGCTGTGTGTGTGTTTGGGCTAACGATGACGTCAGACCTAAACGGGGGGAGTCTGTGACGCCCCCAATAATCCCACATCGAATGTTGATGGAATTGTGATTGAGTTTATATTAGACATGGACACTAGTAATAATAACTGGACTTAAGCATTTTGGGCTGTGGGTTGGGTCCAACGAGATATTATTGCTAGTGGACCGGATCGTTATAAGCACCATGTAAAAATCTAAACATAAAACTCAAGCATGAAAGATTAGCAATTTAAGATTATTATTATTTGTAATCATCAAAATTTAAACAAATATTCGAATCACTAAGGCAACACATATGGGTGCTTTCAGAAGAACTAAGGTTCCGTATTTCTAAGTTTTTTTTTTTCATGGACTTTCGAATAAACGTTTGGTTTCTTTAGATTTATTCTATAATATTTAAATTATTTAAAAAATAAATTTTATAATTTAACAGTATTAAAATATTCAAATGAATTAATAACTCCGATTCTACAATCTAAAACTTTAGTATTGCATCCTCATTTTTTATAAGGTTTTTATTTTTCAACTTTTGATTTTTTTAACTTTTGAAAATAAACTTATGAAAAAATTAGACTTTGAATTCGAAACTAAGAGAACTCGAGAACTTGGGACCTCCTTTTTTCTTTTTTTTTTTTTTTTTTTTGTCTAATTTCTAATCTGAAATGCTTTGTTTACTTATATTTTCTTTAGAGAAATCTATATATCACGAAAATTTTTATAAATCTTGCGTATTCGTGTCGGATACGTGTGTGTTCCTGTCGAACTCGTGTTCGACGCAGGCGCACCATAAATACACATTCGGTGCGAATCCATAACTCATCCCATTAAAAAATTTATTTATTTATTTATTTATATATATATATATATATATATATATATATATATATATATATATATATATATATATATATATATATATATATATATATATATATATATATATCCCATTAAAAAATATATTTATTTATTTATTTTATATATATATATTATGTAAGATAATAAATATTTTAATTTTTTAATGAATATATAAAAAGTTGTTTTGCCAATATAAATAAATTATATATATGTTAGAGAGTTTTATCCATATTTTTTTAAAAAAAATATATAATATTTTAATAAAATTAACTATTTATAAATAATAAATATATATTATTATTATTAAAAAGTGTTCATATTGTGTCCGTATTTTAATAATTTAAAAATTATCGAATCACAGTATTTGAATTGTATGGTGTTTGTGTTTCGTATTTTATAGCATATGATTGGCCCCTGACTTCTTTTCCCCATGTTATATATTTTTTTAACTACTACATTAATCCCTTTAGTTAAATATTAAACAGAAGTGAGCCTTACATTACTCTTTCCAATTTAATTGCACCCTTGATCCTCTCTCTCTCTCTCTCTCTCTCTCTCTCTCTCTCTCATTACACAGCCAAGCAATGATTTAAAAACTTGGTTTTACCAAATCAGATCGATAAAGCGATTCTCTTCAACTCCTTTGAATCATTCGAACCAATTATTCAACTGTAAGACTCGTAAAATTTAAATTCAAAAAAAAAAATGCACAAAAGAAACCTAAGTGGTTGTGTATCGGTGTACAAGTTATATAGTTTTCGGAACACGATTCCTCGATTTACAGATCCGAATCTGATCTCGATAATTTGAAATAGTGCGACCGTCTCGTCGAATTGATTAAAGACAGTGTAAACCGATTTTCGATCTGACAGTCGGATCGTCTCGAAATCAGCGAAGAGAGAAGTGGGTCCCACAACTTAAGTTGTGAATAGTAACCCCTGATTTAAATTCTCCGCCGGCCAACGTCGGCCGATCGATCGTCTGGAGTCCGAATCGGATAGTCCAGATACTCGATTTAAATGGCACATCGTTCTGAGCGCAGTGGCGCTGACGAAATTTGGGTTTGACGAGCCTAGGGCATTGTAGTGAGTGCCAAACTGTTAATTGCATCGTATAAGATAGATCGAGAATTTATCGGGGCACAAACTTGAGAAACCAAATACGCTACCTGGAAGGTTTCGTCGAGCCGGACGTCGTGGCAAAGCCCGTTTTTCAATTTGGCGACTCTAGTGCCTCAAAATGCTTGAAAACAGAGAAAAAATGGGTATTTTTGCAAAGAAGTCCACATTTTATGGACCAAATTGATTCAGACTTTTTAGAGAGGGACCTAAATGTGAGACAAAGTCCCTGTGAAGGACCTAACTTAAAATATTGAGACTTGGGAGACTAGTTTGCATATTGTTGCAAGTAGTATATATATGCATGTTTGGGCTTTTGTTATGAACCCTACCCCGAATCCATTGCACCGTAGCTGCACTAGAGAAACCCCTCACCTCCCTCTGCACTCTTCCACGACGGTTACACCCAAGCTGCCGTCGGCCATCGCCGGAAAAGCAAAAGAAAGCAAGAAACAAACCTTGCTATCGGGTTTGGTTGAGAAGGAAGCAACCAAAAGACTTGGAACTTCTCCAAACCATATCCGAGACCTTTGTTAGCCTCTAGAGACCCTCCTCGAGAAGCGCCGGAGCCCTGTTCTGCCGCACGCCGCCGGGAGACCTTCCTTTCTTCTTCTTCTTCCTCAGATCCAGCGGGGTAGGTTTTGCTTTTTCTTTAAATTTCTTGCAACCTAGCCTCCAGAAGTCATCTTCTGACATCACAAGGATGCTTCAGACCAAGCCC
The DNA here is from genome assembly GCA_029168755.2 of Tillandsia fasciculata. Classification (NCBI taxonomy): domain Eukaryota; kingdom Viridiplantae; phylum Streptophyta; class Magnoliopsida; order Poales; family Bromeliaceae; genus Tillandsia; species Tillandsia fasciculata. The sequence continues at coordinate 26,557,019 of CM054934.1, read as the reverse complement.
CGAGGTTCCTGGACCCTTGGTTGCCGTCGGGTGAAGATTGGGTCGCCGGAACCCTATAGTTGGTCGGATCTACGCGAGGGCTTCCTCCAGCCGTTCAAGGTTGGATTTAAGTTGGTGGTTCGCTCCTGTTTGACACTAGGAGGACCTCTACAAAGTTTGAAGCAATATGATTCAGTGTGGAGTTTGGGAGTCGAAACCCGAGTTTCGCGTGTGTGCACTTGGCCGAGCAACGCCGCCCCGTTACCGCCGTCGCTCCTCCGGCGCCGGCCAACCTCTGGTAAGCTTCCTTATACCCTAGGCACTCCTCCAGACCCTTGCATGCGACCCCTAAGCTTGCTTCTTCTTCTTCCTCGGCCGACCAGCGTGCGGGGAGGTGCAAGCTTGGTAGGGTGATGCTCCTTCCACCTCTGGAAACCCTCTGAAGCTCGTGCTCACCTTGGTTTGAAGCTTGACTGAGTGGAGAGAGGGTTCGGCCAACTTGAGCTCCATAAAAGGAAAAGCAAGGTTATCTTGCTCTAGCAACTTAACCAGCAGGCACACAACCTCCTTCAGGTGAGCCCCCGAGTTTTTGTGATGCCCTATAACTAATGCTCACTTTAGTTTCTGTCTAGAACCCGTGGGTTGGGTGGCAGCCCAACGTCAAGCTCTATATATGACTTAGATGAACCACTATGCGGTTGCCACCTGTTGGGTGTCTTTGCTGAGGTACAGAGATGAGCCTCTGTGTATTTTGGGTCGATGTTTAATCCGATTTGTAAAATTTTGAGTACAAGTCCGCAGTTAAACCTCCTCTTAATTTGTTGTTTCTTTGTGTAACTTCATTCTTTTTGTTCATTTGTAATTGTTAGATGTTGACACCATCCATGGAATTGATGGATGAAGCCATTATTCACTTAATAAATGCTAGTTTAGTTTTTTATAAATTGTCTTTTCATTTTTTTTTATAAAATTAATGTGTCTTTTAGTATTCCTAAAATGTCTTTTAGTATTTATAAAAAGTATCTCTTAGGTTTTCTATAAAATTTATGAGTGAGTTAATGTATTGGAAGGTTGAAAGGTCTTTTGAGAGACTATATATATGTAATAACTTATGTTGAAAGAAACAAGTTAAGTTGAGTTGAATTTTTTACTTTTATTTAAGAAAAAAGATTTCTTCTTATTTTACTCCTATCTCCTAGATAGGGATGTCAATGGGTACGAATACCCGATATTTTATCCGAACTCGAATCCGAACGGAATGGATTTACCTGATGTTAAACGGTATGGATTCGGATATGGATATAAAAAATAAAAATCCGACGGATTTAAATTTGGATATGGATTTTGATTGTACCCGACCCGAACCCGAACCCGACCTGAACCCGAATTAATTTTATGTTATATAATATATGTTTATATAAATATTTGATATTATATTTAAATTTATATTTTAAAATTTTAAATTTAATATAATATATTTTTGAATATTATAAGAGAAAGAAAAATAATTATTTCGGGTTTGGATTTTCGGGTTCGGGTTCGGGTTCGGGTGCGGATTTTGGATTTTTGGTCGGGTTCGGATTTGGATATGGATTTTTAAAATCCGTCGGATTCGAGTTCGGGTTCGGATTTTGTAGTCGGGTTCGGGTTCGGGTTCGGGTTCGGGTCTTTGAAAATCCGCCCCGAATCCGCCTCGTTAACATCCCTACTCCTAGATGGATTTTCTTTGAGAGAAGAGTGTTGCTTGATCGCTACAGCTGGTGGAGTCCTTGCGGTGGCAAGTGTTACTCGACCATTGCATTGGTGGATTCCGCGTAGTGGTGAGTGTGCTCGAGTTCGACGTGGTGGATTCTACGGCGAGCCGAGTGTTTATCGGTTCATTTTTGTCCTATCTCCGCGCCCCCTCTAAGTTCCAACATCAGATTGGTATCAGAGCCTTGGTTCAAGATGGCTAACAACCATAGGCGTGGTCCACGCATGGAGGATGCCCCAACGCGTGAGCGTGATTTGCAGGATGTTGAGAGGGAAGATGACTTGCGGAGACAAGTGCGACTTCTTGAAGAGCGACTTGTTCGCTTCGAAGCTTTGGAACACGACGATTCTCGTCATGGTTCAGAGCAGGAAGACGAGGAGAATATCAACCCTTTTCATAACGCTTGTAGACGGGCGCCTAGTGAGGAAGGTTCTCTACATCGACAACCTCGGAGGAACCAAGAGTTCCGCTGGGACCTCGGCATCAAAGTAAATATCCCTGAGTTTGAAGGAAGGATGCAACACGACGAGTTCATTGATTGGCTTCATACGGTAGAGCGGGTCTTTGAATATAAAGATATACCCGATCACTACAAAGTAAAGCTTGTGGCTATCAAGCTTAAAAAGCATGCATCTATTTGGTGGAGCAACTTAAAGTTCGACAAGCTCGCGAACGAAAATAAAAAATACAAACTTGGGAGAAAATGAAGAAAGAACACAAGAAGAAGTTTCTACTAGAACATTATATGCAAGATGCTTTTCTCAAGTTTCACCGCCTGAAACAAGAGAATTACTCCGTCGAGGAGTACTCGGAGGAGTTTGATCATCTTATGATGCGATGCGGCATTTATGAACCGGAAGAGCAAACCATCGCTCGTTACCTTGGTGGGCTTCGTCGTGAGATTTTCAACATCGTCGACCTTCAACCTTATTGGACATACAACGACGTCTACAAGCTTGCAATTAAGGCGAAGAGGCAACTCAAGCCAAAGGATGAACGTCGACCATCTAGTGCCAGTAGTACTCAACCCATAGGCCGTGAGAACACTTATAACCGGGAGAGTGCTTCTCAAGCTTCTAAGGCCATATCTCAAAAGTCCTACCCAAAGCAAGAGGCGGTGGCTACTTCCAATCGTCCTAGTTCTTCCAACTCCAACCCGCGGCGATGCTATAAATGTCAAGGCCTCGGGCATATTGCCTCTGAAAGTCTAAATAGGATAATTGTTACTCTCTTGGAGGAGACACCTGATGTAGAGGAAGGCCTCGAAACTACTTCACCTGTGTATGATGAAGAGGTGGAAGAGGAAGATGAAGTCACCTATGGCAGAGGAGGTGAGGCTCTTATCATTCGACGAGCTTTAAGTGCTACACCCGTTGAGAGTGATGATTGGCTTCGCAATAATATTTTTCACACACGGTGCACTTCTCATGGCAATATATGCAATGTTATTATAGATGGGGGTAGTTGTGAAAATGAGATTTCTACAACTATGGTAGAGAAGTTACAACTTCGTGTAGAGAAACATCCCCAGCCATATAAACTCTCATGGCTTAAGAAAGAAAATGATGAGAAAATAGAGAAAAGGTGTTTGGTTGGTTTTTCTATTGGTAAAAATTATAAGGATGAGGTGTGGTGTGATGTCATCCCCATGGATGCATGTCACTTACTTCTTGGACGTCCTTGGCAATATGATAGGAAAGTCATGGATGATGGCTTTAAGAACACTTATACATTTACCAACGATGGGGTTAAAACCACACTAGGTCCTTCCAACCCTGAGCATTTATCCAAACTTTCTATAGGAGAGGATAAAAGCTTGTACTCTAAGTCACTATTTCTTGAGGAGCTGTCAAAATCTAGTGAGGCATATGCTTTACTTCTTGTGGAGGAAAATAAAATGAAAAATGAAATACCTCCTATTATCTCACCTTTTATTCATGAGTTTAAAGATGTGATTCCGGAAGAGATTCCACTCGGTCTTCCACCTATACGGGAGATCCAACATTGCATTGACCTAGTGTCGGGCGCCACTATACCCAATAAGGCAGCCTATCGAATGAATCCAAAGGAAAATGAGGAACTACAACGACAAGTTGAAGAGCTTATTCGCAAAAACTTGGTGCGAGAGAGTATGAGCCCGTGCGCAGTGCCGATATTATTGGTTCCAAAGAAAGATGGCTCTTGGTGCATGTGTGTGGATAGTAGGGCGGTCAACAAAATCACTATTAAGTATCGCTTTCCTATTCCGCGACTCGACGATCTTCTTGACCAACTTCATGGTGCCTCAGTTTTCTCCAATGTTGATCTAAGGAGTGGCTACCATCAAATCCGTATGCGCTATGTGCCCTGGTGATGAATGGAAAACAACGTTCAAGACGTGTGATAGTCTCTACGAGTGGATGGTCATACCATTCGGCCTCTCAAATACTCCAAGCACTTTTATGCGGCTTATGAACCATGCATTCAAACCTTTTATTGGCAAGTTTCTTGTTGTTTATTTTGATGATATTTTGATCTACAGTAACAATATTAAGGAGCATATAGCGCATCTTTCGGCAAGTATTTCAAATTCTACGAGAGCAAAAGCTATTCGCCAACTTAAAGAAATGTGAATTTGTGACAAATAGCTTAATTTTTTTGGGCTATGTTGTCTCGGCCGAAGGTATCAAGATGGATCCAGCAAAGGTTGAGGCCATTGTTACGTGGCCCGAACCTACTTCACTTCATGACATTCAAAGCTTTCATGGACTTGCTTCTTTCTATCGGCGCTTTATCAAGGGCTTTAGCACCATCATCACCCCTATCACTAATTGCTTGAAAGGAGGATCTTTCAAATGGACGGATAATGCAAAGAAGAGTTTTGAGCTTCTCAAAACAAAGATGATAGAAGCTCCTCTTCTCACGCTCTCTGACTTCAACAAAGTGTTTGAGATAGAGTGCGACGCCTCAAATGTTAGAATCGGCGCAGTTCTTAGCCAAGAAGGTAAACCTCTCGCCTTCTTTAGTGAAAAGTTGAATAATTCTCAACAAAATTATTCTACTTATGAAAAAGAATTTTATGCTATTGTTCAAGCTTTGGAGCATTGGCGCCACTATCTTATTTCTAAAGAGTTTGTTCTATTCTCCGATCATGATGCCTTAAAGTATATTCATGGATGGCACAAACTCAACCGGAGGCATACTAAATGGGTAGAGTTTTTACAAGCTTACATTTTTCATATTAAACATAAGGCGGGTAAGCAAAATAGAGTGATAGATGCTTTGCGTCGAAGATATGCTTTACTTTCAACCATGCAAGTGCAAGTTTTAGGCTTTGAGGTGCTCAAGGAGCTTTATGAGGATGATTCATATTTTGGCGAAATGTTGAAAGAGTGTTCTAATGGGTCTTACAACAACTTTATTCTCCACGATGGCTATCTTTTCAAAGGCAGCCTTCTATGTATTCCTCAATGTTCCCTACGTCATTTTATTATAAAGGAAGCTCACGAAGGAGGACTTAGTGGCCACTTTGGGAGAGACAAGACAGTAGTTCTATTACAAGAGCATTTTTATTGGCCACACTTATATAAAGATGCTTCTAACTATATTGTAAGGTGCAGAATGTGTCATATTGTTAAGAGCCATGTTCAAAATACCGGTCTATACACGCTGTTGCCAGTTCCAAATGCACCCTAGGAGGATGTGAGTCTTGACTTTGTTTTAGGTCTACCGTGGACTCAACGGCACAAGGACTCTATCATGGTGGTCGTTGATCGATTCTCTAAAATGGCACATTTTGTTCCATGTACGAAAACGATGAATGCTACTCTCATCACCGACCTCTACTTCCGAGAGATTGTTAAGCACCATGGCATTCCAAAGACAATCACATCCGACCGAGATCCAAAGTTTGTCGGTCATTTTTGGCGTACTCTATGGAGGAAGTTGGGCACTACTCTCCAATTTAGCTCTTCTCATCATCCCCAAACCGATGGTCAAACTGAGGCTGTCAATCGAAGTTTGGGTAATCTTCTACGAAGTTTAGTGGGGAAGAATATTCAACAATGGGATCAAGTTTTGCCGCAAGCGGAATTTGCATACAACCGATCTTCTAGCCAAATAACAGGTGCAAGCCTATTTCAAGTGGTCTATGGTCGCAGTCCCATTAGCCCACTTGACCTTTCTCCCCTTCTTGCTACTCATTCTTTTAGCAGTGATGCTGATGAACAAGCCAAGCATATTAAGCAACTCCACAAGCAAGTTCGAGCTCGCATCATTAAGCACAATGAGAAGTATCAAAAGGCGGCTAACAAACATCGTAAACCGGCGACATTCAAAAAGGGTGATTTAGTGTGGGTGCATCTTCTCAAAGAGCGCTTTCCACAAGGCCGACATGGCAAGCTTAAACCGAAAGCAGATGGACCATTCAAGGTATTACAAAGAATCGGTGAGAATGCCTACAAGATCGAGTTGCCCGGCGAGTACAATGTTTCGGCGAGTTTCAATTTTGCGAATCTTTCATCATATAATACCGAACTTGAGGACAAGTTATTTTAACTGGGGGAGAATGACACCGTTATTGGAATTGATGGATAAAGCCATTACTCAATTAATAAATGCTAGTTTAGTTTTTCTATAAATTATCTTTTCGTTTTTCTATAAAATTAATGTGTCTTTTAGTATTTCTAAAAAGTGTTTTTTAGATTTCCTATAAAATTTATGAGTGAGTTAATGTATTGGGAAGTTGAAAGGTTTTTTGAGAGACTATATATATGTAATAACTTATGTTGAAAGAAACAAGTTAAGTTGAGTTGAATTTTCTACTTTTATTTGAGAAGAAGGATTTCTTCTTATTTTACTCCTATCTCCTAGATGGATTTTTTTTTAGAGAAGAGTGTTGCTTGATCGCTGCAGCTGGTGGAGTCCTTGCGATGGCAAGTGTTACTCGACCATTGCGTTGGTGGATTCCGCGTAGTGGTGAGTGTGCTCGAGTTCGACGTGGTGAATTCTACGGCGAACCAGATGTTTATCGATTCGTTTTTGTCCTATCTCCGCGCCTTCTCTAAGTTCCAGCGTCAGATGTGATTTTGAAATTAAAAATCGCTTCGATATTATGTTTCTGTTTTGCTACAAATTTTGATAAAATTTTGGAAAAAAAAAATAAATGTATGTGGCGGAAGCGAGAGCTCGGGTCGATATACGAATGAGATCCGCTAAGAAAAAACCCATTAAGAATATTATTATTTTTTTTTTTGCCCTAGTGCGATCGAGCGATGTAATCTAAACTTTGTATTCATTTTTTCTTCACATAGTGGAACTCTTATTTTTCGCCCGTAATTTTTTTCTCTACAAAACTTTTTTTACGTAAATCTGTGTATTTATTTCTGTCGTATATTTGAGATCTATAATTATATGGTGATTATTTTTTATTTTATTTTGATTTATGCGCTCGTTGCTAACAATAATGACCGTCATTCATCATGCTAATGGATCCTTTATTTGAAAAGCTAAATAGCTGCTGCATGTTCTAGCTAAGATTTTTAAAAGTCCAGATCTAAAATCCGAAACTGAACTCGCAAAACCTTTTATCCTTACCCTATTGCAAAACATATTATAATAATATTTAAAATTTTATAATACAAATTCAAATGTAATATCAAATATTCATATATATTTTACAATACAAAGCCAATTCGAGTTCGGATCGGATTTGGATCAGATACCATATGAAAATTCATAGTTGAATCCCAATCCATAGAATTTTATATTTTACACCTATCCAAAACCATATTCATTTCCCGTTCGGATTGTCCCATTCGGATTCAGGATAAGATAAAATAACAAGTATCCGTATGTAACGCCCCAATAATTTCAGACCAGTTAAAAAAAAAAACATCTAATTAGAAATATAAAAAATCACATAACCTAATAATAATAACAACTGAACTTAACTATTTTTTAGTAATATAATAGACTATACACCTTAATAATAATAATTACTGGTCTAAAACATTTAGACCATGCTCCTTAATAATAATAATTGAGCGAAAATATTTATTATTGCTAGTCGGTCGAATCATTATTCTTAGTGCAGCAAACCAAGAGTGTTTCCGTTTGCAGTAAAAGCCATCTCCAAATTTTCCTTGGAATGAGTGATATAATGAAGTTTCATCTATTTAGCTCTGCCAGCAACCACCTCTCAAAATATCATTTCTGTGTCAGCAAGTATAATAGATTTTTCTTTTTTTTCTTTTCTTTTTTTCTCCTCTGAAATTGTCCGTCAGCATGGATAATAATATATTTAAGAAAAAAAAGATGTTAAGAATCAGGCACACAACCCAAACATCTCCAGAAGGAGCCCAGAAAGGGATCCATAGAGGCCGACTGCGGCGGAGAATGTTGAGATGGCAATTGTAAGGGGAGATGTTTGAAGAATGCTTTCACTGCGCCGGTCACGCCATCTTCTGTTTCCATCGCCTTCGCCAACTCGAGAGCTCGCTCTTTCACCTGCAAGTTTTCACGAATGTTCACCGATTTTAGATCTGTACAAAAGCAAACTACTGCCATCCTGCGAAAGTTTAGAGATGGTTTGATCAAAAGCTGAAAAACCAATTTTTCGTCATCAACAAAGTAAGGAATAATATAATATTTTTTAAAAGAAATTGAAAAAGATAACTAGGACAATGCTATTGTTCTAATATAAGATGCTACAATCAAGATTTCTAGGTTAGTTACTTTAGCCAAATCATAATTTGGCGAGTTAAGGACATGTTCACACAGCCAGAATGGTAATTACAATTAATAATGACAATATTATCGCGACGGTAGGGAAAGAGAACTTAAAAGGATATTCAGTAGAACTCACCTGAGGATCCAGCATAAACTTTATCGCATCGACCAACTTTTCCAGTGAAAATTCTTCAACAGGTATAGGCGGGGGCCCTAACCCTCGAGCATGCACCCGATCTCCCCAAAAGGGTTGGTCGCCAAAGAAAGGTATTATGGTAGTTGGACACTGCATATTATTTATAGACAAATGTAAGAACTAATTATGTTGAAACTCAGAACCTCCCGACGTGAAGAGAAAATCACAAACCCATAAGCAAGCGAAAGTGGCAAATCAACAAGAGAGAGGAGAGTGCAGAGGTTCCTACCGCTGCTTTGAGGCCAGCAGCAGTTGTTCCAGCACCGCCGTGATGAACCTGAGAAAATTTTACAGAAAAAAAAAAATAGAAAAAATAAAAAGGAGTTTACCAGCAGATTAAGAGATTAAGAGAGTAATGCACTTAATCGTCGAATAAGCAACATAATTGATCCAACTTATTGGCAGAAAAAGAAGAAAAATAACTTACCACTGCCTTACACTGCAAGAAAAGCCAATCATGGGGAATGTTGTCCAGCAGATATACAAAATCTTTGGGTTCTGCCACTGACAAAATACATTTGTTTTTATGAATGAGCTGCTGATGAGCAACAATGTCGCAAGTAGTGCGACTACATCAAGCTGAGAAAAAGGACTAAAGAAGCTTACAATCCCCTAGTCCACCCCAGCCCTTGTTGATGATGCCTCTCTGTCTGGTGAGTTCAAGTGCCTCAACAATGATTTTAGTCATCTTTTCTGGTTCTTGAACTGGCTAAGATATCACAACAGAATATTCAAAAGAAATACTCAACAAAAGCACCTTGCAAAAGAAAATTATCGTAAATGGTGAATGGTAACTAGGACTTTTATCGAATATCTTGTCCTTCTACTTTTGAACTAAAGATGTTGAATATATCATATTAAAAGCACTCTTCTTAAGCTTTTAGAGACGTATGGTTTTCACATTATGCGACACAGTGTCAAAGCAGGAGATCCTAAGTTTGAGTTCCACTAAGCTCCTAGCATAACTACTATTTTCTCCCCATTTAATTCAAGTCAATATCTTGGGCCTACCAAAATATTTCGAGACCAGATGTGAAGGTAACTGTTGACTACATAATATTAAAAACACTATCCTTTGACAGCTTAAGTTCTTAGAGACAATCGGTCATTCCACATTATTACAAACAACTTCTATGGAAAAAAAAAAAGCAAGAACAATAAATCTGTTAGTCCTTCTCAATGGTTGGACTAAATCACATGAATATAGTCAAACTCGTTAAATTTGCAAATTTATACCTATTAATATTTGACATACTTAAGGCATCTACCAATCTTCACTAGCACAACAAGAAATCTGTTTTGATGCTCCTCATTATCTTTAAATAGTAAAAGTGGTCTTGGAAATCTACCGCAAATTTCAGTTGGCTCAACTATCACTTAGCAGCTGTTTGGTTCCTCAAAAAAGCGTGGAAAAAATAAATTTCAACAAAAAAAATTTCCATGGAAAACCTTTTTTTTTTTTTTTTTTTTTTTTTTTTTTTTCTGCTTGGTTTTAACGAAAACCAACTTTCTTGGAATTTTTTTTCCAAATTTTATGGAAAAATAATGTTTTCCAAATTTTTTCCAAATTTTTTTTTCATAAAATTTGGAAAAGAGGCTTTCCAAAAATAACTAGTTTTTCTTAAAACCAAATGGGCAGAAAACTGGAAAAGGGATTTTCCATGGAAAACTTTTTTCTTGGAATTTTTTTTCTTTATACTTTTCTAAGGAACCAACCGGCCCTGTAGGGTGTCAAAAAAATGATTAATCTGTTCGACTTAATTGCGTTAGTTCCGGCGTGAATTTTTTCCTGACTAACGTCTATGGACCGTCAACCTGGGTTGGCAAAGAAGAGTTCTGTCAGGAACTGGTGGGTCTCAAAAGTGAATGCTCGGGACTGTGGGTGATTTGTGGGGACTTTAACCTCACCAGGAGCGATCAGGAAAGAAGAGGGAGGAGGTGGAGCAGGCGCTTGATGAGCATGTTTTCGGACCTCATTTATAAGTTGGAAGTGATCGACCTCCCTATGGGGAACCAAAACTTCACCTGGTCTAATATGCATCGGGAACCGACACTGGCCCGACTCGACAGATTTCTTATTTCCACTGAATGGGATCAAGTCTTTCCCCTGTCAGCGGTGTCAGCGGTGCCTAGGGTAACGTCGGACCATTCCCCGATTCTACTTGAGACAGGGGTCAAGGTGTACAACCGGCTGTTTAGGTTCGAGGAGGTGTGGCTTGCGCAGGAGGATTTTTGCGAGAGGTTACCTTTGTGGTGGTCGGAAATTCCACGTAAGGCAAACGGGGTGATTTCGTTTAACGCTAAGCTCAGGCACTGTCGCAATAGAATTAAAGAGTGGTGTCAGTCCAGCTTTTACAGCATTGCTCGAGCAAAGAAGGAGTGTGCAGATGAGATCCAACAGCTGGATTCCCTGGAAGAACAGAGCGTCCTTTCCCCTCAGCAGTTCGAGAGGCGCCTGTGCCTGAAAGCGAAGTTGAATGGAATCGTTCTTGACGAAGAATCTCTCTGGAGAGTACGGTCCAGACAGCAGTGGCTCCAAAAAGGTGACGGGAACACCAAATTTTTTCATGCGGTGGCTAACGCTAGAAGACGTGCCAATTCTATAAACGTGGTCGTCGAGAACGGCACGACGTATTATAGGGAGGAGGAGAAGAGGGACATCTTCTACAGGTACTTCGCTGACCTGTTTGCGCCAAACTGCGGCGACACCCCCCGAACAGGGGAGTGGGGCCACCTCTTCGGTAGCAAACCTTTCCCTAGCCCCAATGATCTGTCGGCACCTTTCACGGAGGAAGAGGTGAGGAAGGCGACTTTCCAATTAGGGAGTGACAAAGCGCCTGGCCCGGATGGGTTTAATCTGCGTTTCTACCAAAAATTCTGGGGTACAATTAAGGACGATCTGATGATCATATTCCGGGAGCTCCACGAAGGCTCGACTAATACGGGCCCGATAGATTACTCGTACATCTGTCTCATCCCCAAGAAGGAGGGAGCTAAGGCGGCTAAGGATTTTAGGCCTATCAGTCTCTTAAACGGGGTGCAGAAGATTATTTCTAAAGTGTTGGCGAATAGGCTGGAAAAGATCATGGACGGGGTCATTTCCTCAGGACAGGCTGCATTCCTCAAGAACCGGTCGATCCTAGACTCGTTTGCTACGGCGAGTGAGGTTCTGAACTGGAGTCTGAAAGGAGAGAAAAATTGTTTGGGGGTAAAAGCAGATTTCGAAAAAGCGTACGATAGAGTGAGCTGGGAGTTTCTTGGAAAGGTGCTTTTGTGGCTTGGGGCGGACCTGAAATGGTGCAGTTGGATTGAGCAGTGTACCAGCAATGCCAAGGTCGCGGTCCTGGTCAACGGGGTGCCGACCAAGTGGATCAAAACACGGAGGGGCCTTCGGCAGGGTGACCCGCTCTCCCCATACCTTTTCCTACTTGTGACCGAAGGGCTGGCGAGAATGACGGCTAAGGCGGTCCAGAGCGGGTGGTTTTCTGGTGTGGGACCGACTGCAGACTCCAAGGTATCCCTCATCCAGTATGCGGATGATACCATTTTTTTCTGCGAGGCGAGGTGTAGGCAGGTCAGAAATCTTCGTTTTGTGTGGCAACTTTTTGAGTGGGCCTCCGGCCTGAAGATCAACAGGGATAAGACAGAGGTTTTCTATACGGGCAATATCGCCGGTCAGGGTGAGAGGCTCGCAAGGATCCTTGATTGTAAAATCGGGAGTCTCCCTTTCCGCTATCTCGGGTTACCACTCTCAAAAGGGAAGCTGAGAAGGGAAGATTGGTGGCACATGGTGGAGAAAATCGAGCACCGTATCGAAGGGTGGCAAGCCAAACTGTTGTCTCAGGGAGGTCGTCTAATTTTGGTGAATTCGGTATTGTCTAACATACCACTGTATTATCTCTCGATGTTCAAAGCACCAAAGTGGGTCATCCGGCGCATCGAAACCCTAAGACGGGCGTTTTTTTGGAAGGGGGGGACAACAATTAAGGGGGGACAATGCCGGGTCCAGTGGAGGACCGTATGTAGGAGCAAAAAGGAAGGGGGATTGGGAGTTCTTGACTTAGAAAGCATGAATATTGCCCTACTTACCAAATGGTGGTGGAAGCTGATGACGGGTCAGAAAAATTTGTGGAGACCTTTTATCGTGGGGGCATACTATTCGCGGAGAAGACCCCTAAGGGAAGGAGTGTCGTTCCGACCGGCGTCTTGCTGGTGGAGAAACGTGCTCACGACTAGGAGTGTCTTTAAATGTGGCATTGAATACGCTCTCGGGAATGGACACCTTGCAGATTTTTGGAACGACATCTGGTTTGGTACTTCCCCTCTCAGAACCGTTTACCCTGATATCTTTGACAAGGTGAGGCTAAGAAACCTCAGGATCAGGGAGTGTTGGGGGGTCAGGGGGTGGAAGTGGCGAAAAATTCTGGCTGGGTTCACACCCGAAGCCCCCGAGGACAGGGTGCGCGTGACCCATCTCAGAGAGGCGCTGAAACTTATCTCTACAACGGACGGCCAAGACGAAATCAGATGGAGGTGGGACTCTGCTGGGAGGTTTAGCGTTAAGTCTTTGTATAGCTTTCTTCAAGACGGTGGCATCCAAGATGGACGTTTCGTGCAACTCTGGTCAATCAGGATTCCCCTCAAAGTTAGGATTTTCGCTTGGCTTATCCTCCGAAATAGGGTCCTAACTGCTGATATCCTCGCGAAGAGGGGTTGGAGCGGGGATGGGAGGTGCAGGTTTTGCTACGAAGAGATCGAGTCTGCTGACCATCTCTTCTTGAGATGTCAATTTTCGGGGGATATTCTGTCGAGTGTCCTGACCTACAAAAGATTATTTCGGCTGTCTACGACACCGGCGAGGCTATGGGAAGTGTACGCCAACAATATGAGCTCACTTGGGAGAAAGGAATTAGCTGTGCTTGCGATCAGCTGGTGGGTCCTATGGCTGGAAAGAAATAAGAGAATCTTCGAAGACAAGAAGCAATCGGGGCGGTGGCTGGTGTCAGAGATTAGGACCCTCAGGGCAACCTGGTCCGCTGCTTGTGCGGTGTAACTTTAAGTTTTTTTTTTTTTTTTTTTTTTTTTTTTTCCCTCGGAACGTCGAGACCTAGCTGTCTCACTTTGTCGCTAAGTTCATCCATCAATTGAATGAAGCGGTAGCATGCTACCTTACTCTCAAAAAAAAAAAAAAAAAAATGATTAATAAACAACTATAACCAGGAGAAACAAACATCCAGTATACATGCTTTGGTACTTCAGTTATCTTTTCTGCCACAAAAGGCGCAACTATTAAACTAGCAGAATAGTTCAAATTGGTCAAGCAAGAGGCCTTTTTCTTTAAGAAAAAAGTCAAAAGAAAAGCTCAAAAAATGATTAATCAAAGACCATCAAAAAAAAATTCTAGTATTAGTTTCATAACTCGGAAACAGATCTCTTTGAGGGAAAACCATGAAAAAAGTGGTGTTAGAGAAAGAAACATACAAGGCTACCGAATCCAATGTAGATAGGCTTTTCACCAGATTCAAGCCATTTCACTAGTGATTCAGGAGGTTTATAATTTGATGCGAGATCAAGGAAGCAAAAACCAACTACATCAATCTTGGGACCCCAATCTGCAAAATTACGAAATAAAATACATTCAGAGGGTTCTTACTTCATACTTCATATTTCATAGTTTGCCGCAAGGTCAATGTAGGAAAATCAAACCTTATCAAAACTGCAAGCTCAATTTGCATATTGAGAAAATAAACAATACGATACTCTACGGAAGAAGCTAAAACTGTATGGCAAACAGCATGATAAAACTTATAAAGCTTGATTAGCCAAATACGCCTCAAAAAAGTTTGAAAAAGTTTCAAAACCATTAAGGCCTAAGTCAGTTTCCTATATAAAGTCTCTCTTTGTATGGTAAAATATACTACTGCTTCTCACTACCACAAAATAAAAGCACATGATGTGCAGACCTTTTGGTTTAGGCACAAGATGTGGGCTCCAAATATATCCGTAAGGGACGTCCTCAGTAGAATGTGGACCACTTAGGTACGTGATAGGTCGCAACTTTAACTTCTTTTTCCGGAAATCATTAATTATGTCCCGTATTCCAAGCCAAATCGTAGCATCAACAATGTAGTACGAAAGCTGCAATCATTACCGAAAAGTTGAAAGATAGTAATAACTTAATGTTGAATAGAAATATTATATCAACACAAAGACATGAGGGGGCAAAAGAACAAAAAATTATCCTCTAACATCATCATATATTTGAAATCTGATGGCTAAGAACAAAAAAAAAATTGTCTGAACATAAGAAGCGTCTAAGGAAGCCATAAAGAAAAATATAACCGTCTCGTAAAAACGACATATCCGTGCAATTCGACCAACTAAACAAGCATCTAGAAATCTAATCCAGCTGAACATGGAGCAGCATAATTCGACTCACTCTACATGCAGCTGGTTGCTTGACGCGAGAAAGAGGATGCGGAAATTCACTAGTGGGCCTGACAGAAAGAAAAAGGAAAGGATTAGCCAGGTGGCAAGAGACATTCATGATAGAATACGTCAAAAAATTGTGCATGCGCACAAGAGAGAGAGAGAGAGAGAGAGAGAGAGAGAGAGAGAGAGAGAGAGAGAGACTCACGTCCAAGGCATTGTAAAAAATACATGAATTGGTACTTTTAAAGCCTCTGCCACATGTGTATGTCCTGCACAAAATTGGCCCAGGTCAGTAATCTGTCCAAATTTCCCATAGTGCATAACATTAATTAACAACTAATTCTCCAGATCAGTAAAAAATGAAGGTATCGAAAGCAGCAAAGCTTATTGAAATCTGCCAAGAATATAAAAATGAAGCAAATGAAAAGAGATTAATCATCATAACATAAGAAAAATAAGTAGATAGATGCAATTAGAATATGCCGAAGAAGTGATATGGTCCCTATATGTACTTGTCTTAGACTTACGTAAAATGAGCCTAGTTCAAAAGCAATGTAAAAAAACTATTTCCAATCATACACAAGTGTATGGGCACCTTGACAAGAAAAGTGTAGAGTTAAAATTCAAAGTTTTAAGCAGGCCATAGCTATCAAACTTCAGCCAACCCTCCAGAGGAGACGGCAAATACAAGCCCAGAAACATATCACCATGAGATCTAGGAGCCTGTGGACTAGTTGAATTTTACTAGAAAATTTTAAAAAACAGAAAATAAGAATAAATAAATAAATTTTGACATAGCAGGTATTTATCATCTCTAGAGCACAAGCCTCATCAATCAATGATCTATAAACACTGTATGAATGCTCAATTCCTTAACCGCGTGGAGTCACCTCTAAACACTATATGAATGCTCAATTCCTTAACTGTGGAGCCACCCTTTTAATTTGGAAAGTGGGGACTGCTTTTTAATTAATGCTTTCCAATTTTAATTAATATTGTCTCTTCCCATCCCTATTTCTCTCTCCAGTCCCCACCCTCGTCTTCTCAATCCCATAACCTTCTCCTTCACTCCGTTATCTCATAAATGAGGTTCTCAATCAAGGCCATCGCGGGCGTCTCCTTCTGCTGTGGCCACTCTGTCTCTTCTCGACGGGATCCATGTGCCAAGTTCTCCATCCCACCGCCATCTTCATCACTCCCTTACCTCATTAATAAGGCTCTCACCCGAGATTGGAGCTGGTGTCTCCGATTGCCGTGGCCTCTCTATTTTCTATGCGGAATCCACATGTCACATGATATACAAGGTAGATCACTTCTCTTACTTTATTAATGAAGTCTTCATTTGACACCGTCAGTCGACGATTCGGTGGATACAGGGTAGAACAGGCCATTACCCCCTGTCAGATCATCGGCGCTAACTATTAATCCTAAAAGCTCGAGCTATTAGAAAATATGCAACAAATTCACTTCAAGCGTACAGACCAAGGAATTAAGTGTCGTGGCACGGGATCGTACCGAAAACTTGCCGGCATGGTACATGCCGAGCCTTGCCGATGAGTGCCGGTCACAAAAAATACATATGTGCCGACACATAATGGCATGAAATATTTATTTTCTTTAGCAACAAAATTTTCTACTTCTTATTATGTATCTTTACTGAATATTTTGAACTTTATAGAGAAACCTACTTAGTAATTTAAAAAAATATATATTTTGAACTGTGCCATCGACACGGGGGCTGTATCGTGCCGGTATTTTATTGGCACGATACGGCACGGTGGAGACGGCCCGTGCCAATAGACACTTAAATCCTTAGTACAGACACAACGCTTATAGGTCTCGATTGTGACTGGGCCCAACCAGCCTCACGCCACTTCGAATATGACTCGGCCCAACCCAGTCTCACGCCATTTCGAATGTAACTCAACCCAACATGGCCTACTGCCACAAGGCAGGATGCTAGCCGCTTTAAGCCAACAATACCCCCTCCTGCACCTACACAAATTCACAGCATGCGAGAATCGAATCCGTAACCTCTGACTCTGATACCACTTGTCGGATTATTGACCCTAACCATTAATCCCAAAAGCTCCAGCTGTTAGAAAATATGCAACCAATTCACAAAAAGCGTATAGATACAGCATCCACAGATCTCGACTGTGACTAAGCCCAACCAGCCTCATGCCATTTCAAATATGAGTTAGCCCATCTAAGCCTCATGCCATTTCGAATGTGATCCGCTCAACCTCGCCTCCCACCACAAGGAAAAATACTGGCCCCTTTAAGCCAACGCCACCCCCCACCCCCACCAACCGGCAACTGTGGAGAGCTTTTGTTGCCTTCTACGTTGATGGTTTATATATAATGCGCCCTTCAGCTTTGATGATCCGCTATCACTTGCTTATTGTTTTCTTTTGCACGCCGACTTGCTTTTATTTGTTGTTCCGCCGCCAGTTGGATGTAGAAACTTTGTTGTTGCTCCGTTCTTCAATGTTGTCGACTGCTACTCCATCAGCTTGCCACCAACTCTCGTTGGCTGCTATTCCATTTGTTGTAGTTGTAAGTTCTCATGCATCTCCGCCTACCTCTATTTACTCATTTTATTTGTATATATTTATTGATATGTACTATTTGCTTTTATTTGGTGGTCCACCATCGGTTTCGTGTAGCAACTCTACTGCTACTGACAGCTAGACTTTTTGTTTGACACTAAATCTCACTACCTATTTTCTTTCTCTGCTGAA
The DNA here is from genome assembly GCA_029168755.2 of Tillandsia fasciculata. Classification (NCBI taxonomy): domain Eukaryota; kingdom Viridiplantae; phylum Streptophyta; class Magnoliopsida; order Poales; family Bromeliaceae; genus Tillandsia; species Tillandsia fasciculata. Next base: position 26,539,207 of record CM054934.1, on the reverse strand, counting down.
GCCGTAAGCATATCCACATATCTTACTATATATATATATATATATATATATATATATATATATATATATATATATATATATATATATGTTAGATGTGACTCCGAAATTAAATGTCTGTGGTTTGCTGACGGCTTCACGGTGGGACGACAAAATTTGGTAAATTTTGGAAAAAGAAAATTGAATGTCTGTGGTAGAAGCGGAAGGCTCGGATTCGATAAGAAAAACCCGTTAAGAATTTTTATTCTCTTTTCTTTTGCCGTAGAGAGATCGAGCGATTGAATCATTGAGAATATTTTTTGTATTCCCTTTTTCATATAGTGAAATCCTCCTCCTTCGCCCGTAGTTTTATCCCTGCAAAGGATTTTCAACGTAAATATGTGTGTTTATTTCTTTGTCGTGCATTTGAGATCTATTTTTGTGTGGTGATCGTTTTTTATTTCGTTAAGTTTGTGCACTCATTGCTAACAACATATATATATATTTCGTTAAGTTTGTGCACTCATTGCTAACAATATATATATATATATATATATATATATATATATATATATATATATATATATATATATAGCACTTATATATACTTTCTCTAATTTCCTGATGTCTAGCATTATACTGATCCTTCTCGGCTACGAGTTCACTGTAGTACCCTTTCAACAAATTGTAGTCACACTTAAGGTGCTTATATTTAGTTAGTGTCTTTCACCTCAGAGTGAACTCATTGTGCAACTTTCCAACCGCACGGCATGCAGCATCCTGTTCGAAGTGATCAGCATCTGCAGATGGCGCGCCACAACACCTAATTGCCTTCGTAAAAGAATCTCCTTTAGAAACCTCAACATCAATGTAGACGGCGACGCTAATCAAGCCTCCATTTTCAACCGGAATACTGTATCTCGGTGCCGGCATAGCAAACCTCTGGCAAACATCACAGAGCAATTCATAGAAAAAAGATCGGGACGAACCTTGCTGCCACCACTGAGTCTGAGCATTCAAGGTAAGCAGGTTAAACAATACGGGTCAAACAATACTCAGTAGCAAATTAAACATGCAACAAACACAACACTTGGTCAAGAAGGCAGCAAAAAAATTACGGAGCAGAGCAATACAAAAGAAGAAAGAGAAGAAAGTGTAGTGAAAGGATTCCTTACTGCCTTATGGTCGATTACTTGGATAAATGTGAGCACAATCGCAACCGTAAACAAACTGCAGCCAAAGAACAGCTGCTACTACTCCTAATCAGGTTCAATCACAGCAAAGTGCACATTCCCACATGCACCAAGAAGAAGAAATTTGTAAGTTTAGGACACACAGTTTGGGGCAAAAAATAATTAGGCAGGAATTACAGGCCTGAATGTTTCAATTGCAACAACAACTGCGAACCCGAGCGCACAATCTCAGCACAAACAACCTTAGCACAAACCGATTAGTGCTTACCGAGAACAAATAGAAGAGAGGAGATAGAGAATGTAGGAGTAAAATAGCAGAAAGATGCAACGAACCCTAGAACAAACTGCTTATTTACAACCTACCGAGCTACACTGGCAACCAGAAATTGAGCCATCTTGGCGAGCCGGGAAGGATGGGCTGTACAAACCTCCCATCAGCCCAAACTGCTGAGAACCCAAGTGCAGAGCCCTTCCCTCCCACCAGCTACACCGACAATTGCGATCCACGCCGCCTCGGCGAAGCCTACCAGCCCACCTCGCCGAAAAGGACAGCCCTAGTACCTGCAACCTCATTGGATGAACACAACATTAATGACGCCCCCCCTATCTGCTTACACCAGCACCTACTGTTAGATTTTTTGCGTATGATAAAGCGCAACGGAAAAAGAAAATCTAACAAAATTTGATTTTAAAACTTGAGATCTGATCTAAAAAACTACGCAAAATAGAATCTCTCGTGTATTTAAGATTTAAAAAAAAAAAAGAATATCTAATCTTCATCTTTGCGTAGAAAGATCTACACTGTAATGTGATGATCGTGGAATTTGATTCTCTTGAAGCCGCACACGCATCCGATCATGTATCCACACGAGGTTGCTGATCTGATCGAAATCCTCACTGGAGTGCTAGCTCCCTTGTAAAGAATGTTTTTCTTTGATCGTGGATATTTAGAAAAGAGGAAGAGTTTTCCAGTGCTAGCTCCCTTGTAAAGAATGTTTTTCTTTGATCGTGGATATTTAGAAAAGAGGAAGAGTTTTTTTTTTTTGTGAGAGAAAGGTAGCTTGCTACCCACTTTGTTTATTTTTGAAATAAACTTAGCTGGAAATGTGAAACAACTAGACTTCGAACTTGGGATCTCGAGTATCAACCATCAATCCTTTTGCTACTGGCGCTAGGGACAGTCGATAATAAGAGGAAGAGTTGATCGTGGATATTTAGAAAAGAGGAAGAGGAAGAAAGAAGTGACGGCTAGGGTTTCTAAAAACAATCCCTTTTATAATCATTAAGGATAAGAATAAAATTACGATTAAGTTTATCTTATCCTTAATTGGTTAGATCGATTAAATTCTAATTTAATTCGACTTAAACTCAATCATAACTTGATCAAATCAAATAAATAATATAATATTTGCGCATAAGTCCTCCCACAACTCACTAACTTTTAGCAAGTCCTCTTGCAACATTTGCACTTTAATATCACTAATTTATAATAATTATAAATTAGTTCAATTATCAACGTATTGACAATTAGATTCTCAGGCGATTCAAAAATCGCGATCCAGCTATCCGATCAATCACATCCTCTTATATGTGTGACCCCATAGGTTATATTTTATCTGGTAGTGAGATATATTGTGATCACTATCAACAATATCACTAAAACTCCTTTCAGTGGGTCAAAACAATTCCAACTTATTCCAATAAGAACAATAGATCATCCAAATAACTCTCGTAGGTTCCATAATCCACTAGTGACGCGTAGTAGCATGTAGTGTTCTTCCAGTAAAATGGAATACTGAACCTCTAAGTCAGTTAACGTGTGATAGTCCTTCCATCATGAGTCCCGACTAGACGGAGGTCATAGAATAGCTCGTCAAATCTCATCATCTGTCATATGTCAAATTTATTCGACTCGAGTTTCTAATATCGGAAACCCATTCTGTTATTTACACAGCCCTGGCCAAGATCTTCTAAACTCAGTCTCATAAAGCACATGCAAGTGCACATCCTATTCCTACAACGAATCTACTGCAGCCAACATGCACCATAAGGACCCAAATGGCTAGAGACCAAGTGTATGTAAAGTCAAACTACAATAACTCCATTGTGAATAGTCGAAGCACCACAGGTCAAAGGACCAGTCACACTACTGCAACACCAAGTCAGTCACTGACGAGTGAGTAGGCATCCAAGTAACTTCTCGTGTTGGTCATGCTTGGTATCCTTGTTATCTAACAACTATATGCACATTCGCTCCAGTGTTCCCACACTATTGACTAGAGACTCATCTACCCTAAAAAGAAAGCGACCTGTGCACCAATCTCACTGGATAAATCACTGTCCCCGTGATGATCCATCGATTGGAGCATTTAGGAATTAACTACCAATGGAAACATGTCTCAAATTCTCTTGAGAATATGTATCATCTTATTAATTTTTGGACAATTCATGGACACGTGCACAATATGAAAAAAAATAAAAATCAAATTACATTCCTAATATAAAAAGCCAAATATAATTTATATTCTAAAAAGAATACATATGTCGGCCTGGTTAGCTTCTAAGGCATACATCTAATAGCTGCAAGGTGGGTTGCCTCCGCGAGGCCACATCGCCTAAGAAGATAGCGCTATACCTCCTTTCCTATTCCATACGTAGATCCTATTAGTGGACACCGCTGGCGGTGACCGCCGAAATCGCGCCACCTCGGGCGGGAGCGATCACATTAATGTGGTGAGATGATTGCCGGAATGAAAAAAGATGTTGAAAATAGAAAAGAAAGGCAAACCACTATGACGGAGACGGAGAGGGAAAGCAAAAAAGAGAGATAATGAAAGCGGAGTAGACGACGAATGCAAACCTAGTAAAAAAGCATTAGTGGGACACCTTGTGTTGCATTAAAGGCAAAACAAAACAAAAAATCGCATTAAAGGGAAAGCTACATATAAAATGTAGGGCCTATTGACCCAAAAGTAGCAGGAAGTGCTTGGAGCCCCGTTCAGGGTTAGAAATTAACGTATTGTATGAATATATATTGTTGTAATTGATTAAATTTAAACGATTGATTTAAATCTAATAGAAAATTAAAAGATTTAATTTAAAATTTAATTCAAATATAATATATCTAATATGAGAAAAAGGAGGCCCATGTATCCCTTTTTGTCTCTCTATTCGGAAAAGGAGTAACGACACCCGCTTTCTCATACAAAGTGGGATAAACGGTAACGTGCGTCCTGAAAAAACAGAATATCCCAAAAAGTCAAATATTATAAAAAGAGAATAACATATATACATCGAGAGAATCCTAACCGATAGAAAGTAAAAAAAATCTTTACCCCTCTTATTTCTTTTTACTCTTCTTGTTTCATTTTACTTCCTATTTTCTTTAGTTGAGATCTTGAAAACTAGATTGACGTTCAATCAAGCACTCTTTCAAAACTCAGCAATCGAGGAGATTGGGATAATTCGAGGTGTTGTATCGCTAGAGCAGCTTCATCGGGGACTCACACGTGGAGGGACTAAAGTTGCTCGAGGATAGTGCATTGCACGTCATTCTAGGTTATTTCAGAAAACCTTTTTTCTTTTAATTTAGTTTTTTTAATTTAATATTTTTGCTCTTAGATTAAATAAAAAATTGTGATGTCAAATCAAATTCCAGAGTTTAACCCAACAAGCGCGCTCGCTCGCGCACACACACACACACACTTTATATATATATATATATATATATATATATATATATATATATATATATATAAAGAGAGAGAGAGTGTGTGTGTGTGTGTGTGCACGTGTGTGTGTCCGCGCGTGTCCAACTATGATACTATTGAAAGTAGATGATTAGTGTTTGCTTTATACTTTTTACCCCTTAGATTCATATTAGTACCACCATCGTATAGTAAACACTATGCATCCAAGGGATAAAAAATAGGTAGCAAATACTATTCCTTGACCATCAAATAGTATTTTATTTGTTTGCTGCCATATGTGCCTACTGTGCAAATTGTTAGGATTACCGCATTAATGCCAAGTATTTGAGATTTATCTATTAATAATGACCTAATGCTAAGTATTTGAGCTTATTTACATTTAATTTATTCTCGCTTACTAACCAACTGTTGAGAAAACTAGTTATGATCATAGTTAGTTAATTCACGAATAATTGGTGAATTATTCACGAATTTTTGAGAATTTGAATTAAACGGGCCTTTTCCGAATTTTTTAAAGATTCGAAAAAATTCGTAAATTTTTTAGCCAAAACTATTATTCGCGAATCCGAATTTTTCAAAGAAAAAATTTGGCTTTTACCTCTTTCAAAGAAAAAAAAATCCCTCACTGCTCACATCACCCCCATCTTCTCTTCTCTGTTCTCACGCCCTCTCACACCCGCCTCCTCCCACCCCGCCCACCAAGCCCCGCATGCGCTTGCCACCAGATCGGAAGTCGAACCCCCCGTGCCGCGTGTGCTCGCCGCTCGCCATCGGATCGGAAGTCGGAACTCTCCCAGGCCGCTCGCCGCTCGCCATCGAAACCCCTCCCAGGACGCCCGCCGCTCGCCATCGGAACCCTCCCAGGCTGCTCGCTGCTCGCCATCGGAACCCCTCCCAGGGTGCCAGCCGCTCTCCATCGGAACCCTCCGGGCCGCGTGCCGCTCGTCATCTTCTTCGCCACCACCAGTTTGTGGGTTGCGATTTTGTAAATTTGTGTATTAATTCAAAGTTTGGTAACTTGTGAGTGAAGTTAATATTTGTTCTTAATTAATCTTTTTTTTTTTTATCTACAAATTTATATTTTAAAATTTTTTTAACTATTTGTGATTTTTTTTTTGTTTTCTGTGAGTGTTTTAATGTTGTGTTTTTATTATTATTATTATTATTATTTTTCTGAATGAGTATTTTCTTTATTTATAAAGTAGGTTGATTAAATTAATTTTAGAAATTATAATTATTTATGCTAATAGTATAAATTTAGAGAAAAAAATTAATTTAATAGCCGAATTTTTTATCCCAAATTTTTAATTGATGAACGTATAATTTCCGTATAAATCGTGTATCCAAATAATTAACGAACTCGTTTTTTAGCCGAATTTTTCAACGAATTTAAAAATCATGATACAAATTTTATTCGAATTATATCCGTAACGAATTTTTGCCGAATCCGAATTAACTATGGTTATGATATATATATATATATATATATATATATATATATATATATATATATATATATATATATATAGTCTAGCTACTATGCTATCGATAGCACCAAGCACTTGGTGCTGCCAAGTTTTCCGCCGTTGGATTACCCCTTTGATCATTTCCATCCCTTATATCATACTATTTCTCCAACCACCCACAACCCTAGAGGCCCACTATTATCCTAATCGTACATCCCTTCATCTAAGGGTCAAAAACCTAATAGCATCAATGACTTGGTGCTATAAATAATATAGTAGCCTAGTTCTATATATATATAGTCCGGCTCCTATATGATCTAAATTTTTTTTGATTAAACAGGGAGATACCCTATTTGTAAAAGTACACAACACAGGCAAGCGAAGGTCGAGACCCCCGTACACCAAACAGTATGAGACACCTCTAAAAAAATAGGCGAGTAACCTTACATGACCCCCCGGACTAAGGCTAATTTCAACCCAAAAAAAACAAGTCGCATGACCCAAACAAACGACTAGGAGTAGAATGGTCAAGGAGGCCTGATGCTGAATTCTGACTCACGCTCCACCTCCGTAAGTGCAGCCTATGCTGTCTCCCCTAGCAAACATCCAATACTGCTAGCCCCCAATGATCCAAATACAGCGCAGTCAAACAAAATTCCCTTTAGCTTCTCTTCCCACTACATCCAAGAGAAACACCAACTCAGAAGACTGAACTTCTGACAAATTTCAAAAGCACCAACCTATATGATATAAATCATTTGAAACTTTTAGAAAATAAATTTCGTAATTTTTCAAAATTATAATAAAGTTCATCAAGTGAGCATAAAATGAACGGTCAAAATCAAACGACCTCCTAAAAATGGATGATCGGATTTTTCAATTCAAGACCGTTGTTATCTAAGCGTCATGGACACCGATACGGGACACGGGACACGACTCGGACACGACGACTCAGCAACTTCCAAAAAATTAGGATACAGACACGGCATGAATACAGATAATAAAATATAATATTATTAATATAATAATATATGTTTATTATATATAAAATATAAATTTTGATAAAATATTGTTATATTTCTTATACGAATAAAAGTTTATTAAATTTTTCATTGATAATTCATATATTCTAAGAAAAAAATCCTCCACCACACATAATTTATTTATATTGTTCAAAAAAAATTGATACGTACTCATCAAAAAGATAAAATATTTATCATCTCACATTATGTATGTATAAATAAATAAAATAAAAATATTATATACTTTTTTAATTGTATGCACTATGATTCGGTATTGAACACGCATCCAAAAAGTGTCCACATCGGACACGTGTCCGAAACGAACACGCGAGACTTATAGAAGTGTCTGTGATACATATGTTGTTATTTATCTTTATCTAGACAGTGAATAGAATTTTCTATCGAACATTCAACCAATTTCGATTCTCTTACACTATTAAACTAACAAGTATCATATACCGGTCATTAAAATTTGTCAATTTTGCGATCTTTCGGTCATAAGATAAATGATACAAAAAATTATGAAATTTGATTTCTAGAACTTTCGAATGCTCTAAATCATATTCAACAGTATGGATCGTCGATTCAGAAGCTATTATAAAAAACGACTTGTGAGTATGAAAGCGATAGTGCTCGTAAGAGTATAGTAGCTGGACTCGCTCGCTCTCTCTCTCTCTCTTATATATAGATAGATAGATAGATAGATATAGAACAAGGCTACTATACTATCTATAGTATCGGAGCTCCGATACTATAGTCTCGTTTTCGATCTTAGGGTGTTCAAATTAACGATCCACACTATTAAAACTGATCTAAGGTATTTAAAGTTTTTAGAAATATATATATATATATATATATATATTTTCGACATAGTTTACTTTATGATCAAACCATTTCAAAATTGTTAATTTTTAATGGCTACTATGACAAGTTTGTAGTTTAACGGTGTAGAAGAATCTAAATTTATTCAAATTTTGATAGAAAATATTTTAAACTATTTAAATCAAGATCAGCATCCTTGATCTTGAATTAAAAAGTTCTATCTTCAAATTTTAAAGATTGTTCAATTTCTACCGTTCATTTTGACATGATTTACTAAGTAAACGATGTCGAAAAAATTAAAATTTTATTCCTAAGAAGCTCATATACCCTAGATCATATTTAACGGTGTGGATAATTGATTTGAACACCCTAAGATTGAAAATGAGACTATAGTACCGGAACTCCGGTACTACAGATAGTATAGGAGCCTATATATATATATATATATATAAACTTATTATTTAAGAGTTGAGGAGGGTGACGTATCGTGCCCTCCTCAACCCTCTTCCCGCCTCTCTCCCCCCAGCAAAAAAAAAAAAGATCTCCCCCCACACAAAATATCTCCCTCCCCCCACAACAAAAAATATCTCTCCCCCGTTCTCCTCCCCCAGCCGGTCCGGCCCACCTATAAAATCCCCCCCCCCCCTCTCTTTCTCTACCTCGATCTCTCTTTCTTTATCTCTCTTTCACTCCCCCTTGCCCCCTTTGGCGACGAGTTTCGTGGTTGGCTCCACGCAAACAGCGCGCGAATGCAGGCTACGTGAGGCGCTGTGGCAGGGCACGACTCCCACACGGGCGCAAGCATGCGGGTTGCGCTGATCCCGCCAGCGGCGCGCAGCAGTGGGGCAGAGGGCGGCGCGCAGCAGTGGGGCAGAGGGCGGCGGTGTGGTTGCGCACAAGTAGCGCGCGGCAGAGGCGCGCGCGTGAGTTGGCAGCAACAGTGGGCAAGCGCTCAGGGTGAGCGGCGGCTGGGTGCGCGCGGGCGCAGGCAGCAGTAGCGGCTAGGCCCTGGCAGGAGACGCGCGCGGCAACAGGTAGGCGGCACGCGCGGCAGGACGCGGGCAGCGCGCGTGCAGCGAGGCCTTGGGCCGCACGCGGCGCTGGCTAGGCTGACAGACGCGCGGCGCTGACTGCGGGAAGGCGCGCGGGCGCGCGGCATGGCATCGCGCGGTGCGGACTGGTGCAGCAAGTATTAACTACGGACCATTTTATATATTTTATTTATATTTTATATATGCTTTGTATGAATTTCTACCTCGAATTATTTTTTTATTTTATATTTGCTTTGTCTGAATTTTGTGTAAATTAATTCGTACGCTTGCTGAGACTATCTTGGATAATTTCGTGTAAATTAATTCGTGTGTTTGCTGAAACTATCTCGGATTGTATGTTTACCCACTTCATATTTTTCTATCAACTACGTTTAATTATATATTATTATATTCTGTCTTTAAATTTCTGATTCCTCAAATTATTTTTTGTTCTATTTTTTTTTACTTATCCGCAGCGAAGCGCGAGTACTCCACTTGTATATATATATATATATATATATATATATATATATATATATATATATATATGGCTAAATTACAGAAAACCCCCCTCTAATATTCCGCTTTTCCACTTTACTCCCCTGTCATTTAAAAGTCGACAATCTGCCCCCTCGTAATTACCGAATTGTGCAATAACCCCGCCGCCGTCAGTTGACCGTCAGTTGACCGTCAGTTTTTTTGAAAATATAATTTCATATACCCAAAATACCCTTGGAAAATATCCCTTAAAAAAAAAAAAAAAAAAAAAAAAAAAAAAAAAAAAGAGGAGGGCATAATGGTCATTTTACCCCATCCGTTAACGGTGTTGCCCCCTAAAAACATTTCTGAAATTACGAGGGGGCAGATTGTCGACTTTTAAATGACAGGGGGGTAAAGTGGAAAAGCGGGATATTAGAGGGGGGTTTTCTGTAATTTAGCCTATATATATATATATATATATATATATATATATATATATATATATATATATATATAATTGTTCCTCAAATTATTTTTTGTTCTATTTTTTTTTACATATTTTTTTATTTATCCGTAGCGAAGCGCGGGTACTCCACTAGTATATATATATATATATATATATATATATATATATATATATATATATATATATATATATATATATATATATATATATATATATAATTGAGATCCTATGCTTTTAAAAATATCAAGTCATTGGTGCTTGTAGGTTTTTAGCCCTTGGATGAAAGATGTGTGGTTAGGATGATAGTGGGCCCCTTGGGTTTAGTGAGTGGTTGGTAGAATAACATGATCTAAGGGATGAAATTAGTCAAAGGGATAGATCTACCGGTTGAAAACTTACAAGCACCAATTACTTGGTGCTTTTACAAGCATACTAGCCGGACTCTCTCTCTCTCTCTCTCTCTCTCTCTCTCTCTCTCTCTCTCTCTCTCTCTCTCTATATATATATATATATATATATATATATATATATTGTTTGCTTCTGTAGTATCAACCGGCCACAACGTGCGGGTACCTTCGCTACTACCACACTATGGGACATTCTTTAGTTACTAAACTGGATAGTGCTATAAACAAAATTACAAAGACAAGGGCTCCCAAGTAGTTGGTATAAAACAGATGATTATTGGATGGAACATTCATGTCAACCTTCTAATTCCAAAAATAATTTAACCAGCAAAAGGCTTAAGATGTTGATAAGACTAAAAAAACTGACCATACGTTGGGGGATTGGCAATGATGGCATCTGCTCTGAAATGAATTCCAGTATCAATATCCGGGTCTTTGCAGGCCGGAAGCAAGGAAAATACAATTTCCTTGATCTGTTTGCGTTGAATTTGTATCTCCGACGGAGACGAAGTTAAGAATCCCTTGTTCTTTACCATGTCTGCTCAAAGTTAGCTAATACAGTCAATGAACAAGAAGATTTTTAGGTCCTTCAAACAGGTCAAAAAGAACTATTTTATTCACATACATCCAGCAAGAACTTTCGGATCTCCTCCTAGAGGGTAGAATTCCAACCCAGCAGTCAGAACGAACTCCTTGAAGTCGGCATGTGTTGCAAGTCTAACACGATGTCCAAAATCCTGAAAGAAAAATCATAAGATCATTCAAGTAGAGGCTAGTAATATTATTTTAGCAGTAGTTAGCTTCATTGTTTTTTGTTGTTTTTCGGGAAAGCTGTAGTTAGAATCAATACTTTGAGAACTACACTAACAAGATTTGTTAAAAAAGATCAGTTAGAAGCAACTAAACCAACTACACGACAAATTTCTTACACCAAGAACATTGCACATCTTATCCTTGATGACACACGAAGCTTTTTTCTTTTTTTCTTATGGCCAACCAAATGAAAATTGAGACTAAGGGCTTCCCATTCGAACTTTTAACTAGTGGAATTTCGCCAAAAGTGTTGTTAGGTAAAAGTGTTTGAAAAAGGCATTAGCATCATTTTTCATTGGAATCCTCTCCAGAAAGCTTCAAATTAGAACTTCTGTGCTCAACGTTTAAAAGCTCATTTGAGTTTTCCGACAAAGCAAAGGCTATAAACTTTCTTTTTAACAAACACTTTTCAGAATAGAAAAGCTCTTCCAGAAGACCTACCAAACAAGGTGTTAGTAGCTGTTAGCTGTTCAAGAACAAACCTGTAAACGTTTCCCAATAGCAACAAATGGCTGCACATCTCCTCTTGTACCAACAATAAGTATAGCTACTTGCATGGGAGGTCTATATTGGAGGTCTGTCAAGCCCAATAGTTGTTCGACTGCTTCACCATGAACTTCTTCACCACCATGTATTAGCGATGCAGCTTCCAGATCACTTGGGACATCAACAATTATGGCTCCATCATTGCCAAGTGTAGCTATTTGATTCAACATTTTTAGCTGCAGCATTTCCAACAAAAAAATATTTGGCAATGTAATTTAACTTTTCCATAATTTATGACCAAAACTAGGAGAGACCAAAGCAAAATTTCACTGAAAAGCATGGAAGCTCATGTATTAATATGATGCAACAACTAGACTAGAAGGAATAGCTAAAGTGCAATCCCAAAAACAAATTTTTTATGGTATAGTATAAGGGCAAAGTGTGAGCTCAAGTTTGATGGATTATCAGAACAGTGAGAAAGGAAATCACACACAAGCGTTGAAATTATTCTTGGATAACCCACGTAGATGAAGATGGATAATAATCATAAATATCGACAATGAACAAGATACTGGTGTCTTCTGATTCATTTACCTACTCGCTTGGGCGGCATTACGGGCATACTCCAGCTGGACCATGTTCCACAATGGCATTACGGGCATACTCCAGCTGGACCATGTTCCACAATCGTACATCAATTTATTTTTGTAAATAATATATGAGATTACTATTTTACTAGTAAGTAATTTCCCCCTAAAAAATATATATATACTACTAAGAAGCAACTCAGCTAGAACACAATGAAAAGGGGAAATAGGAATATTTTTCACACAAAATAGATCCTGATTGAAGTAAGCATATACTAAAATAAATAAATAAATAAAATCAGAATTGTCACATCAGATCAGCCAATTAAGCATAGTACTTGAGAGCACACTTCTAAAAGTGACCACATAGGATCAGGCAGAGTAACTCCGCAATTAGCATAATAATATTGGTCAAAAGAATTCTAATAGTCACAGTAATCACTATCAGTTGGCACAGAATGAGTACAAACCTTCTTTTTAGCAGAAATCTTATCATCAAATAATTGGAATACACGATCACCACATGTACTCTGCTTACGTCTTTCTGTTCTCGACCTTCCCAACCTTCCCAATTTTGATGGAGTAGATGCCTCAGAGGTTTCAGCTTTCTCCAGTCCTTCGGGCATAGTATGTGCTCTGGCAAGGTTTCTGTCATTCACCACTGAAAAGAACAGGATTTAGATGTTGCAGCAATAAGAACAAACAGTAACCATTATTCAGAAAGAGTAGAATCAGTTGAATTACCTTTAAGACAAATACAAGACAACCATATTAAATGCATCTTGTTATGACAAAAGCGAAAAGATCTAGTTCGTTGGAAGCAAAAAATACTTAAGAAGAATCGAGAAAGAGAGAAAAAAGATAAAGCACACAATATTTACGTGGTTCGACCACTGGCCTAGGTTCACGGGCGAAGACGGAGCGAAGACTTCCATTATAATTAAAGAGGTGTACAAAATATCCCTCTCTCACAAAACCTTTATCCCAAAATACACCCATACTCCTTCTCATGTGCTGCACCAAATCAATAGAATAAGAGTATTTATAATAGTGGCTAAATCCTAAGAAAATTAGAAATACGAACCCACTAAAATTAGGAAATCTTAATAAGATTAGGCATAATCTAAACTTAACTTAATGGGATAGCCAAAATAGAATAGGGCTAGAAAACCTTCCAATTCTAGAATTCGAGACATATCTAACAATCTCCACCTTGGCTTGAATTCTATGTCTTCTCCACCAAAACCCCAAAAGCTCTTAAAAGTGTTGTTGCACATGCAAACCAAAATTATAGAATACTTGAATTTGGTTATCCGACTTAATAAGCAAATCTGTAGGGTTCTCTGAAATGTTAATCTTCTCATTCTCCAGTTATGCCGTTTACAACTTCTGTTGCATCAAAACGACGACTTACCGTAGAGCGAAACTGCTGGAGCGGCCAAACTTCTCGATCTCAAATTTCGTCGACATCTTAAAGACCCAAACTAACAATCCGACTCTGATACCAGTTTATTATGACAAAAGCGGAAAAGATCTAGTTCGTTGGGTGCGAAAAATACCAAAAGAGAATAGAGAAAGAGAGAAGAAAGATAAAGCACACAATATTTATATGGTTCGGCCACTGGCCTACGTCCACGAGCGAAAATGGAACGGAGGCTTCCATTATAATCAAAGTGGTGTACAAAATATGCCTCTTTCACAAAACCCTTGTAAGAATTTGAATTTTTATTGTAAATAAATAAAAGAAGATGAATAAAAGTCAAGTTGAATTTTGAAATCGTAAGTGACCCCCCTTTTCTGCAGTGTAAATTGCACAGTTATGAGGCTAAAATGTCGCTTTTCAATCCGAGCCAAACCTCGAAAATCCGAGATCACCAGCACGACCGTCTCGTCGAACCGATCGAAAATGATATTAAGCAAGTTCAGATCCAACGGTCGGATCTTCCAAAAATCAGCGAAGAAGCGGGCGGGACCCGCGACTTAAGTGCACAGTGCTTGGATGAACAGTAAACCCTAAAATTCAAATACCCTAAGTGCTAACGTTCGCCAATTCAATATCCGGAAGCCGAACATAGCACTTCAAATAGTGGATTTGAACGGTTTCGTCGTTCTGGACACAATGGCGCTGACGGAATTTCCATTTGACAACTCTAGAGTCTCGAAAAGCGCGATAACTGTAATCCGAAACAGTATTTTATGGACCGAGATTTCATCCTGGCGTTTTCTCGAAAAACGAAAATCGCTACCTGATAGGTCTCGTCGAGCTGGACGTCGTGGCGAAGTCCGTTTCTCGATCTGACGGCCGAATCGCCTCGAAAAGCATAAAATACAGCAAAAAGTGTGGTTTTTACACTATAAACTCTATAAAACCTGCCTCGTAATGCATGCCACTCCCTAGTGAAGGACCTAAGAGTGAAACAAAAGTGCTGCAAGGGACCTAACCCGAAATATCAAAGCTAGAAGGGCTAAAATGCAAGTGTTGCAAAACCCTATATAAGCATGCATGCCCGAGCTAGGTTTTCCAAGAAACCCTAGACCCTCAGCCCACAGCCGCAGTTCCTAACCACATTCCCCTCTTCTGCCGCATCCCCCGGAGCTAGCCGCACCGGCTGCCGCCTCTCCCGTCGCCGGAGAAGAGAGGAGCAAGGATCACCTTGTTCTCGGGTGGTTGAAGAGGAGTGTACTCGGGAGGGTCCTAGGCAACCAAGACCTGACCTGAGGACTCCTCAGGGAAGCCGCATCCGAGCCGGGGAGGTGCCGACCTCAACCGCCGCCCTGCGCCGCCGTGGGAGGACCTCCCTCTTTCTCCTTTTTCCCGGCCAAGGTAAGCCACGAAGTCTTGTTTTTATTTCGCCCCGGGGACCCTAGCATGGTGTTACTGACATCCCGAGGATCACCCTCGTGCAGTCCCGCGGTCCCCGGTGCCCCGGTTAACTGGCCGGAAAATCCTTAACGCCGGAATCATTGTCTCCAGCCGACCGCGTGCGCCGCCGCCATCCGACCGTCAACCACAAGATCAGGACCGCTGATCTTGCTCCCCTGGGCGACTGCAACATCCCCACAAGTTTGGAGCTTGATCGGACGAGGATCGGTGCCGCGCGGAGAAGCCCTAGAACCCGATTTTCTTCACCTTTGGCCGACAGCCGCCGTCCGGCGCCGCCGCGGCCCCCTGTCGCCGGCCACCGCTGCACCAAGCCTTGTGGCCCCGAGACGAAGCTTCTGGTCCATCTTTCTCCGGCCCGGAACCGCCACGCCGGATTCCGCCATTAGAGGTCATTAAAAGCTCCACCGAGCTCCTTCGCCGCGCCGGGCCGGCGCTCCCCGTCGCCGGGGAACTTTCAGGTAGGCCCTTATACACCCTAGGAGTCCTCCCGTCACCTTGCATGGCCCTCTTGACGTCGCGTTTTGGTTTTCCAAGGTTGCACCCGATTTGGCTTCAAGCTCGGACTCCGGCCAACTCCGGCGCTCCGGCCTCCGGCCAACCACCCAGGTAAGATCTAAAGGCCCTAGTGAAGATCCCCATCATTTTATTTTGGGCCAGAAACCCCTCCTGTAACTGGGTTCCATTCTTGCACCCGAAATACCAAGCTCGGGTTCATCTCCGGCCGCCGCCGCCTCCGGCCGCCGGGGCTCCACCCGACTTGGATTAGTCCTCTTCTGGGACCTCAAGCTAACTGCTGCTCACCTTGGTTGCTGACAGAGCAAGGTTGCATTGGAGCTTTACCAACCCGAGCCCTAGCCCGAGCCTAGGTGTTGCTCCGGCCACTGCTCCGGCCACTCTCCGGCGCGCCTCAGGTGAGCACCACTCCTCTGGATCATCCTTCTGTACCATGCTCTTGTTAGATTTCAAAAAGATCAATTATAAGGCAAGTTGTAACAATATGCCACTTAGAGCTAAAAGAACTTATGGGCCAACTTTGCACTCGGGATCCGTGTCAGCCAACTCTTGTGAGCACGAGCTTCGTCTCGTCGTTTCGGACACGCTGAAATTTACGGCGCTGTCTTTGGTTTCCTGGATTGGAAGAACGAGTCGAAACGGGGTTCAAATTGGTATAATTATGCAAATATTAAGTATTTTGTGGACCAAGTCGCAAATGTGACTTTATGGCTGTCCTTAGACAGTAATCACGCACCCATTGGTCTTTTTGTTGAAGTTCTGTAAGCTCCAGTTGAGTGGAATCGACTACAGTTCCGTTAATCGGCGAAAAAGTCGGTTTTTACGGCAGGAGTAATTATGGCAACGTTTCAATACATGAGATTGTAATCTTGCCATTGTTTACTCGAACATTTAGATTGTGATATTTAGAGTCAGCAGGTATAGTTCGGCAGATTTCGGATATTTTCTAAACTGTCGGCAGGTCGGCTTAATGGTTCGATAGTTTTTTCCAGAAACTCCGGTTTAAGCCTGGTTTTGGCTAAGTTTCCCGTGATAGTATTTTATTGATACAGTGTTGACAGGATGGGTGAGTGAGTCGGTTTTTGATTCCAGTTATTTGTTCAGGTCCCAGCAGTTCAGCACCAGCCTCCCAGTGACTAGCGGGAGTTCGAGGATCTGCCTACACTCAGGTGGGTTATCTTCGGTCCGGGCTTTATCTCTTCGGCCCTCTGGTTGCTTTAGTCCAGTCGGACACCTGTTTTTGGGTTAGCCCTGTTGATTATATCATGTACACCTATTCTTGACTATACCTGATGATTTTTATCTATGTACCATCACCATGTGATCCTTCCTGATAAACATTGATTGCTTTAGACACGTTAACTATACCTGCGTGTCAGCTTTTCATATCTTGGTATATAGATGTCATGATCGATTATGCTTGCTATTTTCTGATGATGTTGCCGATTCTTGATTTAGTCTGCTGATTTTGCCTATTCTTGATTTAGTCCTGATGATTCCGCCTGTTCTTGATTTAGTCCTGATGATTCCGCCTGTTCTTGATTTAGTCTGATGATTTTGCCTATTCTTGATTTAGCCCTGATGATTTTGCCTATATGCCATGTATTCTGACATGATAGACATTGATCTTATTGGATATATCCTGTGTACATGCTCATCAGCTGTTATATCCCAGTACAGTAGATTTTCAGGGTCTGATCACGCCTGTTGATTTCTATCATATATGCCCTTTGTTATACTGCATTTATATCCAGAGATACTTGCTTATATATTCAGATATGCATGATCCACCCATGATTGATATACAGACAAATAGTTGCTTCCCTGAGGGGATCTCGGCAGGTTTGCCGACTACCCGGTCATTAGACCGTGAGCTTGAGCATAGCATTATGATTACCATGCACTGTTGTACTTCACGAACATCAGCGGAGTCATGACCCGTGTAGATGTTCTTTACCGGTAAAGTGGTCTGAAGATTGGACCCGTGAGCCCGATTGCATCTGTGAGTGCCGGATTATTGTCAACGGATGGGGTGCGGATCGGTGGTATTGCCTGAGGTTCTGTGAGACCAATAATGGCCTATGATGGATACTTGGATTTCTATTTTTGACGCATCATTCTCAGCTTGCGCTGTCACTTATAGCTATTTACCTTGTACCTTCGCTGCTCAGTTATGCTTGATTATTATAGCTATACCCTGATTTTCCAACACTTATTGCCTGCAGATTCCTCGTGCTCGATTATTTCAGTTTTGTCCAGATCTACAGCATTATTTATCTGCAGTTTCGTACACTTGATTATTATAGCTATACCCTGATTTTATACCAGCATTATTTATCTGCAGTTCCATTATGCTTGATTGTTATAGCTATACCCTGATTTTCCAGCACTGATTGCCTGCAGATTCCTTATGCTTGATTATTTCAGTTTTGTCCAGATCACCAGCATTATTTATCTGCAGTTCCATTACGCTTGATTATTATAGCTATACCCTGATTTTATTCCAGCATTTATTACCTGCAGTCTCCTTGTGCTTGATTATCTGTAGACATATCCGTTATTTCAGCTTTACCCTTTGATTATTACTATCCGCAGATTTTAGTACCCACTAGGTACGATTAGCTATTTCTCGGCTCATCGTGCCCACTGGGATACATGTACAGTGTATCTCACACCCCCTGGGTGACCATTTTTCAGGTCAGTCGGGTGCTGGAATGTCGGGACGATCCAGTGAGGCTGTCACGATAGAGCTGTCCCCCTGTTGATATATTGATGTCTGAGATCTTCGATGATTGTAGTTGACCTCCATTTATAGCATTCAGCTTCCAGTTTATTTAGATATTTCAGATTGATGATAGTATGATATTTCGGATTATTCCTGATGATTAGTATGGTTTAGTTGAGATATTTATTGCTCTCTGATCGATGATTGGATTAGCCTAGCCGTGCATGTATAGGAGAGACCCTATCCTTTTGGATAGGGGATTTCCTATATGTGTGGCGGTCTGTTACGCCCGTTTTGCAAACTCTGATGTATAAAAAACAAAAAAAAAAAAAACAAAAAAACAAACAAAAAAAAATTTCCGACCTGATTTTTAAAACTCGGGGAGTGGCTAAATTCTAATACAACTAGGAATACGAATCCACTAAGATTAGGCATAATTTTAATAAGATTAGGCATAATCTAAACTTAACTTAATGGGATAGCCAAAATATAATAGGGCTAGGAAACCTTCCAATTCTAGAATTTGAGACATATCTAACACATCTTTTGTTTGATTTACCAGAACTATGCATCCAAACTTATATTCCTAAAAGCTATTAGACAAGTTTAAAGAGCTTTGTATGTGAAGAGGAATAATGATGAATAAACTGCATAGGTTGTATAATCTGTTATAGAGAAACTTTATCCGGTACTCGCCTCGGTACCAGATTCTGTGAATCCGCAACCCGTTCCGATACGGCAATCCACGCCAGTAAACCTAATGTTGGGATTTCACAACGGAAACGTCAAATCGAATTTTTACCATAAACCCGTCCTCTCAACAAAACTGGAACCAATACAACCACAAAGAGAAAAAAATCAAAAGAGAAAATATGCGGGTGAAATAAGATTCATTAACTAAGAGAAGAATTATACCGATTACACAGACTTGTCTTCTGCAATAGAGTAGCTTCAACCCGAGCCCTCCTCCTGAATCTCTCTCACCCTTCTCTCGTCTTCTATAAACCTAGAAGACTTTGGGTGTGGCTAAATCCTAGCCCCCACCAACTCCTTAGATGTTACCACCACCGTGGATGTGAATACCACTATATAGGTGTGGTTAAATTCTAGCCCCCACTACCTCCATGGATGTGACCGCCACTATGGGTATAACCATCACTATATGGGTGTGGCTAAATCCTAGCCCCCACCGCCTCCATGGTGTTACCACCACCATAGGAAAATCCACCGTCTTCAAATAATAGCACCTATACTATATTTATAGCATACACCGAAAGCTATCCAAATCCTAATCTAAGTAGATTTTTACTCTAATTAATATTTAAATCTAATATCTCTTTAAGATTTAAATATTAATCTTAATCCAACTAGGATTCAATTACAAATCTAATCAAATCCTAACAAAAATGTAAAGACAAATCAATCCAACAGAGACTAGGAGACGCTCATCAGCCATCTTGTCAATTTATCAAGTACTAGCTCCTAAAATTTTCAATTATTTAGTATAAACCATCGTTTTTCTTGCAACACCACAATTGGTGGGCTGATCACTTATGAGCACGATACATGTTGGCATTTGCCATTATCAGCGCCGACCCTGTGTGGAGTTTTTTTCATTTTAAACTCCATCTGCACACAATAACAGCACGGTTGAGACATGCCTACTGTGACAACTGGTATAGCAGTCCATTCTCAGGCTAATAAAGTGAGAGAAAGATATGTAAATTTCTTTTTTTTCAGAGAGAGAGAGAGAGAGAGAGTGAATGGTAGCATGCTACTGCTTCATTCATTTTTTGCTTTGGTTTTTCCTCCTTTTTTGTGGGTGTCGATTTCAGTTACTATTGAGGAAACGGGTTTATAGTAAAAATATGATTTGACGTTTCCGTTGTGGAATCCCAACAATCGGTATTGAAGCGGGTTGCGGATTCACAAAATCTGGTATTTGGGCGAGTACCAGATTCCCAACAATTGATATCGGAGCTAAAGGTTACCGATCTTTGGGAGAGATCGATGTCAGAGCATAGGGTTACCGATCTTATCGATCTCATTGCTGGGAGCAATCGATGTTATAGCACAATTTGATCTCGTTAGGCGTATTGGACTCAAAGGTTTGTGACTTTTCGGCTTCAGATGAAGTTGTAAGGGTCCGAAAATGAGATTGGGTCGTGTGCGAGGCGAACAAGCGTGGGAACTTGTACGTTCTGAATAGAAGTACAGTCAGAACGAGAGCGAAAGCAATTTGAGTTCCAAAAGTTCGTGGAGGCGCAGTTGCTCAAGATGGAGCGATGGATGCAGCGACATCAAGCGGCGGAGACAAGCTCAAGGTGGAGTTTCGTGGTGAATTCGACGCAACGATTGAAGATTACAAATCAAACCAAGGTGAAGATAGTTAGGATTTGGTTAGATTTGTCATTGAATCCTAGTTAGATTAAGATAAATATTTAAATCTGCTAGAGATAAATTTATTTAGATTTAAAATATTAATTAAAGTAAAAATGTAATTAAACTAAAATTTGAATATTTTTTGATGTAAGCTATAAATATAGCATGGGTGCTATTATTTAGTGTTGGGGGCTATGGTTTAATCATACCCATATGGCATAGACAAGGTGTTCATGATTTCGGACGCCCGGGTGCATCCAAAAAGAGAAATCTTCCAGAATTATAAAAGACGAGAAGAGAGAGAGATTCAGGAAAAGGGTTCAGGTTGAAACTACACTGTGTAGAAAAGGAATCAGGTGTAGTCCTTCTCTTGGTTAATTAATCTTATTTCATCCGCATTTTTCGCTTTGGTTTTTCTCATTTTTTGTGGTTGCGTCGGTTTCAGTTACTATTGCGGAAATGAGTTTATGGTAAAAACGTGATTTGACGTTTTCATTACGAAATACCAACAATCAGTACCAGAGAGGATTGCGGATTCACAAAATCTGGTACCAGGGCGAGTATCAGATTCCCAACACCAAATAACCCACCAAATAGTTGCGATTGTCGAAATCCTTCTATTTCTCAGTAATTAATTTTCAACTACTCTAGGGATACCACATTTTACTAGTCAAAAAGATAAACAGGACTGTAAAACAATCATTTTTTCCTAAAAGCATTAGCTAGAGAACAACATTTCTGATATTTTATATCCTTAACAACACTTTTCATGTCCGGTCTCGAGATATTTTAATGGGCCTCTGATATAGATTGCAAGCTAAACAGGTAGATGTTAGTTTTTTCTCATATGATATTGGACAGCACTGGTGGCATTCAAACGATGGATATCTTGCTCTAAGACCATACGAAACAATAGTTGGTCTCTAAAAATTTAATCTTTTTTAGTGTTTTAGACAAATTAAGTAAATCTTCATAGAGTCCTCAAGAAATCAAGCTTCCATTCCTAAATGCCAATGGCATTAAACCAACTCCACATAACTTTGGCACCTTAGGTTGTCAATAATAAGACCTTGCTCAAATGAATGAAAATTTTGTTCGACATATATCTTTGATTTACACAAAAACTTGTAATATTGGAAGATACGAGTGTGATCATATGTGTAATGGAATAACATATTCGCCTTCAAGTCATCTTTTTTCTGAGTAAGATAAATTTTCTCACCTGCTAACCTAAAAAAAAAAATGAATAGTAAGAACTTTCAAGGGAAAAAAAAAGATCAAACACGTTACTTCCAATTAATTGCACAAGAAAATTCTTATACCGAATAAGATATTCCAACATCCAAACAGAGCCTATGAGCTCAAAAAAAAAAAAAGTAATTAATAAATGAGCAATGGACAAGCTTCTGTGGCCCTAAGAAAGAAATTGCCTACTGTGGACAACCTTCTAAAAAAGGGTTGGTCAGGAAACCATTGCTGTGTAATGTGCGGCGTTGTTTTCGAGTGGTTCACTTGTTAGTGGGATGCGTCGTTAGTAAATTTCTATTTACTTGGAACCTTGATGAGTTTCACGTCCTACCCTTTACTTAAGATGTCAAGATCATTTGGGAGGGATTGCAAGGGAGGGATACTCAGATGGACGCTCTTAGGCTCCATTTGGTTCGGGGATAAAGCAGAGATAACAAAAGTTATCCCCGCTATTCTGCCAAATGGGATGCTTTTTGGTCGGGTACTTTATCCCGATCAAACCTTGTGATTCCTCATTATCCAGGAATAGCTTGGAATAAAATATCTCACCCTTTTGGCAGAATAGTGCTATTCTAAGATTTAATTCCAAACATTATTAATATTATAAATAGATTTAAGACTAAATTATATAGACATAATATCTTATATATTATAATAAATTATTTTTATTAAGTGTACTATATTAATACATATTGTTTATATTTAAATATTATAATAAATTATACTTAAATATTCTAATAAATTATTTTTATTAAATTTAAGTTTAAGTAGAATTTGAAAAAAAAAATTATTTTTATAAAAAAATATTTTTATTGTAATTTATAAAAAATTATTTTTATCAAATATTGTAATAAATTATTTTTATATTAAATTATTTTTATTAAATTATATTTTATATCAAATTCAACTATCACTTTTTTTCACTATTTTCTACTATTTTATAAAATTAACAAAACATAATTCAATTATCCTAAGAATAGGAACATTACAAACCAAACATAATTTTATTTTTATTCCTAACAATTCCAGAATAATAAGTTATCCTAGGAATAATAAAATTTATCATAATATTCAATATCCTCGAACCAAACGGGGCCTAAAGATACAAATCCTAGTGGTGGCAACGTAGTGGATGATCTGACGCGAAAGAAATAATGTTATATTCAAAAATCTATCTATCGATGCTATTTTAACTGCGCAACGTATTAGTGCACTGGTGATAGAGTGGGTTGAGTATTGTACAGCTGGGTGACGCTTATGATTTTTTTATACCCTTTTCTTTTCCTTTTCTTTTGGATTTGCTATTTTTGACCCTTTTTTTTTCGTTGGTTTTCCTTTTTTTTTGAGGCCTTACTGTCCCACTCCATGTAGCTAAATTTATTTGCTTAATGAACTCTGCGTCATGGACACGGGGTGGAACCCTGCGCATTCGTGTCGGACGCGTTTCCAACGCGAACGTGGCATAGACGCGCCTTCCACGCCACGTCTTGACGTCTTGTATATATATGGAAAGTTAGGATGTGGGAAATGGGAACTTAATTAGCAGATCTGTATCGTCCCATATGATGCTATAATTTATCGCATTATAAAATTAATTTAAAAAATAAAAAATGTATAAAAAAAATCTAATTAAAAAAAAGTCTTAAATCCTAATAAAAAAATATTATGATTATTATCTATCTCATCTCTCTGCCAAGTTTCTCTCCCACAAAACCTCAAAAAGTATTCTTTTTCTTTATCTTTTTTTTGCATTAGTGTTATAATTTTTTTGAATTAGAATTTATTTTTGCATTAAAATTTATTTTTATCTTTAATTAGGATTACTTTTTTTTTTTTTTTTTACATTCTTTTTTAAAATTTTTTTTTGTTTTTTTTTTAATATTGTAGGATTATGGCATCAAGTAATAAGAATTTGGTTAATCCTTTGGATCAAAGTCAAACAGATAAACCTTTATAGGGTTATGTTACTAAACTTGATAGAGTAGAAGAAGGGGAAAATTATTCATTCAAACATTACTTTTGTAGTATGACTTTTACGAAATCATATTCAAAAGTTAAAGCTTGTTAAAAAATTTCGGTCAAGGGATTAGAGGATGTACAAAAGTAACTCCATAATGTCTTAACGAATTAAAAGAAAATGAAGAAGCTGAATTTAGAACAAAAGATACAAAATCAAAATCCGTGCCATTGCTACCATTTTTCAGTCAAGGAGAATCATCAAGTGGTAGTAATATTATTTCACTGAATAGTTTTCCTTCAAAGGAAAGAAAAGCAATGGAGACACGCCTTTGGGAAAAACATTTAATTTACAAGCCTATGAACAATTACACAGTGAAATAGCTAGAATTGTTCTACACTGGCGGCCTGTCATTTATTCTAGCTAAAAACCCTCACTATGTTAGTTCCTATACATACGCGGCTAATCATACAATTAGTGGCTATATTCCTCCCGGTGTTAATATGCTAACTACTTTACTTCAAAAGAAAAAAGCACACGTAGAAAATTTATTTGAACCAATTAAAGGAACACTGGGTGAGAATGATATAAGTACTTTTTGTGATGGCTGGAGCAATCCTCAAAGAAGACAGATAATTAATTTTATGGCCATGAACGAGGATGGTCCTATGTTCTCAAAGACAATTAATAATTAAGGTGTGGAGAAAGACAAATATTATATTGCAAATTTAATTAAAGAGGTACTTTTGTAGGTTGGGCCATCGAAAGTAGTCCACATTATAACTGACAACGCTCATGTATGTAGTGTTAGATTATAAGCTTGTTTATTATTTTATTGTTCTTTTTTTGTTGAAAGGATGTGTGGCTTTTGAAAGGATTTGTCCTTTTGTAAGGTTGTGTCTTTTAATTTAGGAATATGTCTTTTAGTGTAGGGATATTTCTTTTCGTGAAGAGTTGTATCGTTTCATGTTCTATACAAGCTTGTTTATTATTTTATTGTTCTTTTTTTGTTGAAAGAAGGTGTGCCTTACGAAAGGATATGTCCTTTTGTAAGGTTGTGTCTTTTAGTTTAGGGATTTGTCTTTTAGCGTAGGGATGTTTCTTTTCATGAAGAGTTGTATCGTTTCATGTTCTATATATAGGACGTGACGTGTTGTTGATGTATCCAATTGTATGGTAATTGTAGTAAGTTCACTTAAATAAAATTGGTCTTTCTTATTTAGAATATTTTATATAGTTCTTTAAACTAGTCCGAGCCTTCCAACAATTGGCATCAGAGCCAGAAAGAAACTCAGTAAAAAAAAATGGCTAATCAACTTCTCCAAACCCAAATCCCAAAACTATTGAAAGACAACTACGAGAATTGGTGCATTCAAATGAAAGCAGTTCTCGATTCTCAAGACCTTTGGAATTTAGTTAAAAATAGGTACCAACTACCAAGAACAAACAGAGCAAGAAAAAGCCGCTTTAACTGCAGCTCGACAAAACGGATTGAAGAATACAAGAAAGAGAGACAAAGAGGCCCTCTTTTATCTTTATCAAGCAGTAGAGAAGTCGACGTTTGAGAGCCGAAGCAACTTTGAGCAAAGCAGCATGGGATATTCTAGTAACCGTCTTTAAAAGAGATGACAAAGTGGAGAGGATTCGTCTACAAAAGCTTCGAGTGAAATTCGAAGCAATCAGCATGTAAGAGTCCGAAAGTGTCGCGGACTATGTTTCTCGCATTTTGGAAATTGTAAACCAAATGAAGCGAAATGGGGAGAAAATCGAAGATGTACAAGTTGTAGAAAAGGTTCTTCGTTCTTTCTCACCAAAATTTGAGCATATAGTTGTCGCCATAGAAGAGTCAAAAACATGTTAGTACTCTCTCTATTGACCAAATAACTAAATCTCTCTAAGTACATAAGCAAAGACTACAAAAATTATCTGAAATCGAGTCGAATGATCAAGCCCTCAAAGTCAAAGTTGAAAATGGAAATGGCCCAAGAAGAGGCGGACGCAATAACAGCCATTTAGGTTCTTTTGGTGGTACGAGATCGAACATCAAATGTTATAGTTGTAAAAAGTATGGCCACTATAGCAAAGATTGTTGTTATAAAAATACTGAAGGAATGAACAATTATATAGATAGGACAATTGAAGAAGCTGTACAAACATCACTACTACTTGCATGTCAAGACGAAGTTAAAGATCCACAAAACATATGGTTTCTAGATTCCGGTGCATCCAATCATATGTGTGGAAAAAGAATGTAGATGGTAATGTGAAATTTGGTGATTCGTCAAAAGTACCTGTTAAAGGAAGAGAAAAAATAATGTTTAGATTGAAAAGTGGAGAAGAAGGATTCATCTCGATTGTATATTATGTGCCAGAATTAAAGAGCAACATACTAAGTATCGGACAGTTATTGGAAAAAGGATACATTGTACATATGGAGGGCTCTACTCTGAATTTGAAGGATAAGAACAAAAGAATAATTGCAAAGTACATATGTTAAAAAATCAGATATTGAGATCCGACAGAGGAGGAGAATACACCTCAATGAGTTTAAAGATTACTACAACAAAGAAGGCATACAACAGCAATTCACAACTGCATATAGTCCACAACAGAATGGTATTGCCAAGCGAAAAAATAGAACCATTCTTGATGTGACTAAAAGTATGCTCAAAGAAAAAGCTTTACCAAAATCATTCTAGGCATAAGCAGTTGCATGCGCAGTATATCTAATTAATAGAAGTCCAACAAAAAGTCTAAAAAATGTGACACTAGAAGAAGCGTGGAGTGGATATAAACCTAGAGTTAAACATGTCAAAATATTCGGTTGCATTGCGTACGCACGAGTTCCCAAGGTGAGAAGAAAAAAATTAGATGATCGAGATAAAAAATGCATTTTTATTGGATATAGTGAGCAATCTAAAGCCTACAAACTATAAGTAGAGATGTGATATTCGACGAAGATGCTGCATGGAATTGGAGTACGAAAGAAAAAGGAATTGAATAATGGATCAAGAAGTTGAAGAAATTGATAATGGACCAAATGTACATGACACTCCAACACCAATGACTCGAGTACAAGCATTATCAACACCTTCCAGTTCTTCATCGACAAGTGCTATTAGCAGAAGTTAAAATAAAAGGCCAGTTAAAATTAGACGACTAGAAGATATATACAATGAGTCAGAAGTGATTGATGGTGAGAATTTATTTTGTTTGTATCTTGACGAAAAACCATTATCTGTTGAAGAAGCCTTGCAAAAGGAAGTTTGGCAGTCTGCAATGAATAAAGAAATAAATGCAATTGAGAAAAATAAAATTTGGGAACTTCACTTCCTAAAGGACACAAAGCAATCGGAATAAAATGGATATATAAGATCAAACATACTGCTGATGGACAAATAATAAAATATAAAGCGGGACTAGTTGCAAAGGGATACAAACAAGAAAAAGGGATAGATTATGAAGAAGTATTTGCACCTGTAGCTCACCTTAATACGGTACAACTAATTCTTGTAATAGCTGCTTTTAATGGATGGCAGTACATAAAATGGATGTAAAATCGGCGTTTCTTAATGGCTTTCCTAAGGAAGAAGTTTATATTGAACAACCTCCAGGCTACAAAATAAAAGGTGCAGAAAATAAAGTTTATCGATAGAAAGCCTTTTATGGTTTAAAACAGGCTCCACGAGTATGGAATATTTGTCTTGATAATTATCTCCAAGAGATTGGATTTTATAAATGTCCCTATGAATATACAACATACATCAAGAAAAGCAAAAATAAAAAAAGAGAAATTCTGATCATTTGTATGACCTATTAACTACTGGAAGTAGTAAGGATATGATAGATGACTTTAAGAATATCATGTTAAAAGAGTTTGAAATGAGACTCAGGCCTTATGTCATATTTTCTTGGTATTGAAGTAAAACAAGATAAAAATGGAATCTTTATCACTCAAAAGAGATATGCTGAAAATATTTTGAAGAAATATAAAATGGAAAATTGTAAAGAGATCAACACATCGATTGCTTATAGAATAAAACTTAGCAAAAGTGACACAGGAAAGAAAATTAATTCTACTTTATTCAAAAGTCTGGTAGGAAGTGATGCAGAATCGGATGTGGATATGATTGATTTGTTTAGATTTAAATTTTTTTCTATTTTTCGAAATTAGTTGGTTTGTTAAATTATTTTGGTCGGTCTTTTTTTATGATTTTTAGGATTTATCATGTGGAATAAATATCTAAAAAATAAGGATATGGTTTAGATTTTTTTTAAGATAGGTTTGGATTAGAAAAGATCCCTAAAATTATGATATTTGTTTTACATTAGGATTATACATTGATGGCTATAAATAAAGCCAATGCCGTGTAATTTGGGAGAGAAAAATTATGATGAATTAGTTTGATGTTTATAATTTGACTGCCATCGTGGTATTTTCTTCTTCATTCCGGCAAAGAAAAATCTATCCTCTCTTTCTTTTCTCTTTTCTCATCTTTTCTATCTTTACTCTCTTTCCTCATCTATTCTCCTTTCATCTATTTCTCTTTGGATTTTTATTTTATTATTATTTTTTAATTTCGAAAATTGATTGAAAATTTATTATTATATTTTAAAAGAAAAGTTCTAAAAAAAAAAATCTAATTTTGATTTTAAAATATTTTGGGCTCATCACTAGCAAGATAGATTAGGGTTTTTCTAATTTGTCCTGCATCAGTTTTGGTATCAGAGCACCAAAAAAAAAAAAAAAAGATCCTAAAATAATTTCAAATTCTTTAATATTTTGTATCATGAATTATATTTTTCTTACTTCTTCTTTCCAAACTACTATGAGATTTGATGATTTTCCTTGTCGAGTACAAATTAATCATCAATTTTCTCATAATCTTATTTCACGAACACTCATAGAAAATTAGGTCTTATTTCGTGCCATTGTTTTTCTCATTTTTTTGCATCTTATGATGGCACTATTATCAAATCTAAATATATTAAATCCGGCACACTCATAATGCAAGATGAATATAAAGAGAAAATTGTATTTGTTATGGTTGATATTAAGAGATGTGACATAATACTTGGACGATCATAGCATGAGGCAAAAAATGCTTTTCTAGCCGTGGAGAAAAATAGATATAGTTTCTATGATAATGGCATTCAATATGCTATTTTTCCAAGAGTCAAGAAGTCAAACTCAACGCAATTACCTCCCATCATGTCTTACTCTTCACAACCTTCGTCGATTCCACAAACTTTAGAGCCATCCGCGCAGACTACTGAGGCGCCTGTTATTTCACCTCCATTACCATTGCCGAAGGCCCTTCATCTACCACAAGTTGAGTTTCAAACAACAATCATGATTAAGAGGTTGCTAATGAAGATTATTCGATATTCAGGCATCGGACTGCACCATCATATCTGCATAATGATTTGGTGCTACCAACTTTTTCTTCTAATTATGTTGATCTCAAGGATGAGATCCTGCGCAATGGAAGCGAATGATGCAAAATCAGATATTGATTTGTTTCAGTTTTAATTTTTTTCTAATTTTCGAAATTATTTGGTTTGTTAATTTATTTTGGTCGATTTTTTTATAATTTTTAGGATTTATCATGTGGAATAAATTTCTAAAAATTAGGGATATGGTTTAAATTTTTTTTTTAGATAGATTCGGATTAGAAAAGATCCCTAAAATTGTGAAATTTGTTTTAGATTAGGATTATAGATTGACGGTTATAAATAAAGCCAATGCCGTGTAATTTGGGAGAGGAGAATTATGATGAATTAGTTTGGGGCTTATAATTTGACTGCCGTCGTGGTATTTTCTTCTTCGCGCCGGCAAAGAAGGTTCTATCTTCTTTTTTTTTTTCTCTTTTTCATCTCATCTGTTCTATCTTTTTTCTCTTTTCTCATCTATTCTCCTTTCATCTATTTCTCTTTTAGATTTTTATTTTATTATTATTTTTTCATTTTGAAAATTGATTGAAAATTTATTATTATTTTTTAAAAGAAAAGTTTTTTTAAAAAAATTCTAATTTTGATTTTAAAATATTTTGGGCTCATTACTAGTAAGATAGATTGGAGTTTTCCTAATTTGTTCTGCATCAAGAAGTCTTCACTATTTAATTATGAGTAGACCAGATATTCTCTATGGAGTCAGATTAATTAGTAGGCATATGGAAGATCCAAAGGAATTACACTGGCGAGTTGCAAAAAGAATTTTGAGATATATAAAAGGTATTATTGATCACGGTTTACATTATACAAATTTAAAGGATTTTAATTTGGTTGGATATACGGATAGTGATTGGGCCGGAGATCAAGAGGAAAGAAAAAGTACTACTAGATATGTTTTCTTCATAGGTTCTACAGCTTTTACATAGAGCTCAAAGAACAACAAATTGTAGCCTTATCAATATGTGAAGCAGAATATGTTGCAGGGCATCTAGTGTCTGTGAGGCAATATGGTTAAGAAATATATTAGAAGAATTAGGTTATACTCAAAATTCGCCTACCCCAATATTTATCGATAATAAATCAACAATCGAGTTATCTAAGAATCCAATGCATCATGGCAGAAGCAAACATATCGACACAAGATATCATTTTCTTAGTGAAGAAGTAAATAAAAGGCACGTTGAATTAATTCATTGCAAGTACGAGAATCAGATAGCAGATATTTTTACTAAGCCTCTACAGTTAGAAGCATTTCAAAAATTTAGAAGAAACTCAGGATATGGACGGTTATAAATAAACTACAAAAAAAATAGTTTGTAGAGAAGTTTTTTGTTCTTTTGAAAAAAAAAAGGATACAAGTTATAAAAAAGGGTGTGTTGACAGGTGCAAGTTTAAAGAAAGGTGTGTTGACCGGGACAACTTTAAAGACAGGTGTTGATCGGTGCAAGTTTAAAGAAAAGTGTTAGCAACGAGCGCACAAACTAAACAAAATCAATTGGCGATCACCACACAGAAGTAAATCAAAAATTGCACGACAGAGAGATAACACACAAATTTACGTGGAAAACCCTTTGCAGGAAAAAAACCACAGGCGAAAGAGGAGAGGTTTCACTATGTAGAAAAGAGGGAATACAAAGTTCTTGATCGTACAAAATCGCTCGATCTCTCTAGGGCAAACAAAAGAGAAAATTAGGGTTTTTTCTTTAGCGGATCGGATCCGTACCCCTCGCTTCCACCACAAACATCCATTTTTCTTTCTCAAAAATTTTACCAAATTTGTCGTCGCACCGCGAAGCCATCGACGAACCAAAAACCCAAAATCAAAGCGATTCTGATTTCGAGTCACATCTAACAAAAAGTGTTGACCGGTGCATGATGTGTTGACCGGTGCATAATGTGTTGACCGGTGCAAATAAAAGAGGATTTTTTTTTGGCAAGTTGAAGATAAAAGTTTGACCATAGCAATTACATGTATACAGTTACATTGAGGGAAAAGACACCATTTGGACCGGTGCAAGTGAAAAGAGGCTTCTTTTGTTACATAGTTACATTGAGTGAAAAGTCACTTTTATGATGACTCTTGGTGTGAAAAGAGGCATCTTTGTTTCTTGGTGTGAAAAGAGGCATCTTTTCATGCCTATATATACATAACATGGAGAGTTGAATTTATTTTACTAGTTAAAGGGAAAGAAGAAGAAAAAAATGGAGAATAAAGTAATAGTGAGGGTTTTCTACAAAAATCTATTTCAAGAATGCTGTCAAAAGATGAAGATATCCCTACCACAATATCGCACTTATCAAGAGGGACCTATTCATGATCCAGAATATTATTCTTTTGTTGAATTCAGTAATTCAAATTATATGGGAGATAAAAGAAAAACTACGAAGGAAGCGGAACAAGATGCGGCGCATTTTGCTTTCGTGAGTACTACGGGTATGATTTCTCTTGATCAAAAGAATATTTATTTAGAGAAACTTGCAAAGGATTTGGAAAAGATAAATATTTCCTTGGAGAATGAAAATGCAGCACTAAGTTTAGCAATCAAATCTCTAGAGAACGCAATCAACGAACAGACATACAAGATTAGAAGTCTAATTTCAAAAAAAAATAGCATTACAGGAGAAGCTCCAAGACTATGAATATCCAATCGAAGAAGATAACGATAGTTATGCATAAACAAGCTTAAGGGGGAATGTTAGATTATAAGCTTGTTTATTATTTTATTGTTCGTTTTTTGTTGAAAGGATGTGTGCCTTATAAAAGAATATATTCCTTTGTAAGGTTGTGTCTTTTAGTTTAGGGATATGTCTTTTAGTGTAGGGATGTTTCTTTTCGTGAAAAGTTATATCGTTTCATGTTCTATATATAGAGGACATGTGATGTATTGTTGATGTATATCCAATTGTATGGTAATTGTAGTAAGTTCACTTAAATAAAATTGGCCTTTCTTATTTAGAATATTTTATATAGTTCTTTAAGGTAGTCCGAGCCTTCCAACATGTAGGGCAGCGGAAAGAATTATAGAGAAACAATTTCCTGATATATTTTGGACTCCATATGTTGTATACACTTTAAATCTTGCTTTAAAGAATATTTGTGCTGCCAAAAATACGGAGAATAATTCTACTACATATGAAGAGTGAAAATAGATTACGGGGATTTGTGATGATATTATGATTGTAAAATAATTTACCATGAACCACTCTATGTGATTATCTCTATTTAATAAATTTGTACTTTTGAAATTACTTGCAATTATTCCTACACGTTTTGCTTCTTTTGTGGTGATGTTTAAAGATTCAAACTTGTAAAACGATGTCTTCAATCCATGGTAATTAGTGATGAATGGTTATCATACAAAGAGGATGATATTGGAAAAGCACTTTTTGTGAAGGATAAGATACTTGATGAGATATGGTGAGACAAAATTGACTATATCCTTTCCTTTACCGACCCTATATATGATGTATTAAGAAGATAAGATACAAATAAATCTTGTCTTCATTTAATTTATGAAATGTGGGATTCGATGATAGGATGAAGTTAGCAATATATCGCCATGAAAAAAAACAGGAAGATGAGGAATCACGATTTTACTTATTATGGACCAAAAAATTATATTACTTTCCATTGTTTAGCACATTCTTTGAATTCAAGGTATGACTATGTCTAACTTTATTTAGCTATTACCAGTAAATTTTTTGAGCAAATTTTAATAGTAATTTTTATAAATTTGCAGGTACTACAGTAATGATGGCTTAAGGATGATAAAAAACAAATACCTCCACATAAAGATGTTGAACTTGTAGAGGAGAGAAGTAATTGCTTAAAATGATATTTTTCCAATGAAGAAGAAAGAAGATTAGTCTATTTTGAATATGTTGCATTTTCCGGTGCTATGGGGCATTTTGCGGAAAATGATTCTCTTTGTGATAGGGTGGTGATAGATGCCAAGTCATGGTGGCTCATTCATGTTGTGCATCCACCAACTTCTCTTAAATTACTTAGACATCCTAGTTCTTCTTCTTGTCGTGAGAAGAATTGGAGTGCTTACTCATTTATTCATTCATTACACCACAACGAGCAAAAGATTTAGTATTTATTCATAACAATTTACGTCTTTTGCCAAGAAGAAAGACACAATAACAAGAAGTACTTACTAAGATATGAGATATCGTGGATGGTAGTATTAACTCTTTCGACGACATTGGCATTCTTGAGTTGACGAATCTTTCACTTGATGAACCATAATTAGAGAAGTTTATACTTACCAAGTAAAATCACGAAAATGAAGATGTTGTTGAAATTATTTCAGATTGAAATAGATAGGAGTACATTATTTTTTTTTGGCATAAGCAATATTTGATGGTAAATATTTTAGATTTTGGCTTTTTTAAATTATGTTTGGTAGAAAATATTTTTCTTAAAATATCATATTAATTTTTATTCGTATAAGAAATATAGTATTTTTTGTAAACATTTTAGTTTTTTTTTTTATGATCTAAATAAATCATGTTTGGTAGACAATATTTTTTAAAAAATATTATATTAATTTTCATTCGTATAAAAAATATAATATTTATTTTACATAATTAATATATTATATATAATGAATATGAATTATTATACTAAAAATATATATTTTATTAGCTGTGTCCTTGTCGTGTCAATGTCCTAATTTTTTAGAATATGCCGAGTTGCTATGTCCGAGTCATATCGTGCCCCATGTCCGTATACGTGACACGTAGTTAATGAATAAAGTGTGTCCGTAACACATAGTTAATGAATAAAGCACCGCACTATCTTTTATCAATAAATGAGCAATATGATTAGATGCTTACTATGATGTACCATATTCAACGTTCGAGTCATTTTAGCATAATAAGATCAATCACATTACAAATATAGAACGTACCTTTTTGCGGAAGCAACTTGCACTAGAACGCGATTAGTCTCAGATCGTAGAGATTGATTCACGTGTGCTCGAATCGTCCACGAAGATCTTCTCACGCTCCAAACTCACGGTACTATGAACGAGCTAGATCTATAATCCACCGTTCAAGACTCTCTAGAAACAATATATTAATGAAAGATGTGGTTTTTCTCCATCACAACAAATTTCGAAATAATTTCTTTAATTTTGATGTTCAAGAATTGCCCGTATTACAAAGGGATACCAACACCTTAATAGGTAAGTAGAAGATTAAATCGAATCGATTTATAATTGCTATCTATGACTAGAATGGATCTCTACACTACAACAAAATTAGGTTATAGGGACACATATTTGTAACACTTTTGTATAAGTGTCCTATCTATATTCCATCTATATCCAAAATTAAGTTATAGGGACATATTTTTGGGACACATTACAAAAATGTGTCGCTATACACCCTAGCGACGGCACATATAGCAACACTTACAAAAAGTGTCGGTATTTTTGTCAACGACACTTTTTTTAGATTTTAGAAACACTTAAAATATCGCTATAGTCTAATTTTGTTGTAGTGCTAGTTAGCTTTTTAAATTAAAAGCGAGATTAAGTCTAATCAAATTAGACAACACAATAACCGTCGGATCGAGCACGATCATCATGGGCGTATTCGATTTGGTTTGACCCAATGCCAACAATAAGAACACACACACACACACACAAAAATCCACAAACAAAAAAAAATTATCCCAGAGTGCAAAAAATAACTTGTTCAAAACATTTCAACAGCTACGAGCTTACATAAAAAAAATAAATAAATAAATAAATAAATAATCAATCGGAAAAAGTGAGATTAAACAGAAACTAATTGATCACACCACCTAGCTATAAACCAAAATCCAATCACAAATTGAAGCAAAAAATAAAAAAATAATAATAATAAAAAATAAATAAATAAATAAATAAACTCACCGGAGGTTGAAGAGGAGGAGACGTCTCCATTGCTCATCTCTATCGCACTCGTACTCCTCTCCTCCAGTTTCGTGTATGTGCGTGTTTTAGAGAGAAACGGAGAGAGAGAAAAGTAGAGAGAGAGAATCCGATTCGAAGTATAGCGCGAGGAAAGGTAAAGGAGATGATGCGAGAGATCGAGGTTCGAAGCAGGAGAAATTTGTTCCCTGAACCTGATCCTCCACGTCATCTTTTCAATATATTCATATTAAATTCAATTTTTTTTTTTTTTTTTGAGTGGTGTCTTTTTGTTTTTTTATTTATTTCGTCCCAGCAAAATTTTCTATGCAAATTTATAACACAGCAAAATAAATAAATAAATAAATTCAAATCCAAAAAAAAAAAAATACTGAATCTAAAAAAATACAAAAATATTCACAAAAAAATAAATTAAAATTCAATTTTATTAATTTTAGAGCTTTAAAATCTATACATAAAAACTAGAAATTGAACTTGCATATTTAAAATTTTGATCAAAAGAGAAGTTTTTTTTTTTAAGAGAACGAAAGAAAATTACTAAAAATAAATTAAATTTTGAACTTGAAAATTGAATACCAACCAATGAATCATCAATTTTTTTTTGTCATGAATAAGACTACAGTATAACAACTACACTACATTATTTATGTGATGATCCGGATTTTTTTTTATGAAAGGTTTTTGAGGCATTAACGGTGATTAGAAGAAGCCACTGAGTGTAATGGAGCTTGCAGCGTCGAAAACGGACTTCAGAAATGGATCCGGCGCGAAAAACGGATCAAGTGGGCCTTTCGGGAGCTTTCGCCAAAATTTTGGATGAGAATTTGCAGAAACGGACGGCGAATTCGGACTCAGCGCGCGAAAACGATCAAAATGGTATATATAACTTATTTTTCGGCAAAAAGTTACTGTTCACCGTAACAGTAATTCCGGCGGCCGGAAAATACTGTTCCGGCGCCGGCGGACGGCGGCGGGCAGCGGCGCGCGGCGGCGCAGGGCGGCGCAAGGGCGGAGAAGGGCCGCGGGCAGGCGCGGGCAGGCGCAGGCGGGCGCGGGCAGGCCGCAGGCGCGGGGTCCACAGGCAAGGCGTGCACCGGGTGCACCGAATATTTGGAATGCCACGTGGCAGCTCCTGATTGGTCCGGCGGCGTCAAAGGAGGCGGCGTTGTCTGTGACACGTGGCATCACGTGATTCGCCGACAGGATCCGGAAGACCCGGCGCGTAGACCGGGCTCGTGCGCCCCGTGGACCACGTGGGACACGTGGCCACTGTTCATTGGCGGGCGCACGGCCGACCACGTGCACCGGGCGCGTGAAACACGTGGGCGGCTGGGACACGTGGCGCAATATCATTGGCTCCTGTTTGGCTGTTTCGTGTTCTGGAACACGCGGCGCAATCTGAGTGGCCGGATTCGGTGTCCCGTGTTCGGCCCGGATTCGGTGTGCAGCCCGAATAGGGATTTTGGCCCATTATAAATACCCCCTCTCTCTCTCTATGCCATTTGCGAATTCTAGAGAGAGAATTTGGCAGTGAGCCCTTAATGAAAGTTTTTCCTCTCTCTATCCTCTATCTACCCTAGAAATTTCAGAACTTTGGGATTTTCCGACAGCGAGTTATCTGCGACACGGCGCACTGCGACGATTTCTAATTTCGGCCCATTTTCCGTCACAGTTCAGTCGGAAATTCGCTGTGTGCTAACCAGGAGGAATTTTTGAACGATTTCTTCGACAGCGCGACCGTAAGAGGTAAGGCTTCGTTTTTCGTGTTGATCACTTTGCTCCGTTTCGCACTTTTGGCACGGTTCCCGAGGCACCTTTGACCCCCCTTTTTGCTGTGATATTTTCTGGACAGCCCCGACTTCTCTGATTTATATCTTGGCCTAGGAACATCGGATCGAGACGTTTAAGTAGTCGATTTTGATCTACTCGTCGCAAGGAACGCAACCGTAATTTTTCTGGATTATCCTGAGCACTGTACAGAGGTGAGAATCCCCTTTTGTGAACTGGCTGGAAAAATAATAATAAGGCTGTATTTTGGGATCCGTGTTTACACCAGGTGTATTATTCTGTTCAGTTGTGCTCTTTTTCGACGAGTAGCGGGGGTAGGAGACTGCGGACAGCAAGGAGACCTTTTTGGGTGTGGATCACGCTTTTCGAGGTGGGTGGTTGTTGCTTACCTCACTTCTGACTATCTCACTAGGAGTATTAGAGACTCCCGACTTTAAACTGATAATCGGTGTTTTAATCATGAAATTCATAAGTAAAAACCCCACAAATAATATGGCAGATCTTTTATGATAAACTGGGACGTTATTGCGGGACATATGCTGGAACCTATCATCGCATGCAACAAACTTATCACAAAATCATCTTTTTCTAAATAAATATCCGATATTTTCTTTCAGTTTTCAACAGTAAACCTTTGCATGCTTGTTTGGACATCTAGATAGGCCACTATTTATTGCTACACTATTTTTGGGACTTGACTTAGGAGAAACCATGTTTTACTATTCTCCTTCGCATCTGGATTCATGTTGCTCGGTTTGAGCAGGGTTTGGGATAGTGTAGCTGAGGCTTTGAGTCTGGGACAGGTTAGACTCTATTATGGGTTGTGGGGCATTATGGTAACCGCAGACATCAGGCGGTTGGCCAGAGGTTGACTATTTTATCAGTTTTGGTCTTATGGGTTATTACGGTAACCGCGGACAGTAGGCGGTTGACCGGATGATTATCTTTACATCAGATTGGGTATCAGATTTCATTAGTGGACGGATTTTCCCACTTTGATCATAGTCATGATCTAGTCCTGCTATACAGAGATACTGGTTACAGGGATACTTATTACAGAGGCATTTTACTCGTGTGGGTCGCTCCCCTCGAGTGCGACTCCGGAGTGCGCGCGGCAGACTATTCATGAGTCCTTGAGACTCCTTTTCGCATCGGTGTTATGTGTGGGCTGGCATACCCGATACGACACGGCACGGCAGAGCAGGCAGTACCAGTTTTCACTGGTGACTAGATTGGGTCTATTCAGGCAGGCAGGATAGATACTGAGGCATACATATAGTCATTTCTTTTGGCATGGCAGTAGAGGCATAGTAGTGATAGTTTCCCCTTTTCAGTAGTCTCTATAGCATACCACTGCCCTTCCCTTTTGCCTCTAGTAGTCCTAGTGGGTGCGTCAGTGTTTGAGGTTTTACCCACTAGGGGAGGCTACTGGTTTATCTAGTAGTTCTCACCCCCATTATTGTTCTCTGTTTCTTCTCCTTTATATTGCAGAGTCGTCTGCGGGAGCTGATCGAGGTAAGGGGATCGCTGAACAGATAGATCTCCTGTGAGCTGAGGGATTGTATTAGTCAGATATTGTACCCAGACTATTGTGCTTTCCTTTTATTTTAGGTCTGGCTATAGCCAGCTGGATGTATCATTTTGGTGAGCTGGGAGACTATTGTATTGATACAGCTTTACTTGGATTTCAGTTACTATGTGGTTCTTCTATTTCAGCTCTGTTTTATGCTCTTTTATTGTACATCTTATATCTGAGCAGGTTACCAGCGCTTCGTGTACGCGGAAAATTCCGTGTGCACGGCGGATCTGTAGACGGACCCGGGTTCTGGTTTACACCCGGGGCGTGACAGATTAAGTTGGTATCAGAGCTTAGGGATAGGTCAGTTGGGACATAGGAAACCCTAGGCTTTTAGGCAGACCCTAGGATGATAGGTCGTGAGAGACGGAACTTTTTGCGAAAGTCGTTGATTTATTTGTTTGACTCTTCTAGTAGGAGAAGAGGGATCGACATATCCTATTTCTAGTGAACAGTTATGTTGGCTGCAGACAACATAAAGTCACAGAAATAGGGGGATGTCCTTGACTTTCGCTAGATTGGGTCGTGTGGGGTTATGTTATTGATGGTGGTTCCTTGTGGCAGGATGCCTCCGCGACGCAGGATGTTGACGCGTTCTCAGCCCTCTTCCCCTGAGCCAGATCAGGAGGAGTCCGGGCAGGGTCAGCATAGTGAGGTGCAGGAGCTACAGGCTCAGATGGCTCAGATGTCGGAGGCTGTTCGGCGTCAGGAGGAGGCTATGAGTCGGCTGACGCAGATGTTAGAACAGAGAGCGCAGCCTGTTGTAGCACCCCCAGAGAGTTCTCCAGTACCATCATCCCCTGCTGTGGCTCCCCCAGTTGTACCAGTGACCCCAGCATCCCCTGTCGCTCGGGGTAATGGTAGACAGTCGTCTGGGTTGACGGGATCTCTTACACCGGCAGAGCAGCGGGGATTGGTGGACATGTTGATAAGGTTCCGCAAATTTGACCCACCCCATTTTTCGGGGCAAAATATTGAGCCGTGGGAGGCAGAGTCATGGATCACGGCAATGGAGCGA
Source organism: Tillandsia fasciculata (assembly GCA_029168755.2). Classification (NCBI taxonomy): domain Eukaryota; kingdom Viridiplantae; phylum Streptophyta; class Magnoliopsida; order Poales; family Bromeliaceae; genus Tillandsia; species Tillandsia fasciculata. The sequence continues at coordinate 26,499,279 of CM054934.1, read as the reverse complement.
CGTTTTGAGACGTTGTTTATCGAGGAGCGATATCAGGTGATATTGGCGACGAACTTTTTGGAACACAACGCCGAAGCATGGTGGCGGCGTGTTCGACCGGCGGGTCCGCCTGGGGCTCAGCTCTTGGCCTGGGCGGAGTTCCGCAATCTCCTTCTCGGGGCTTTCTTCCCAGAAAGCGTCCGGCAGAGGTTGGAGGAGCAGTTGAGAAACCTCCGACAAGGAGATCGGCCCGTACACGAGTACATTGCCAATTTCAATCAGTTGTTGGCAAGTGTACCGAACGTGGCCAGGGATGAGGCGCACCGGATCTACATGTTCGAGCGAGGGTTGCGCCGAGACCTTTTTCAGTTAGTTCGTTCACGTAGGTTGCAGACCTTGGAGGCCTCGATGGAACAGGCACTCTATGTCGAGTGCGGGGAGGTAGTAATGGAGGAGGTAGCTCCAGCTCCCGTAGTGATTCCGGGGGCGAAGCGACCGGCACCGGAGGTTGGGGGACAGGCTAGTTCGTGGAGGCCGCCACGACCGCCGCGGCCTCAGTTTTCCAGCCGTGGGCATTCTGAGCGGCGAGGGCCTGGTGGATCCCAGAGGCCCCAGCAACAGCAGCAAAGATCTCAGTCATCGCAGCGTGGACCTCAGCGGCAGCAACGGTCTCAGAGACAACAGCAGCAGTCGAGACCGACCCAGCCTACAGAGACGTGTGTTTTCTGCAAAGGCCAGCATCCATCAAACACGTGTGATTTGAGGATTGGCCGCTGTTATCGATGCGGACAGCCGGGTCATATACGAGCTACTTGCCCGGTGGCGACATCTGCAGCACCTTCTTCAACATCAGCTCCTTTTGCACTACAGCAACGACCGCCATCTCAGCAGCGACCTTATGCTCCGGCAAGCAGGCCATCTTCTTCCCATCCCACAGACTATCGCCCTCCAGCTCAGAGCGGGCGAGTGTATGCTGCGAAAGTAGAGGACTTTTCGGCAGCAGATCATGTGGTGGCAGGTATCACCTTACTTTCTGACATTAGGACTCGTACTTTATTTGATACTGGAGCATCACATTCTTTTATTAGTAGATCGTTTGCATCATTACATGGGTTAGAGGTAGGACTTTTGCCACGTGCACTAGAGGTTCAGATTCCCGATCACACTTTGCACGTGGAGGAGTGTTGTTGGTCCTGCCCGATGCAAATTGAGTCCTGGATTATGCCAGCAGACCTATTGGTCTTGAAACAGCTGACGGACTTTGACGTGGTTCTCGGGATGGACTGGCTGGCTCGATATTTCGCGACTATTGATTGTGCCGCGAGGATTATCACATTTAGAGAGCCAGGCCAGGAGATGTTTGTATACCGGGGATGTCAGAGTGCTTTCTTTGCCTCTATGATTTCGACTTCCCGAGCGAGGCAGATGATCCATCGAGGATGTGTAGCCTTTTTGGCTAGTGTTGTTGAGGGGCCTACGGCGGCGGTGGGACTCGGGGATATCCCTATTGCCCGCGAGTTTCCGGATGTCTTTCCACCTGAGCTGACTAGTATGCCGCCAGATAGAGAAATTGAGTTTGTGATTGACGTAGTTCCAGGAACTGCGCCAATCTCTAAGGCTCCTTACCGGATGGCACCGGCCGAGCTGCGAGAGCTTAAGGCGCAACTCCAGGATTTGATGGATAAAGGTTTTATTAGACCAAGTGTGTCGCCTTGGGGAGCGCCGGTGCTATTCGTGAAGAAGAAGGATGGGTCACTACGATTATGTGTGGACTATAGGGAATTGAATAAAGTGACCATCAAGAACAAGTACCCTTTGCCGCGCATTGATGATCTCTTTGATCAGCTGCAAGGGTCTTGTGTCTTTTCCAAGATAGATCTGCAATCCGGTTACCACCAGTTGAAGGTGAAGGCCGAGGATGTCCCGAAGACAGCTTTCAGGACACGGTACGGGCATTATGAGTTTACAGTTATGCCTTTTGGGCTGACTAATGCCCCTGCCGCATTCATGGATTTAATGAACCGAATCTTCCGACCATACTTGGATCGATTCGTAGTAGTATTCATCGATGACATTCTGGTTTACTCCCGAAGTGATGCTGAGCATGAGGAGCATCTGAGGATTGTACTACAACTTCTACGAGAAAAGAAGTTGTATGCCAAACTGACAAAGTGTGAGTTTTGGCTTCGGGAGGTAGCTTTCTTGGGCCATGTGATTTCCGCCGCTGGTGTGGCAGTAGACCCGGCGAAGATTGAGGCAGTTCGGGATTGGCCCCGACCGACAACCGTTTCTGAAGTACGCAGCTTCATGGGATTAGCTGGGTATTATCGTCGGTTTGTGGAAGGCTTTGCGAAGCTCTCCACACCTCTCACTCGTTTGACGCGCAAAGGAACCAAGTTTATTTGGAGTGAGGACTGCCAGAGGAGCTTCGAGGAGCTGAAGAGTAGATTGATGACCGCTCCTATCCTTTCCCTCCCAGTTATGGGGAAAGGATATGTGATCTACAGTGACGCATCGCACAGTGGACTTGGTTGTGTGTTGATGCAGGAAGGGAGGGTAATTGCTTATGCATCGCGACAGCTCAAGGATTATGAGAAGAATTACCCTACCCATGACTTGGAGCTTGCTGCCGTAGTGTTTGCATTGAAGCTTTGGCGCCATTACCTGTATGGGGAGCACTGTGAGATCTACACCGACCACAAGAGCCTAAAGTATCTGTTCACACAGAAGGAGCTAAACCTAAGGCAACGCCGATGGTTGGAGCTGTTAAAGGATTATGACGTGGAAATCCTTTACCATCCAGGTAAGGCCAATGTGGTTGCTGATGCTTTGAGCAGAAGAGCAGTGCAGAGTTTGTCCATGTTAATTACAAATCAGGCGCCACTATTGGAGGAGATGAGGCGACTTGAGATAGAGGTTGTGTCCCCTGGGGTCTCTGCAAGACTAACCTCTTTAGTCCTGCAGCCCACTCTGATGGACAGGATCAGGGAGAAACAGAGTGAGGACCCCCACTTGACCAAGATTAGAGATCAGATTCCGAGTGATCAGTCAGGGGATTTTAAAATGGATGTTTCGGGAGTACTGAGGTACAAGGACCGAGCATGTGTGCCAATGGATGCGGAGATCAGAGAGCAAATATTGCGAGAGGCCCATTATACACCTTATACCCTGCACCCTGGTGGGACTAAGATGTATAAGGACCTCAAGGCACACTTCTGGTGGAATGGCATGAAAAGAGATATTGGGAGATTTGTGGCTCAGTGTCTAACTTGTCAGCAGGTGAAAGCTGAGCATCGAGTGCCAGCTGGCAAGTTACAGAGTCTCCCAATTCCCACGTGGAAATGGGACCACATTACGATGGATTTTGTGGTCGGATTGCCGAGGGCACAGGGAGGTGCTGATGCTATCTGGGTAGTTGTAGATCGACTTACCAAGTCAGCACACTTTTTGCCTATACAAACTACTTGGTCACTCGAGCGACTAGCCCAGTTATATCTTGATGAGATAGTGAGGCTACATGGAATACCAGCCTCCATAGTATCAGATAGAGACCCAAGGTTTGTTTCGCATTTCTGGAGGAGTTTGCAAACAGCCTTGGGGACTGAACTGAGGTTCAGTACGGCTTTCCATCCGCAGACTGATGGGCAGTCAGAGCGGACTATACAAATCCTGGAAGACATGCTGAGGGCTTGCGTCTTAGATTTCGGCGGAGGGTGGATTCGACACTTATCTTTAGCTGAGTTCGCGTACAACAACAGCTTTCAAGCGAGCATTAAGATGGCTCCGTTTGAAGCGTTGTATGGACGCAAGTGTCGATCACCACTTTATTGGAGTGACGTGGGCGAGAGGCGGACCTTGGGACCAGATGTGTTGTTAGAGGCAGAAGAGAAGGTCCGAGTGATTCGGAAGCATCTTCAGACCGCCCAAAGCCGACAAAGGAGTTATGCCGATGTTCGGCGACGAGACTTAGAATTTCAAGTTGGAGATCACGTATTCCTGAAAGTCTCGCCGTCCAAAGGAATCAGGAGATTCGGCATTCGTGGGAAGCTTAGCCCCCGATACATTGGACCCTTTGAGGTATTGGAACGTATCGGGCCAGTTGCTTACCGACTTGCACTTCCCCCGAGACTTGCTGGTGTCCACAATGTATTTCATGTTTCTACTCTGAGGAGATATGTCTTCGACCCGTCGCACGTCATCGACTTCACACCGCTCGAGATCAGCGAGGATTTGAGGTACGAGGAGCGTCCACTGCGAATTCTGGATCGAGAGGTGAGAGAATTGCGCAGTCGAACTATTCCCTATGTGAAGATCCTTTGGAGCAATCATGACGAACGCGAGGCGACGTGGGAGCTCGAGTCAGAAATGTTGAACACCTACCCCTACCTGTTTGAGGCTTTGGACTGAGGTATGATTTCGTTTCGAGGACGAAACTCTTTTTAGTGGGGGAGGATGTGATGATCCGGATTTTTTTATGAAAGGTTTTTGAGGCATTAACGGTGATTAGAAGAAGCCACTGAGTGTAATGGAGCTTGCAGCGTCGAAAACGGACTTCAGAAATGGATCCGGCGCGAAAAACGGATCAAGTGGGCCTTTCGGGAGCTTTCGCCAAAATTTTGGATGAGAATTTGCAGAAACGGACGGCGAATTCGGACTCAGCGCGCGAAAACGATCAAAATGGTATATATAACTTATTTTTCGGCAAAAAGTTACTGTTCACCGGAACAGTAATTCCGGCGGCCGGAAAATACTGTTCCGGCGCCGGCGGACGGCGGCGGGCAGCGGCGCGCGGCGGCGGCGCAAGGGCGGAGAAGGGCCGCGGGCAGGCGCGGGCAGGCGCAGGCGGGCGCGGGCAGGCCGCAGGCGCGGGGTCCACAGGCAAGGCGTGCACCGGGTGCACCGAATATTTGGAATGCCACGTGGCAGCTCCTGATTGGTCCGGCGGCGTCAAAGGAGGCGGCGTTGTCTGTGACACGTGGCATCACGTGATTCGCCGACAGGATCCGGAAGACCCGGCGCGTAGACCGGGCTCGTGCGCCCCGTGGACCACGTGGGACACGTGGCCACTGTTCATTGGCGGGCGCACGGCCGACCACGTGCACCGGGCGCGTGAAACACGTGGGCGGCTGGGACACGTGGCGCAATATCATTGGCTCCTGTTTGGCTGTTTCGTGTTCTGGAACACGCGGCGCAATCTGAGTGGCCGGATTCGGTGTCCCGTGTTCGGCCCGGATTCGGTGTGCAGCCCGAATAGGGATTTTGGCCCATTATAAATACCCCCCTCTCTCTCTATGCCATTTGCGAATTCTAGAGAGAGAATTTGGCAGTGAGCCCTTAATGAAAGTTTTTCCTCTCTCTATCCTCTATCTACCCTAGAAATTTCAGAACTTTGGGATTTTCCGACAGCGAGTTATCTGCGACACGGCGCACTGCGACGATTTCCAATTTCGGCCCATTTTCCGTCACAGTTCAGTCGGAAATTCGCTGTGTGCTAACCAGGAGGAATTTTTGAACGATTTCTTCGACAGCGCGACCGTAAGAGGTAAGGCTTCGTTTTTCGTGTTGATCACTTTGCTCCGTTTCGCACTTTTGGCACGGTTCCCGAGGCACCTTTGACCCCCCTTTTTGCTGTGATATTTTCTGGACAGCCCCGACTTCTCTGATTTATATCTTGGCCTAGGAACATCGGATCGAGACGTTTAAGTAGTCGATTTTGATCTACTCGTCGCAAGGAACGCAACCGTAATTTTTCTGGATTATCCTGAGCACTGTACAGAGGTGAGAATCCCCTTTTGTGAACTGGCTGGAAAAATAATAATAAGGCTGTATTTTGGGATCCGTGTTTACACCAGGTGTATTATTCTGTTCAGTTGTGCTCTTTTTCGACGAGTAGCGGGGGTAGGAGACTGCGGACAGCAAGGAGACCTTTTTGGGTGTGGATCACGCTTTTCGAGGTGGGTGGTTGTTGCTTACCTCACTTCTGACTATCTCACTAGGAGTATTAGAGACTCCCGACTTTAAACTGATAATCGGTGTTTTAATCATGAAATTCATAAGTAAAACCCCACAAATAATATGGCAGATCTTTTATGATAAACTGGGACGTTATTGCTGGACATATGCTGGAACCTATCATCGCATGCAACAAACTTATCACAAAATCATCTTTTTCTAAATAAATATCCGATATTTTCTTTCAGTTTTCAACAGTAACCCTTTGCATGCTTGTTTGGACATCTAGATAGGCCACTATTTATTGCTACACTATTTTTGGGACTTGACTTAGGAGAAACCATGTTTTACTATTCTCCTTCGCATCTGGATTCATGTTGCTCGGTTTGAGCAGGGTTTGGGATAGTGTAGCTGAGGCTTTGAGTCTGGGACAGGTTAGACTCTATTATGGGTTGTGGGGCATTATGGTAACCGCAGACATCAGGCGGTTGGCCAGAGGTTGACTATTTTATCAGTTTTGGTCTTATGGGTTATTACGGTAACCGCGGACAGTAGGCGGTTGACCGGATGATTATCTTTACATCAGATTGGGTATCAGATTTCATTAGTGGACGGATTTTCCCACTTTGATCATAGTCATGATCTAGTCCTGCTATACAGAGATACTGGTTACAGGGATACTTATTACAGAGGCATTTTACTCGTGTGGGTCGCTCCCCTCGAGTGCGACTCCGGAGTGCGCGCGGCAGACTATTCATGAGTCCTTGAGACTCCTTTTCGCATCGGTGTTATGTGTGGGCTGGCATACCCGATACGACACGGCACGGCAGAGCAGGCAGTACCAGTTTTCACTGGTGACTAGATTGGGTCTATTCAGGCAGGCAGGATAGATACTGAGGCATACATATAGTCATTTCTTTTGGCATGGCAGTAGAGGCATAGTAGTGATAGTTTCCCCTTTTCAGTAGTCTCTATAGCATACCACTGCCCTTCCCTTTTGCCTCTAGTAGTCCTAGTGGGTGCGTCAGTGTTTGAGGTTTTACCCACTAGGGGAGGCTACTGGTTTATCTAGTAGTTCTCACCCCCATTATTGTTCTCTGTTTCTTCTCCTTTATATTGCAGAGTCGTCTGCGGGAGCTGATCGAGGTAAGGGGATCGCTGAACAGATAGATCTCCTGTGAGCTGAGGGATTGTATTAGTCAGATATTGTACCCAGACTATTGTGCTTTCCTTTTATTTTAGGTCTGGCTATAGCCAGCTGGATGTATCATTTTGGTGAGCTGGGAGACTATTGTATTGATACAGCTTTACTTGGATTTCAGTTACTATGTGGTCCTTCTATTTCAGCTCTGTTTTATGCTCTTTTATTGTACATCTTATATCTGAGCAGGTTACCAGCGCTTCGTGTACGCGGAAAATTCCGTGTGCACGGCGGATCTGTAGACGGACCCGGGTTCTGGTTTACACCCGGGGCGTGACAATTTATATTTGACCAATCAAATTTCCTTTTTTTAAGTCAAAGTATGGTAAAAATATTTTTAAAAAATTTATAGTAAAATATGTAAAAATTAGAAAATTAATTTAATTAGTTGATAATTGAAAGGGCACTGCATCACTTTGGAGGATTCATCGGTCCATGAACCACGTGGTACGCTAGATCTAGCCAATTAAGTTAGCTCTCGTGAGTGTGTTGGTTGTTCAACTTGGCGGACACGTGGCAGCCTCCGGAGCGCGCCAGCTGCCGCGCTTTTTCTGTGACGTTAATATGCTGTCCTTGTGGAAGTCTCTAGGCGGATCTTTAGAGGTAGCGTCATCACCGTTCGTTTCAAAGTTAACGGTGTGATAGAGAACAACGGAGCCAGTATGACACGGGCCCGTTAATCCCACATCCCGTTAGGCCTAGCACTTAGGGATTTACATTTTATTTGTGGTGTATGATGTACATTTTATTTGAAGTGTACGAGAAGTTTTTTTTTTTTTAAATGACAGTAGTTGAATTCGTATAAATTTTTAAAAATTTGAATTCAAATCCGGTTATATATCCGAAATAATTTGAATTCAAATTCGACAAATCTTAAATATTTATATTTAAATTTAAATTTAATTAAAAATTTAAAATTTAAATTTGAATTTAAAAAATTAAATTTAAAATAATTATTTCTTTTTTTATCTTTATATATTTCAAAATATATTACATTAAATTTAAAATTTTAAAATATAAATTTAAATATAATATCAAATATATATATATATATATATATATATATATATATATATATATAACATAAAATCAATTCGGGTTCGGATTCGGATTGGGTACAGTCAAAATCCATATCCGAATTCAAATTCGTCGGATTTTTATTTTTTATATTCGTATTCGAATTCATATCTTTTAATATTGAATAAATCTATTTCGTTCGAATTCGAATTCGAATAAAATTTCGGATATCCGTACCTATTTACATCTCTACTAGGACTGTAAACGTGGGAGCTGATGTGATGAACACAAATTTACTATATATATATAGTTTGTGTCTGATTTGTTTAATAAAGGAGATCAACATAAGTAATAGGTTCGTGAATAATTTTTTAATTATATGCGGTATGATAGTAAATTTTATCGAGAATTTTTATTATTTACTTTTAATGTAATAACCGAAAGAAAACATAATGACTAAAATTTTTAAGTTATATTGAGTGAACTGATCTTAACTCGTGATCGACTCATTAAGATCATTTTGAGCTGAAAAATTTATCTTGTGTCTCGCTCAATTTTGAGCTCATTTTCGAACCGATTACGAGCTGATTCACGAACAATTAGCTGAATTACCAATTCTTGTCATGACTAGAGGTCAAAGTTTTTTTTGATAAAATTCCATAGAATGCGATTATGAATGTCAAAATTTAGCATTCGATATATTATATATTCCTATTGAAATTTGCATTCAAAAAAAAATTAAAAACAAAATAAATACAAATATGGTTATTTAAAAAATACTTCAATATAACAGAGATGTAAATATATATGGTAAAAGATAAAGTAATTTTCTACTGTATTTTTTATTTATGTTACTATAAATTTTATATTAAAAATATATTTATATTTATTAAAATATTAAATTTATTAAATAAAATATAGGTATACAAAGTTTGAATATGCGTGTGAACAGTTAATTTTATTTTATTTCAAGCGGATATGATAATAAAAATTTAGCATTCAATACATATCTGCATCATCATTCAAACATCTAAGGAAAAATGTGAATAAGATATAGTTTTGTCAAAAATCTGATCGCATCATTTTCATTCCGAGTCTCGCTCTCGGGGATTTTTTAAAAATAACCCTCCCAAAATCTCTATTTTGCAAAATGACCCTATGAAAAAAAAAAATTGTAAAACTAACCCTCCTTTTGCCACCTCGGCGCCACGTAGGGCAGACAGCGTGAAGGCGCTGAAGCGGTCAGCGCCTTCACAATATTCCTATGAAGGCGCTGAACCCCTCAGCGCCTTCATGCCATGTGTTGAAGGCGCTGAAGGGTTCAGCGCCTTCATAGGATTTCTTGTGAAGGCGCTGAACCCATCAGCGCCTTCATTGTACGCTGAAGGCGCTGTTTCATTCAGCGCCTTCACATACACATAAGGCGTCGAGGACTTTGGCATTTTTCGCCGCGAAATATGCCTAAGTCCTCAGTGTAAGCGAGAAATGGATTCTCTGTAGAGGCGCTGAGCCAGTCAGCGTCTTTAGTGTTCTGCATTGAAGGCGCTGAGTGGCTCAGCGCCTTTAGTGTAAAACAAAGGCGCTGAGCCGCTCAGCGCCTTTAGTGTTTTACACTAAAGGCGCTGAGCCACTCAGCGCCTTCAATGCAGAACACTAAAGACGCTGACTGGCTCAGCGCCTTTACCTGCACCTACAAACAGTACTTAATATCACCTTAAAAAAATCCCAAATTTGTACAACAAGTTCAAACATTGACAAATAACATTGAAAAAGTAAAAACTACATTCACAAACAGCAATTGATCAACCAACAATCATTTCATAGCATCAAAAAATAAAATTTACAAAAATTGAGGCTTGAGTAACATCAAAAAATAAAATTTACAAAAATTGAACTCAAAAGCTCAATTTTGAGCACGTCCTCGACCTCGACGTCCTCGCCCACGCCCACGTCCAAGCCCTCGCCCTCGCCCTCGCCCACGGGGAACAGCAAGGTCGATGATAGGTATATCATCGAGAAGCTCGACTGCTGCCGACTGATCGAGCTCCTCGATGATACCACCCTCATCCTGTGACGCTATATGCTCGATCTCCTGTGGCGATGATGACCTTGGACGACGGCGTGAATATGTCGATGAAAATGATGTCCGTGAGACTGGCGGCGGGAGCGATGCTGACGTCGAAGGAAATGTCATCGGTGCCTGAATGGTAGGAGATGGAGATCGTGGCACCTGAAAGAGTGTAAATAGTTTGTTAATATGAATTTGAAATCTTAATTTGAATTCTATGCTAAATGGTACCTGATGACTCGAGGTCGCTCCCTCATTTGAAGGTCGGGCTGCCTCTCTGGCCGTAGGTTCAGATGGTACATGCTGTAGTACCATCTGAATATCGCCGCTCATTTCTCTCAAAGTCCGAAGAATAGTATCAGTCGGCGGTGGGTCGTCCACTATCTGGTCGACAATGGTTTGAACATGTCGTAGTGTGTCGGCCTGCATTATAAATTAGAAATTAAAATTAAATTTATATGAGGAAAGTTGAATATAGTAAATTTATATATATAAATTTTAATACCAGTGATCTCTCGACATGCCCACGAGGGTGGAAAGTCAGCGGAGGACGCTGTACTGGATGAGAAATCCATCGTCGTGTAATGCTCCAGTACCACTGCATGTATATGGATGCCGCTTGCAGTGGGTCCTCACCAGCAGCCGGGGCTTGATCAAAAATGTGATCAAGCCTCTCGGACCACCTCTCAATGTGGGCAGCATGAAATGCTATCCAGTCCTCATCCGCACGCCCACGTCCTGTGATGCGTGGGATGGACTCCACATTGACAGGTATATGCTGCAGAAGACCGAACTGCCGCATGACTCGGTCTGGCACGTGCATCTCCACGATATGAAAGCATATCAGGACTGTCCGTGCACGCCAGACCGCTGAGCCATGCACACAGAAATCAGGTAATGTCTCTATAACCTGATCTGTGTAGGGCATCCATATAACCTGTTAATCGACAAAATGATTAGTGTTGAATAAAACATCTACATACTTAAAGTATTTAATAAAAGATCTACATACCTGCGCCTCTCGCTGCTGATCCAGCTCGTCTCTGTAGAACTCAATGTCACACGTCTTGACATTGGTTCCGTAACGCAGCCCTCCAGTGTTGCCCCATCTAGATTATAAAAAACATATATTAGTTGCATTTATAATTGAAATACAAAAATCTACTTTATGAAAAAAAATATCTTACCGGCAACCCAGGGGTCGATCGGCCATCTCGGGCTGATCTAGGATGCGCGTAGGTCGGCCGATGTGAAGATGGTCCCAAGCCCAGATCTGTAAATTCACGCCAACAGGTTAAATTAATTAAACTAATATATATTACCAATATAAAGATAAATCTGAAATCCAAAAATCAGATTTTATACCTGCAATAGGGTAGCAAAACAACAGCATTCGGCCTTCCCGTTCATCGCGGCATCTGCTAGTGCCCGATATATATATGCCAGTGTCGCAGCGCCCCACGCATAAGCGCCGCAGATATCAAAGTCAGCTAAAAGTGGTAGCCACTTTAGATGAACTTTGTATCCGCTGGGGTTTGGCATCAGACTACCGCCAATCTGATATAGCATATAAGCACGGGCGGTAGCTGCGACTAATCCGGCGGGGGCATCCAGAGGTATATCATGGAAAGTTTGATATAACCAATCAAGTGAAACCTGATACTTCTGGATGTTGTCAGGTAGCGCCCCCAATAAGTCCATACACAGAGCAGGATAGTCGAGGAGGGTGGAACTAGAGACCGGTGCACCATGCACACGGAGACCCGAGATGACCGCCACATCCTGGAGTGTGACGGTCATCTCACCGTGGCGGAAATGGAAGGTCTGGGTCTCCGGTCTCCACCTCTCGGCAAGAGCGCCCAGTAGAGCTTGATCCAGTACCAACCGTCGCAGTCAGGATAACCCGTAGAATCCCGACTGGCGAAGCAGGTCGAGTACCGCTAGATGATCAAGCTCCCACTGGTTCATCTTGCGGCCGTGCTCTGCGAACGGGACGGGACGATATTCCTGTAATGCAAAAAAAAATATAGTTAGCTCTTACATATAAAATATAGTCAGCTTATTTATAATATTTGAAAAAGGAAAAAATTATATCTCTTACCTCAGTCCTGATAAAGGCCGACCTATGGCGATGCTGGTCTACCAGTACAGACCCATCAACTGGCCCCGCGTCCTCGTGATCTGCCATCTGCAATTAGCAATCTACATATTAGTAACATGATAGATAGAAATAATTAAATATTAAGACAAGATAAATATAATTGTGTAAATCATACGCCGGCGTCCTCGTTGCGCTATTTCTGTATTCTGTGGACAAGTGGTCCTATAATGGCCTGCCTGCTTACAAATGGAGCATTTTCCTCGTCGGCCACCCCTCTCGTCCATTACATTACGAATACGTGTAGATCGTGGATGACCTTTCTTCCTTCGTAAAGGGGGCGGTACAATCGGGGGACCTTGGGGTCGTGGCCAGTGCCGTCTATCAGGAACAGGATGAAATTGTGGTGCGTACGTCGCACGATAGCAGTCTGTACTATACCAGGGTGAAGTAAAATTCTCGTATGGTAATCTCATATGTGATGTACTACAAACTGCTAAGACATGCGAGCAAGGTATTCCTGTTAGATATAATTCACAACATGAGCATTCGACATTTGTTCCATCGACGATCACTTTGTAGTCTAAATCTCCAGTTTGAACTTCAAATTCTGTGAGTCCAAATCTTACAACATTATGTGCCCGCGCCGTATCTAAATTTTCAGTAATCTGATTTTTTACTTTAGTGACAAAAGCGTCCGTCGATTGTTCACCGGCCACACGGCGACTGCAGAAATAGGTATTAAGCTTATAAAAAGTAGACGCAACAAAAGCTGTGATAGGCAAACCACGAGTGTCCTTAAGAACCCCATTTAAGGATTCAGAAAGATTTGTAGTCAACAATCCAAACCGTCTGCCTCCATCAAATGCTCTTGCCCAGTACTCTTTATATCTGTCTAGATTATGGACCCACTCCCAAACATCGTTATCCAACACCTTTAATTCTTCCTTCAGCTGATTATATGCCGTCGGTGTTGCAGCCTTTCCGATATCCCAGAATTTATTTAACAATATGTCGGTCTTGAAGTGCTTTTTCATGTTTGCTTTCATATGTCGAAGACACCAACGATGCGCGTGCCCTCGTGCTGGACGATAGATATCAGCAACTATTTCCTTCAATCCAGAAAATCGATCAGATATTAAACAAATCTCTCTATCACGGGTAACATAGTGACGCAAGTTATGCAAAAACCATTGCCAACTCCCGGCATTCTCTCCCTCACAAATTGCAAATGCCAAAGGATATAATCCATCATTAGCATCTACAGCCGTCGCTATCAAAGCATGACCTTCGTATTTGCCGTATAAATGTGTGGCATCAATACTAACCAACGGCCGACAATGTGCGAATCCATGGATCGAAGGTCCAAATGACCAAAAAACACGATTAAAGGTAAAAATGCCATCTTGCGGCCACCTATGATCCAGACGCCATAGAGTACCAGGATTATAATTCTTTACCATTGAAAGGTAACGAGGTAAGTCAGTATAAGATTGCTCCCAGCTCCCGTAAATAATTTGTAATGCTTTAATCTTTGATTGCCAAGCCTTCCAATATGTTATGTCAGTATGGAACTCTGCTTGCACCATATCTCGAATTTCTTTTGGCCTTAAATTAAGTCTAACTTTTAACACCGGAAGGATCAATTGACATATAAGGGTGGAATTACAGTTACGGTTCGCCGCATTCAGTATTGGAATTACACATGTGTGTGGACCAGCATATGTTTTTACCCTAAAATATGTCGTATTTTTGGGTACTGAAGCATGTAATCTCCAAGAACATTCCTCTACTAAGCATTTGACAGTGTACGTCGTTTTTGTAGATTTCAATACTTTCATTTGTACATTATGCTCAATATGCCACCGGTCTAGTGCATCCAATAAAGATGGCTTATCTTGAAAGACACGTCCAGCCCAACTCTCGTCGATGCTAGGTCGACCAGTATTGATTTGTCGAATATTAAGATCTGTATGATCTACAGCATACTGATTAATCCAATTAGTATCGAAAATAAAACGATCCGGATGATCAATAAATTCATTTTCCTCGTCATGATTGTCTACGTAATCATTGCTGATTTGTGGGTTGTCCACTTGAGTGTAAATTGCATTTGCAAGATCATTTAACCCTCCATCATGATTTTCATCTATATCTGAAAATGGAACATCCGGTTCGTCATCCTCACTACTATTCTGATCATCATGGATTGGTGAATCCTCATGATTAATATCACTATCACCACCCCTGTCAACATTATCACCTTCTTCCTTAACATTCGTATCAAATTCATTAATAGCTCACTGTGACGGTGAAGCTCTCACTGTGAGAGATCACTCTGTCACATTGAAGCTCTCTCACTGTGAGAGAGTGATCTTCACTCTCTCTCACTGTGAGAGAGTGATCTTCACTCCCTCACAATGAGTTCACAGTGAGAGAGCTTCACTGTGAGAGACTCTTACAGTGAAGCTCTCACAGTGAGAGAGCTTCACTGTGATGTAAAGGATGTGCTTCTAGCCCTAAATTGTGGAGCTGTTTAGATAATAATTTTAGTACGATTTTATCTCAAATTAAAGATTTTAACTGTGAGACTAGCTAATCAGTTTTTTTTTTCTTTTTTTTTTTTTGATTTGCTGTACATGGCATGAGACTGTGAGAGAGTGATCTCTCACTCTCTCACAGATCATTCTCTCACTGTGAGAGAGTGAGAGATCACTCTCTCACAGTGAGAGATCATTCTCTCACTGTGAGAGAGTGATGATCTCTCACAGTGAGAGATCACTCTCTCACAGTGAGAGAGAGAAAGAGAGAGAGAGAGAGAAGAGAGATGGTGCGCGAGCTCACAGTGAGAGCGCGAGGAGAAGGCGACGGCGACGGCGAAGGCGACGGCGACGACGAGTGGAGATCGGGGCGACGGGGGAGCGAGTGGAGATCGGCAATGTGGAGATCGGGGCGGCGAGATTTCGCGAGAGAAGAGGGAGCTCGTGCGTGAAGAGGGAGCTCGTGCGTCAAGATCGACGCTAGTGGAGATCGGAGCTCGGCAATGCGGGAGGGGGGAGGGGCTCACTGTGCGGGAGGTGGAGGGGCTCACGAGAGAGTGAAGATGAAGTGGCTCTGCGCGCGGGATAAGATGGTGAAGAAGGCGCTGACGCGGTAAGCGCCTTTAACAATAAGTTAAAGGCGCTGAGGGGCTCAGCGCCTTTAGTGTTTTACACTAAAGGCGCTGAGCCCCTCAGCGCCTTTACAGAGAGGCCATCTTTCCCTTACACTGGGGACTTAGCCATTTTTCGGCGAAAAATGGCTAAGTCCTCGACGCTGTTATAGTGTATGCTGAAGGCGCTGAATGAAACAGCGCCTTCAGCATACATCATGAAGGCGCTGAAGCGATCAGCGCCTTCACAGGTTTTCTTCTGAAGACGCTGAACACTTCAGCGCCTTCAATACAAGAATGAAGGCGCTGAAGCGTTCAGCGCCTTCACAGGTTTTTTGTGAAGGCGCTGACCGCTTCAGCGCCTTCACGTTGTCTACCCGACGTGGCGCCGAGGTGGCAAAAGGAGGGTTAGTTTTACAAAATTTTTTTATATAGGGTCATTTGGCAAATAATAAAGTTTGGGAGGGTTATTTCTAAAAAATTCCCCTCGCTCTCTCCAAGAGAAAAAAAAAAATTTCCATAAAACTCTACGCATTTTTTAAAATATATTAAATTACCTTCTTACTTAAAATTTAATTTTAATTTAAGCAAAATTAGATTATGTAATTATTATGTTTATTTTTGTTTATTGTTGAGTTGCTAAAGATAACACAATAAATTTACTAAAAATATATGTAGCATTAACTAACATATAATTAAAAAAAATAAATATGTCAAAAATATTTGAATAAATTAAAAAAATTTATTAGAAGTGTCAGAATTAGCAATTGTTAGATGTATTTTGAAATTAAAAATCGTCTCGATTTTATATTTTCGATTCACCGATAATTTTGCGGTACCATAACAAATTTTGAAAAAAAAAAAAGTTAGAAGAAAAAATAAAATATCTGTAGTGGGAAGCGGAGGGCTAAGCCTGATAAGCTCGAGCTCAAAGCCCATCAATAACATCATACGGGGGTGCAAGGGGAGAAGCCCCGCGTTACGAATAAAATCCGATAAAAAATAACCCGTTAAAAAATATTTGTTTAAGTGATGTACAAGAGATCATCATTATATTAACTTTTTTTTAAAAAAAAATAGTAAAACTATCCTCTTTCTCATCCGTAATTTTTTTTCTATAAAATATTTTTTCATTTAAATTTGTGTATTTTTTATTTTTTTAATCGTATTTTGTAATTTTTTATTTTGTCATTATTTTTAATTTTGCTTTTGTTTATGCACTCACAGTAACAACAATCTATATCTAGAAACAAATTAAAATACATATAATAATATATTATATATTTTGGGAAGTGGTTTTGTTACAATTTTTTTTTGGTTTTTTTACATCCAAAATTTTTTAAACAAATTATTATATAACATTAGCGGAATGCATCGTGAGCTAATTAATTATAATTATATATATAAAAAAAAATTCTCCAACTTATCAAATTATATAGAATAAATTTTTAATAAAGTGAAAATCGACAACCACATCAAAAGAGATAACCTAACTCTTTACCATAAATGATTCGCTTCTTTCACTCACTTTAAATATTTTAAATAAAAATTTATTTTTTAATAATCAATAATTATAGTTTAGTTATTATTTTGTTTTTACAGCGTTATGCGCAAGATATAATAATGCGTTGGAGATTTTATATAATGTAAGTGACCAAGTTGTTATATAAATATAAAAAATTCTATCTGTGTGTTTCTTATCGGGGTGTAAATTCTGCACGTATTGATATATAAATTTATAAAATCTCTTTGAATTTTGGGTTAATTGCATACGGTTATCTGTAAACATATCGAATAATAGATATATATATTCCTACAAAGTTCAACTTTTCATATTTATCCCTTCAAAAGTCCAACGTTATTCATATATATCCCTACCGTTTATCTCTGTTAGAAAAATCTAGTTAATCATAAGTTAAATACTTAATCTTGGTTAGTTAATGAGATAAATTTACTCTTTTACCCTTTCAGATATTTCTGCAGGAATATTTTTAAAAGGGTAAAATTGTCATTTCACATATAATCTGTTAAAAAATAAAATAAACAGTAAACTAACGATAATAAACCAGAGGGATATATATAAATAACGTTGGACTTTTGAAGAAATAAATATGAAAAGTTAAACTTTGTAGGGATATATCAGCTATTTGATATGTTTACAAGAAGTCGTATGCAATTAACCCTTGAATTTTAATTGAGAAAAAATTATTAAGACGAGCGAGCAAATATTGGAGAAAAGAAATCTAGGATGTAAATTTTACATCTATTTTATAAATGTACAGATAGTATTGTTTCAGAAAAAAATTAGAAAGTCAAATTGTTATATGAAAATAGGAGTTGAACTGGAATGCTATCGATAGCAAAACGGACTTCATTGCTATTTATTTGTTTTCGATGATTGAGCTTTCAAAACGACGATCGACACAGTTAAATATGATCATTTAAATTATTTAAAAATTAAATTTCATATTTTGATGTAAAAATAATTTGCTGAAAATGAATATCGTTCATAAATTAATGACAGGAATCTTACAATCAAGATCAAGAGTATAAATATTATTTTAATTAGTTTTAAAAAAATTTCAACCAAAATTTAATTAACTTAGAATTCTTTATGCCGTTAAACCACAAAAGATTCATATCTACAATTATAAATTTTACAATTTTTTAATCATTAGGTCGATGATGTCAAAAAAAATTTAAAATTTAATTTTTAGATAAATTTAAATAATATATATTTAACTGTACCGATCGTCGATTTGAAAATTTTATCATAAAAAATAAATGAGTGACAACAGAGTTCGTTTATTATCGATAGTATTTCGGCTCAACTCATAAAAATAGTATTATTAGGATCATTTGTATTTACACAATTCATGATTCGGGAACTCTGAGAAGAGCTTGGAGACCATGTCGGCGCAGCGGGACCCGCCGTGCAGTGCCGTTGTTCAGTGGAGATTGCAGTGTGAGATATAGGCAATGCTACACATATACTCTAAAATAAAATGTATGATGCACACCCCATTCATCCAAGAATGAGACTTTCTTCACTGATCATTTCGATGTGATTAGTAAAATTCATCTCATCTTTGGATGGATAAAATGTAAGATATACACCCCGGATTGTACAAAAAGCATTTCCTGAGAAATATAGCTCTTTGAACCATCCCTAGTGCAAGTGGTAAAGGGCTTGGTGGTTGATACCCGTGACCCGAGTTCGAAGCCTAGTTGCTTCACATTTTCAGCTAAGTTTATTTAAAAAATAAACATGCTACCTATCTCTCAAAAAAAAAAAGCTCTTTGAACGTTGTACAAATAAACAATTATATATATTTTTTGGGAATTACAGGAATCATTTTACATAGAAAAGCTGCATGGAGTTGTACAAATAAACTATTATTGGTGAGAAGCATACAAAAATATTCTGCAAGTGAGCAGTGTGGGACCCCTGAAGCTGATCAGTCAAAAAAGATTTAACTTGCTTGGCAAAGTCACAATGCCATTCCTGCTAAATAATTGAAAACAATCACTCTTCTAAATCCTAAATTCTATACAATTATTTTTCTTTAAAATATTAAATTATATATATATATAAGCTATATAATATATAATTATATATATATATATATATATATATAATTGAAAACAATCACTCTTCTAAATCCTAAATTCTATACAATTATTTTTCTTTAAAATATTAAATTATATATATATATATATATATATATATATATATATATATATTTTGCATCTGGTAAATAATGTGAAATAATTATTCGTTCAAATATAATCATTAGAAACTTAACAACTGTGACTATGATTAGTGCAAATATACATCAGAGTTTTCACCTACAGAGGCACAGTAAGAAATTCAGTTGAAAATAAAATGATCCCATATAAAATAATTAAGAAGAAAGGAGATGATGGATATGTATTGATGGTCCAAGTCTAATAAGTTTTAAGATTTTTTGATTGAATGTGTTTTATTATATATGTCACATTGTGGAAACTATTTGAACCTAAAATATAAAGGGACTTGTTGAAAAATTATCGAGCGCACTTTAAAACCACACTACATAGATGCGCAACAAAAAATTAGATTTTACATAAATAAAAAAAATAGCAGTAAATATGAGAATAACAAAGCAATAAAGAACAAGAGAGAATATAAAAATATAGCATTTAGTGGTTTGGTCAATGATGTGTTGACCTATGTCCACAAATAAGATCTCTTTAATTAATACATCGATTAATTCATGACACAAAAATATAAAAATAAAATTTGATTATAACAATCTCCCTCAAAAAGGTTTTCTATCTATAATGAAAATATAAACTCAAAAATATAAATTATTAGGGGTTAAAACTTCGATACCCTAATTTTAATAGAAAGCGATATCCGACGTCTATCCGAAGCTCTTCTTAAAATCCCTTTCAAGATGTCTCAAAACTATTCCTAATCTTAAAGTACAAGATTAAATCAAGTTGGAGTGCAATAGGAAAATGGGATTCAGCACCTAAGTAGTTAATGGTATCTCTCTGAACACATTACGAATGATCTCTCTCTCTCTCTCTCTCTCTCTCTCTCTCTCTCTCTCTCTCTCTCTCTCTATTTTTCTTAAATATTTCTCATAAATTGAAATCTACTTTTTCAGTTTTCTCCTGCTATTTCATCTTCTCAGGTTTGTATAAATAGTATTTTCCCTACATTAATTTTTCCTACACCTTGCCTGTAATTTATATGTGGAACAGGAGAATGGGATTCAGCAACTTAGTAGTGAATATATAAACTAAGGAATCAGATAAACAAGATGGGGCCAAGTTGCAGCTAGATGCTAGAAGGGTTTGCAATTATTAATGCTGATGAGGAAGTTGTTAGATGTACACTTGTAGATCTGAAGTGTAATAAATGGGAAAGAAGAAAAGGCATCAACAAAGAGAGGACAATTTGTTAGGTAGTGCAGAGCATTCATAAGATGTGGATGTTAGCTGTGCCTTTTGTTGGCACCGTCGCAGGATTTGGCTGTGCTGTGCGGAACTGCTTGTTTGGTCCCGCTTTTACTTTTTCTTTCTGCAACAACAGTTATTCTCACTAGAGCATTTGGCAAACATTGAAAGCACCAATTTGCTACTTGTAATTCTACTATAGAGAAAATTTGTTGAAGTGATCTTTAATATTATATTTTCATAAAAACACCGAGTGTAACACCATATTCTTCTACAGTAAGGCCAAATGGCTCTTAGAGCATCAACTAACAATAGTATTAGCACACTATTTCACTATGCAGAAACTATGGAAATGAAGAATATGAATCTAACTAAAATATATGACACAGGAAATGAAAAGCGAACTCCCCGAGTATAAAAATTTCCAGAGAGGTAGATAGATTTACTTGTTTAAAGAAATTATCTACAATAAGATCTTAGTATTTGTACCTTTTTTCGGGGGTATCAAACCATGTTAGAGGACCACTGCAGAGTATAGAGCAGAACTGATCAATTAATATTCATCAGATTGTTTGGATTTGATTTTTTTTTTTCAACCCCAAAAATCGCTGCAAAATTGCTAATTAACTAATCACCCTGCTGCTGCAGAACTAGGAAGCAAGTGATAAAGCAGAGATAGTAGTTTGATTTTTCTGCGTTAGATTTGTGAAATTTTGTTAAAAACATATATCACATCCTTGTTTACTGCTGCTGCAGCTTTAACTCGTCATTCCGTCGAAATGTGGACAAAATCATTTTTTGCTCCAGACAAAAGCTTAGAAAGAGTTTTGGAGCTTCTGCTTACCCCGCGGCGGTGAAGCCAAATAGGGGATTTGAATTAACATGTTGTGTTAGTGCTCTTTGAACAGCTCTGCACATAGCACTCCTACTTAACAACTGGTAAAGAGATATATATCATACATAAACTGTTTCATTTACTGACGAAAACTATTCAGCACCTATTACAGCACAACCTATTGATATCCATGCTATGCATATTTAGAAAAAAAAAAAAAAAAAAAAAAAAAAGAAGAAGAAAAAAAAAAAAAAACTGGAGAATACATTATATGTGACCCCGGAAAGTCAGATGTAAAAGAAACAGAGAGATGAAGAAGAAAAGAGAGGAGGAACAACAAATCAGCAACGCTTCGCACCTGCTCCACGGACTGTTCGGAGTGGAGGCGAGGGGGAGGTTGAGAATGAACGCCGGATGTAATCGACCGTATAAACGGAACAAAATACAAAAGAAAGAAAGAAAGAAAGAAAGAACTGTAACTAACACTGTCATTTGGGATTTTTACTAACTAGCTAGCAGAGAGATCCTGTGCTGCAGGATAGCGCGCCTGCTTCGGAAGTGATGGTGCCGACCATCGAGGAGGACTTGGCGCCAAGGCTCGACGCCCTGGAATAGCTCGAGGAAGATTCGGCTCCGGAGGGGGTGAAAAAGGCTCCGTTTAGGAGGAGGTCCCCCTCTGACCTCCAGTTCCAGTCCTGCCATTCGCTCTCGTTCGTGTTCACCCTCTTTGTCACCTATACAGATTACAGACAGACGTTGCGTCTATTATTATCATGAACATTATTAAGAGTTGAGGATTCTCAATAAATAATCACAAGGAAAACAAAACAAAAAAAAAAAAACAAGATCAGAGTTAATAATCTTTTACCTCCTTGGCGTAGGGGTCGGTAGGGGCGAGGTATCGATTCCCCTGGCTGTTGATGGTCGGATCAGCGCTCCCGCCGATTGCGTACATCTCCCAGTGGGTGTAGTCATTGTTCACGACATGGAAGTAACCATGCCTGCACCTGGAATCATTAATTACCACAAGAAATTAACAGCATAAGAAGCAAGTAACTAAACTACTTAAATGGATCAGTAGAGAGCTTGCTTGCTTTTAGTTAGTTGCAGATCACAGGATCTTCGATCGGATAAAAATACGTTACGTAAGTACGTACCTCGGCATTCTCTGAATGAGGCCTTCGCCGAAGTGGTTGAAGGCGATGGTGACCTGCATCTTCTTGTCCTTCTTATAAGAATCGCTGTGACCCAGCAGCATCACCTGCCATGCGTAGAAAAAAAAATTTAAAAAAAAGAATTTTAAGGAACGTACGTTACGTAGCGCGTACGTATGTATACGTACCTCGTTGTGCTGGGTGAAGTAGTTGTTGGAGAGGGTGATCGCGGTGGAGGCCATGATGGCGTCGATGAGCCCGTCGGCGCAGTTGGACAACGAGCAGTGATCGACCCAGATGTGGCTGGCCCCGAAGATGGAGACCCCGTCGCCGTCGGCTATGGTCCGCCAGCCGTAGTGCGAGGGAGAGCTCCGCACCATGGCGTTCCCGGTGGGCTTGCAGTCGTGGATGTTGAGGCCGTGGATGATGACGTTGGTCACGTACTGGACGGTGATGCAGGCACCCCCGGCGATGTGGACGTTGGCGCCGCGGCCGTCGATTGTCTTGAAGCTGTTCATGATGAGCTCCTGCGAGAGCGTGATGGTCATGTCGTGGTCGAACACGATCCACAGCGGGTCGTCCTGGATCACGGCGTACCGCAGCGTGCCCGGGTTGGGGTCCACCGCGTCGTCGTCGCCCGAGTCCGTCACCACGTAGAGGCTGCCGCCTTTCCCGCCAAGCGCGTTGCGCCCGAACCCGATGGCGCAGTCCGCCAGCCGCTGCCGGTTCGACTCCCAGTCCGGGTCGCACCGCCAGCAGTCGTCGATCGGGTTCCCCGTCCCGCAAGACGTCAGGTAGTCCAGCGACCGCCGCCGACCCCTCGCCACCGCCGCCATGCTGTTGTTGATCGACCTGCAAATTAAGAGAAGGATCGATGTAATTATCGCAGCATTAATTACCAACAGTTTATCGGCCAAAATATACAGATTTGATAAAATTATACACAACTTAATTACATTGGTCCTTTCGAATTCACCATCCAACTTTCAAAAATTTTAATTTTGCTGACCAATCTTGTAATATATTTAATTATAGTTGGCGAGAATATTTTAATTTTAAACTAATTTTTATTTTAATAAATTTATAATGATAAAATTACGTAAAATATATTTATTATATTTATAAAGATAAATAATAAATTAAAATTTTTTATCAGTTTTATATTTCTTTTTTCCGAATAAAATTTGTTGTAAAGGACAAGCGCGTACATCTACCACTGCTTGGCATTTTATGTAAAGGATAAGCGCGCCCATCAACCAAATCAAGAAAAAAAATGCTATTCGTATATTCTAAAAAAATATACACTTTACATTCATAGTCTCTTTAATAAATAGAGTACTTTTGTTAGATATATCAATTAGCTAGTGAGTAATTTTTATTTATTCGATAAAGTATACATATTATATATGTATATTTTTTAAAATAGAGTTTATATATTTTTAAAAATACAAGTTTAACTATACTTATAAATTTTTTATCATTAAATTTATAAATTTTTTATCATTAAATTTGTATTGGAATCCGTACTATTATACTTTTATTCTGTTTTTTAAATTGACTTTACAATATTACAAATTTCAATATAAATTTACTAGTAAAAAATTGGCAATTATAATTAGATTTGTATTTTTAAAAATATATAAGCTATATATATATATGAAAAATAATTTTTGTACACTCCAAAAGTGGTGTACATCTTACACCCCACCTATTCGAAATTGAAATAAATTTTATTGATCACTTCAAAGTGACTAGTAAAGAAAATCCCACCCTCAAATGGATGGAATGTGTATCATACACTCCTTTTAGAGTGTATGAATAGTATTTTTCACACACACACACACACACACACACACACACACACACACACACATATTATATATATATATATATATCTAGGCTAGAATACTAATAATAGTATCAAGTTATTAGTGCTATTAAGTTTTTTTTACCCTTGAATTAAAAGATACGTGGTTGAGATGATAGTGGCCCCCTTGGGTTTAATAGGTGGTTGGAGAAATAACAAAATCTAACGGGTAAAAATAATCAAAGGTGTTGATTTAATGGTAAAAAATTTGATATCACCAATAACTTAGTACTATTAATAGTATATTAACCGAACTATATATATATATATATATATATATATATATATATATATATAT
Source organism: Tillandsia fasciculata (assembly GCA_029168755.2). Taxonomy (NCBI): domain Eukaryota; kingdom Viridiplantae; phylum Streptophyta; class Magnoliopsida; order Poales; family Bromeliaceae; genus Tillandsia; species Tillandsia fasciculata. Next base: position 26,474,712 of record CM054934.1, on the reverse strand, counting down.
ATATATATATATATATATATATATATATATATATAATGAGCAGAGCTTATATGCTTTTAAAAGCAAAGCTGATCCATATTTATGAATTTTTTATCATTGGATTTGTATTGAAATTTATACTTTTTACTTTATCTTTCTCTTTTTTTAGTTGACTTTACAAAATACAAATCCCAATACAAATTCAATAGTAAAAAATTCACAAGTATGGATGAATTTGTGCTTTTAAAAGCACATAACTCTCTCTCTCTCTCTCTCTCTCTCTCTCTCTCTCTCTCTATATATATATATATATATATATATATATATATATATATATATATATATATATATATATAGTAGAGCTTATATATTTTTAAAAATACAATTCCATCCATATTGTGAATTTTTTATTATTGGACTTGCATTGAAAGTTGTGTAATTGTAAAGTCAACTAAAAAAAGAAAAAGAAAAAATATAATTGCACAAATCTCAATACAAATCCAATGGTAAAAATTTCACAAGTATAGTTTGACTTGTGTTTTTAAAAATATATAAGCTCTTTCTCTCTCTCTCTCTCTCTCTCTCTCTCTCTCTCTCTATATATATATATATATATATAGAGAGAGAGAGAGAGAGTTGGGCTGGAATGCTATTGATAACACCAGCCCAATTTTGCCGCCCATTTTATAGCCTTTGGATCACATTGAGATTCGTGAAAGCTATTTAATGAAAAAAAAAAGAAAAAGTAAAAAGAAAAAGTAAAAAGTAAAAAACTTTTCTTTTTAATTAAAGAGTTTGCACGAATCTCAACGCGATCCAAAGGCTATAAAATGGGTGGCAAAATTGAGCTGGTGCTATCAATAGCATTCCAGCCCAACTCTCTCTATAAATATATATATATATATATATATATATATATATATATATATATATATATATAGTAGGGCTTGTATATTTTCAAAAGCACAAACCAAAATATACTTGTAAATATTTTACCCTTAAATTTGTATTAAAATTTGTATTTTTTACTTTATCTTTCTCTCTCTTTAGTTGACTTTACAAAAACACAAATTCCAAACTTGATATTATTAATGACTTGATACTATTAATAGTGTAATAACCAGACTCTCTCTCTCTCTCTTTATATATATATATATATTGAGAGGGTATATATAGCATTGCTCTTAAATTAAATAAATTAAAAAAAGTACGGAAGCCCCGCCATGATATGGTCACTTCGATTTTCTTGTTACTAAGTCCAAAGAACGGAAAAAAAAAACGAAAAAAGAAAAAAAGTTTGATTCACGGTAGTTACAGTTAATTGTTGCAGTTCCACCTATAAATGGAGGCCCAACTACTGCATGCATTTAAATCCATGACTAAATTATCAATACACGTGAGGATCTAGAATGCAACCTCAACTCTATTATTAAGTATGGAAAAAGTTATTCATGCGTTCTTTACAAAATATATATTTTATATTTCATATATTTTATAATAAAATATTATTATTGATCATATCGAGTGACTAGTAAATAATTATATCATACACTCTTTTGTAGGGCGTATGTATAATACTGTTCAAAATATTATTTATTATAATGCAGTTTTAAATTTTAATATTTAGAATTGATTTATTTCAAATAATTAAATTGAGGGGACCATTTCAAAATGGTCTATTGTGGAGGGATCTGCATAGTACCAATTTTAATAAAAACTTCACCATATCTACCAATCAAGAACAGCCAGATATCAGATACATTAAATTAAGGAATTATCATATTATTTAATTTCCTAAATATCAAATATATAGTTAAAAAAGAGTGAAATTGCATATAACTGACCTAAACTCTGAGCTATTTGAAAATGGGTACCGAACTTTGAAAATTTTTAATTTGAACATCCGAGATTTCAAATAGTTTGATTTGCCTTATAAAAAGTAAATCCAGATATTTGTACATTGTATCTTAATTTTTTTGAAAAATGTATATCATATTGTTAATTTAATCACATAAGTTTTAAATGAAAAAGTAAAAATGTATAAAATATATCTAAACTATTATTCATTTTGACCTGACTATTTAATTTTTAAAAATTTTAATTTTACTATCTAATATTTTAATTTATATAATTTTAATAATTAATTAGCTTAAATGAGCTATCAAATACTTTAAATTTATACAAAAAAAATAAAATTTTAAAAAATTAAATAATTAAATCAAATGATTTTAACAAATAATAATAAAATAAATAAAAAAAAAAGGAAAGAGGAGAGAGAGTCACTTGTGGACTTCGTAGACGACCATTTCCGGATCCTCCACAGCGCCAGACACCACCACCCTAGTGGAAAAGAAAGGCATAGTTAGATCAAAATGACAATTTTACCCCTATTTGTGTGACTTTTTTTTGGTACGGCATATGATTTATTATTTTTTATTTATTATTAATTACCATCTTATAATTCTTTTAAAAAATTACATTTTACTATCGTATTTAATGATAAACTCTTACTATTAAAAAGATTGAGAAATAAAATAATTGGAAATAATTTTTAAAATATAAAATTAAAAAAAAATAAAAATATGATTTGATGTGTATTAAAAAAATAAAATAAATTTAGAAATATATAATCCATAATTTTCGGGAGAATTTACACTGCTCGAGGTGGTCGGTCGCATAAACACTGGATTACGTTTTTCCGTTTTTCTTGGAAACAGCGCCGCGGCGAGGAGATATTTCCCGCGTTTTTTATACGAAAAATATTACGTGAACCGCGTCCACCACGTCATTTCGTGGACTACGAACAAATTGTAATATTTAATTATTTATTATTTATTATTTATTACTTCGTGGTGTGGATTCCGAATTTTTTTTATTTGAAAAAAAAAGAAAAGTAGCGGGCCACGGATGAGCTAGTAGACTTGGTCCACGGAGATATATAATATAATCCTCTCGCTAATTGACCGTGGGTAGTGCGGTGACTTGAAATGACCGAAATGCCCTCCAACGAATTACCGTTCGAGTGAAACGACGAAAGCGAAATTAGAAAGCGAAGGAAAACGAACAAAACGAACGCAACGAATTCAACGGCGGAGATGAGATCTGCCCCGATCTGGACGGCCAGGATCTCTCCTTACGAAAAAACCAAGGCTCAAATCCAACCGTCCAAATACCAAAAGCTCCACATAGCTACTACACTAACCTCTCCGCCGCCGCGGCCATTAATGGCGCCGCCTCTCGGAGACTCCTCCCCAAACCCAAGATCCAAGAAAAACCCCATGATCGAGCCCTATAAAACCCTAAAATCTCCCCCAAACCCCTCTGGGAGCTTCAGGAGAAGCCACATTCCTCACAGGTGAAGCGAGATCGGGGGACATTTCGGGTACGTACCTCGACGCGGCGAGCTTATCGGCGCCGATCCACCCGATTCCTCCTCCGCCGACGAGCACGATGAGTACTCCGGCGATCGCCATCGGCAGCCACCTCCTCCACCGCTCCGCCGCCTCCGCCATTGTTTCCGGTGAGCCCCCTCTCTCTCTCTCTCTCTCTCTCTAGAGGAGCTTAAAATTTTGTACAAAGAAAGAGGAGGGGGGGGTGGGGGGAGAGAGGAGAGGAGTTAAAGAAAAAAGCGGCGAAGGGAGAGGCGATTTATAGAGGGTTCACCTCGGGGCGATTAATTCCGCGCCGAGTTATTTTGACTACGGGGGTGAAAAAAGCAGGCGGGAGCGGGAGCGGTTGCGGGTAACGCTAACTAACCGCTTCCGTTAGCGACAGGCACGTGCGAGCGGTGTCGGCTGTCGCGTGCGGTGGGCCCACCGACTCGCATGACGTGCCAACGAACGTTTTTAACGCAGGGCTAATGACGGGTGGGGCCCGCTAGAGCGCGGCGGATTAGGGGAACTTGTTAGGTGAACCTGGCCCACCACGTTATCCGTAGACCACTCAATTACCTCCTATAATATACAACTGGATTTATTAAAAATCATTTTAAAAATTTAAATATGAGTTGAATTTTGATAGGGTCCATTCTATGCATTGTACCATACCTAAGGGAAAAGTGCAATAAAAGATTTATTATATTTTACTCTTTTTTTTTGAGATCCAATCGAAATAAAAAAAATATTTTTATATATCTTTATTTTACTTTTTTTAATCTAATAATATTAAATAATTTTTTTTTAAAATTTGCGTCGTGAGGTGGGTGAGCGGAGAGGTAAAAATGTGGGCAGATTTAAGATGAGGAATGTGTAGTATTTTTTTACGGTTACTTTTTTTTTTTTTCGTAACACTATTATTTCGAGAGATTTTGTTCTCTCACTGTTGTTGTTTAGTTTATTTTTGTCATGAATAAAACAGATAATTCGTTATATTTTTCTTAAAAAAAAAATTTTAATACGTGAGACTTAATTTATAGCTGCCGTATTAAAATTACACTGGAACAACGTAGCGTGATTTCAAGAACCAGTTAATTATGACTCCGTGGATCATATTCAGATAATAGTTTTTTTCGGTAGAAGGGAATTTTGGATTGAAAAATAATAATAATAATAATAAAAAAAAAATTGCAACATCAATGGGGAGGGTGGGATGTGTTAATGGGGCAGGATGCATGATGGGCGCCTCATCACACGGCCATCACGCGTGCCTCACGCCTATGCGTGCATGCAGGGGTGATATGACGATTTTGCCCTTGTCATGACCATGCTGGTGCTCTCAACGAGCCGAACATGAGTAAGTTGGAGCCGGCTCGCTTGCTTATTAATTAGCCAAACATAACGAATCGGTTTGCGAGCAACAAATTAGATAATAATTTTTATTATTTAATAAAATATTAAAAAAAATTAAAAATTAAAAATTTAATTTAATAATTAAATTTATAAAATATAAGTCGAATACGAATAAGTTGATCTTAGTTCGTGTTGAGCTGATTAAGATTTTGAGTTGAAAAATTCAGTTTGTATTCGGCTTATTTATTAAACGCATCGATCGATTACGAGCTTATTTCGAATCGAACACGAACTGTCTCACGCTAAGCGAGCTGAATTATCAGTCCTAATGCGAACACTTTTGAATGCGGTACTCATGGTCGATTTGCGAGAGAAAATCAGTTTAAGGCAGGATTAATTTACTCTTATAATTTAGATTGAGTTTGTTGATACACCAAAAAATAAAAAAATAAATAAATAAAAGTTTATGTCTATTAACAAAATGCATTACAAAAGCTTTGATATGAGAATGGAAGATCCAACAAGATAATTATATTCCTTATGATCAAATTTGTTTTAATTGAAACTTTCGCATTAGTTATCAATGCTCGAATATTTTATTTAAAAATCTTTAAAACTTGTTCCAAAATTAGCCATTCTTTGTACATAAACTTGAGATAATTAACCAAATTGGATTAATGACCACAAACAAAAGATGATCAAAAACATAGGACTACAACTATGAATTAAAATGTTTCGAATTCTGGCACGATTCGAAATGCAGAAACAATTAACTCGTCACGATTTTTACCTCTAAATTCATGTTACGTACCGTTCTGATCTCTGTGTTTTGACCTGTCGAGCCAATTTCGGACAAAAATTGATAAGAGGTTCTTTTTTGGTCTCGAATCAAACTTTTTTTTTGAATGTTTGTCACAGTGCACTTAATTTGATCCTTCAATAATGGAACTCTCAATTTGTCTCAAAATGACAATGTGAGATTATTCAGCCCAACACATTGTCTAACTTTGCACCTTTGTGGTAGACAAATTCATACAACACAACAAGTCATTCTATGGAGAACCTTTTTACAAAAAGATGGTCTGATCAATCATTCATTATTATTTTTGACACTTGTACATTTTTGTGTGATAAGACTCGGCTACACTTTTGGTTCTCACACCCCACTGAGGAGGATTTTATTTTTATTTTTTAAAAAATACTTCACTATCTATAATTTTATCTTCATTTTTATCAAAAATTTTATTATTAGGATGGGAGGGATGCTCATCCATCATTTTGGGTGAAGAAGTCTTCATCTTTGGATGAATGGGATGTAGGATCTACATGGTGTAGAGGTAGCTTATACTTCACTATCTATAATTTTATCTTCATTTTTATCAAAAAAAAATTTATTATCCCATATTAGAATAGTAATTTTTTTTTTTTTTTTTTTTTTGATAACCACAGAGTAATTAAATATAATAATTTAAACCATAAAATAGAAAAATAAATTAAAATGAACTAAATTATTGGATAATTAAGTGTAATTTTTTTGAACTGTGACCAAGTGGAAATAAGTTAAGCCACATAACACCAAGTAGAGTTTTCTTTTTAATTTATTGTAATTTTTTATTATAAAATTTTAAATTATTACTGTTGAGACTAAAATTTTCGTCACTTTTGGAAGTGACAAGTGGCGTATACCATTGGCTAAAGACGTTAGTCGACAGAAAAATAAGTCAACAAAAAGGAACCCGCGTCTTGACTAAGACCGACTTCAGTCACGTGAAAGTGCGACATGCGACATGCGCCATCGGCTAAAGACATTAGCTAATAGGAGAAATGGCCAACAAAAAAATTATTGCCTAATTCAGGACCGACTACGGCCGAAGACAAACACAGATCGTCTCAATAGAACAACGAAAGAGGCAAAGTCAGGATCAATTCTCGGCTGCTCAAGCTGCAAAAGGAAAGAGTCTGGATGGAAGGGGTACGAGATTTGGGCGCTAATCTCGTAACTAACTCTAGAATGGCAAGTGGCACCCAGCATTGAAAAGTATCAAAAATCACGCTTCAACGCATCGATTAGGAAATGAATCTGGACGAAAAACGGCTACTGTCATGTTGAGGAAAATCGACTCAAAATAAAATAGTTGAGGAATTTACAATAATTCCCATAAATCACGCCGATTATTCAAATCGCGATCATACACATGATTCGGAAGTGTATAAATATCCGAACCATCGAAAGAAAAAGGGTCCTGCAACCTCGTAAGCAAGTGACCATCACTACTTTCTCATACCTCACATACCTACATTTACTGATTTTCTAGATAAGTTTCAAACCAGTATTTACCGCACTTTCTAGTAGTAGATTTAAATTGTAATCGGTTCTCAGTTACCGTTGTAGCTCTTCTCCAAACAACACAAATTCCTAATCGGTTTCTTAGCCGTATCAAATTCTTGTCTCTAATTCTCAATTTAGTTCCTCTAGGCCGAACTCTATTTGTCTCCAAACTTTAGTTCAACTAATTTAGGCCGAACACTCCCGAGAGTTTGATTGAGAAGAATCCGACCGAACATATCTCCTCGCCCCGATTGTCTGATCCCTTTGGCATGCAGCGCATCACATTTAGAGGGTCAACCTCACGGGCGGACGGTCACCGCAACTTTTCGGCACAATAATTACTATCTAATCTCATCGTCTAATTTAGTTGGTTAATTGATAACATATCACTGGTATGTCATAGATGTATCTTGGAGTTAATATCGTATTATCAATCACAATTAACACTACGATGCATGTCATTACTATATCAACGACACTTCATTGTTTACACAACTACAGAGTTCTGTAGAACTTAATTGCAACAATTATAAAATTTTAATCAAAAATTATAATAAATTAAAATTTTGAGGGCCCAAGGTGCCATCCTTCTCGTAGTTTGAGGAACCAATTAAAGTGCAATTGACCCTAATCAATTTTATTGAAATGTGCCCTAATAAATGAGACTCGAGGACGTAGATTAATTCCTGTTGAAGCAAAATATATAGAGACCCATGTTTCGTGCACAAATCATGCATGAGCACGCTCTTAAACAATTACTCAACTACGTACGTACAATTAGTGAGTTTTATATATAATGATCATCACCTTTGGCGCATGCATATATATATATATATATATATATATATATATATATATATATATATATATATATATATATATATATATATATAGTGTAGGGCTTATATATTTTTAAAAATATAAGTTTTAATATATTTATAAATTTTTTATCATTAAATTTGTATTTTTTTTTTTTTTTTTTACTCTCTCTTTAATTGACTTTATAATAGCAGAAATCTCAATACAAATTCAATAATAAAAAATTCACAAATATAATTGGGCTTGTACTTTTGAAAATATATAAACTCTACTATATATATATATATAGTAGGACTTGCGTGCTTTTAAAAGTACAGGGCCCTTCGTGCTCCCAAGTTGTTTTTAATTTTGGGATTTCCGAATGGATGATCAGCTCCGTTAGACTTGATCTAGAATATTTGAACAATATAGAAAATAAATTTTGCGATTTTTTGATATTATTTACCTAGTGATCGAAAGGGCTCAAAATCAACGGTTGAAAATAAAAATCTCACAAAATATGATGATACTATACTAAAATTTTAGATCAAAGATGTTGATCTTGTTCTATACAGTATAATGAATTTTCTATTAAAATTTTACGTGATTTGGATGTTTCTATACGCTTAAACTTACAAACGGCTCACCATGACCATTATAATTGTTGATTTTGAACCACTTTGATCACTAAGCAAATGATATCGAAAAGTTGTGAAATTGAATTTCTAGGACTTTTAAATACTCTAGATCAAGTTTAACGACGCCGATCGTCCATTCGGAAGTTCCAATATCGAAAACAACTTAGGAGCACGGGGACCTCCGTGCTTTTAAAAACACACAAGCCTAGCTATATATATATATATATATATATATATATATATATATATAGCTTGATTACTATACTTTTATAAGTATAGATCAATTCGTACTCATAAATTTTCGGTCCTTGGAAGAAGGGATGCGCGGTTAGGAATACAGTGATTTCTTAGGCCCCGTTTGGTAACGGGGATAAGGGGGGAATAACCCCCTTATCCCCATTTCCATACCCAAACGGGAATTAGAAAAGCAGGAATTGAAATTCCTGCTTTTCCGGAATAGGGAGGATGGGGGTGGGAATCCGAATTCCCATCCCCACATGGAATTGGGCGGAATTGGGCAAGCATCCAATTCTTGCACGGGGATCGAGGCACCCTGCTCCACTGTCTCTGCACCTCCTCTCTCTCTCTCCACGGTTTTTTTTTTTTCTTTTTTCTTTTTTTTTTTATTTCTTTTCCATACACTAATAATAAAAATTAGTTTTTTTATTTTTTTAAAATAGAATTTTTAAATTTTAAAAATTTAAAATTTTAAAATTTAAAATTTTAAATTTTAAAATTTAAAATTTAAAATTTAAAATTTTAAATTTAAAATTTATTTTAAAATTTAAAATTTAAAAATTTAAATTTTTAAATTTTAAAAATTTTAAATTTTTCTCTCTTTCTCTGCACCTCCTCTCTCTCTCTCTCCACGGCACTTTTTTTTTTCTTTTTTCTTTTTTTTTTCCCTTTCTTTTCCATACACTAATAATAAAAATTAGTTTTTTTATTTTTTTAAATTAGAATTTTTTAAAAGATATTTAAATTTATAAATTTTAAAATTTAAAATTTTTTATTTAATAAATATTATTTTTTTAACTTATTTTTTAATAAATCTAAAAATTTTATTTTATTTCATTTTTGAAAAAAAAAATTATTAATTTTAAATTTTTAAAATTTATACAATTATTTTATAAATTTTTTAAAATTTATATAAATTTAAAAATTAAAATTTTTACTCTCACTTAAAATTTAAAAATTAATTTTTATTTACTCTCACTTAAAATTTTTACTCCCACTTATACTTTAATTTTTATTATGTATGTTTTAAAATTTATATAAATTTAAAAATTAAAATTTTTACTCCCATTTAAACTTTAATTTAAAGGGCAAAATAGTCAAAACACAAAATTATACCCTCTTAATTCTTCTTATTCCTTTATACCCAACGAAACACAATTTTTTCTTATTTTTCTTATTCTTCTTATTCCTATATAATTTACCAAACACAATTTTCTTTAAACCCGGTATAACTCATAAACCCAACTAAACGCAAATTTACACTAATTCCTGCTAATACCATAATCTATACCTATCCCCGGTATAACAAAAAAATTTTTATCCCCGAACCAAACGGAGCCTTAGGGTTTATACTATTTAACTAACAACCCACTAAACTCTAGGGGACCACTATCATCCTAACCGCACATTCTTTCATTCAAAGCGAAAAATTTATGAGTACGGAGGGGTCTATACTCATGAGAGTATAGTAGTCCTACTCATATATATATATATATATATATATATATATATATATATATGAGTTTCTGTACTTTTAAAAGTACCAAGTTATTAGTGTTTGTAGGTTTTTAACCCTTTGATGAAAAGATATATGGTTGGATGATAGTGGACCCCTTAGGTTAAGTGAGTGGTTGGTGAAATAGAATGATATAAGGGATGAAAATAATCAAAGGGATAGATCTAACGATAAAAAACTTACAAACATCAATTGCTTAGCGTTTGTACAATTATATAAAAAACTTACAAACTCTCTATATATATATCGGCAATGCTAGGTGTACACCCCTTTAGGGGAGTACATCCTACACCCCACCCCATCGTGGGGTGGGGTGAATTTCACTCGTCATCGAGTGACGAGTGAAATTCACCCCACCCCAGGATGGGGTGGGGTGTAGGATGTACACTCCATCCTGGGGTGGGGTGTACGATGTACACCCCTAAAAGGGTGTACACTTATATATAGGCTATGTTTGGTTCGGGGATTGTAAGCTTGGGGATAAATTTTTTTATACCTGTGATAGCTTGCTATTCCGGGATAGTCAGGGATAAAAGGAAAATAGTGTTTGTGTCACGCCCCGGGGTCGAAACTGCGACCCGGGCTCGCCAACAGATCCGCCACCTATGCCGAAACCCGCATAGGCGAAGCGTCTAACCTGCAAAAGATAGTACTATAGCTACACAAATATCAGAGCTGAAATAAAATGCTGTAAAATAAAATCCAATTACTATACATCATGAAATAAGGTACAATATCCATTCCCATAAATACGGATAATCATCATACAATGTCCTCAGTACAGCATCTCTCGACTATAAAAGGAGATAAACTAAAACTATAGTACATCAGTCTCTCCAAATACAAAGGATCTCTCTCCTCCAGATAAACAGTAAAAACCAGCCAACAGCTACGAGGAATCTCCAACCAGGGGATACAGCTACACTCTTCGGGTGGTAACGATCTAGCTCGTGACTCCCTCGCCCCGAACAACGACCGAAGATCAGCAACTCCAATGAGGACTCTGCAAAACAGGGGGGAGAAAAGAAGAGGAAACAACAGTGGGGGTGAGAACCACTAGTAAACCAGTAGCCTCCCCCTGTGGGTAAAGCCTCAAGCTCTGGCGTACCCACTAAGTCTACTAGAGGCAAGAAAAGGGCAAGTAGTAAAGCTGTAAACAGAACTACTGAATAAAAGGGGAAACCACAACAAGTATGCCTCTAAATGCAATACCGAAGGAAATGACGGTATGAATGCACCAGGAAACAACATCTGGCTAAATAGACCCAATCTAGTGCCACCAGTAAACTGGTACTGCCTGCTCTGCCATCACTCACAACTCACCAACTGACCGGAACCCAACACGGTCTAAAGCCTACTCCGGAGTGGCACTCGAGGGGAGCGACCCACACGAGTAAAGTATCACTGTATCAAGCATCTCTGTAACCAATGTCTCACAATAGCAGGACTGGATCATGACTATGATCAAAGTGGGAAACTCCGTCCACTAATGAAACCCCGACCTGATGCAATAGTACTCAAAAGTGGGAAATACCATCCACTAGAGAACTCTGATACCCAATCTGATGCAATAGTAAACATCCGGTCAACCGCCCGCAGTCCGCGGTCACCGCAATAACCCCCAACCCACAATTGGGTACAATAATCAAGATCCGGTCAACCGCCTACTGTCCGCGGTTGCCGCAATACCCAATAATCCAACATCAAGTACACCCTGTCACTAACCCGCAGGTCCCGGCTACACTATCCCAAAACCTCTGCTCGAACTCGAGCAACATGACTCAAAAGTCCAAATGAAAAGGAGAAAGAAAGCAATCATGGTTTCTCCTAAGTCAAATCCCAATATGATAGTGTAGCAATAAAATAGTGGCCTATCTAGATGTCCAAATAAGCATGCAAAAGTCCTCAGGCAATAAGAAATGGAGAATAGCAAATAACAGTTTTGCAGGTGTAACGAATAATAAATCCACATAAATATGTCCATCAAACTAATATCATCGGTCAGCTACACATGCAAATAATCCCTGACCCATAATAAATCTCACAGATTATGTCCTGACAATTAATCATTTAATCCACTTTCATAAATCTAGGTGCTAGTGTAGCATATTAATCATCACTAATAAATTATTCCAATGATCATGTTCCAACAGAAATATTATTCCCATAATGTCCCCAACATGCTATATTCACAAAATTAATCTCAGATGATAGGCTCACATTTATATCAGGCAATCATGCATAATATTCAATCAATATGCTCAAAAGTGGGGTTTTCTAATAAACTTAGTAAGTAAGCCAGGTGTAGAGGCATGCAACAACCACCCACCTGAAGCGCTAACTGTCCGGGTCCGTACAGCTGAAAATACCAAAAACTCCAATCCTGCGCTCCAACAAGAACAGTACACCCGAAACACTCCTGGCACAACACAAAGTCCACTAAACACACTTAGGCTCCCAAATATCGCTTTAATTAATCCATACAACAACAGTCCTGAAACTGTTAAATTATCACCTGCAGGAAGTGCCCAGAAAATTCCAAGAAAAATATCACGGCGATCCTCGCATCGATAGCTTCGAAACGGTACCTTGCACGCCCAAATCCGAGTTCGGTAAGTCAAGTTATAAATTCGGCAAGGTGGTAATCCAAACATCAAACTGTAAAGAAAACTGCACACTGTACACTGAGAAAACAGTAATTTTCACCTTCGAAACAATTTCCTAAAATCCCAGAAAAATCACCACTGTGTTCCTCGCGACGAGTAGATCAAAATCGACTCTTGAATCGCCTCGATCCAATGTTCCTAGGCTGAGATATAAAATCGGCAAGTTGGTGCTGTCCAAAATCCACCACAGAAAAATGGGGGTCAAAGATGCCTCGGGAAACGTGCCAAAAGTGCGAAATGGAGCGAAGCGATCAACACGAAAATCGAAGCCTTACCTCTTAGGAACACGCTGTCGAAGAAATCGTCCAAAAACTCCTCCTGGTTTGCTCACAGTGAATTTTTGAATAATCTGCGACGGTAATGGGCCGAAATGGGGGAAAACCGAGGCGAACTGTAAAAATGTTATCGCCGTTGCCGAGCTTCCAGACATTCTGAGAATCCACCAGGAGATCAAGGGCACCAAGGGGAACAACTTTCATATACAACTCTACCTCTCATTCCCTCTCTACAGCTCGGAAAAAGAAAGGAGAAGAGGGGAGTGGGCTGCCTTATATAGGCCCACCAAACAATTCATTTAATACCCGGCGTGTCCCCGGTTTCGGGCGCCCGAAATTTCCGGGCTGCTACAGTAACGGGCCCGGCCCGTTACTGTGCAGGCCCGGAACCACCAAAGCCCGCCACGTGGCCCGCACAGTACCCGGCCCACGGCCCGGCCCATCCCGCACGGGATCCGGTCGGACCGCACGACCGTCCGACCCGCTCCACATGCTGACACGTGTCCCCAGAACACGAAACAGCGGATCCGACCGACCCCTCGCGCCGCGTGGCGCTCCTCTGGTCAACGGGCAGTTGGCGCCCGCCAATGGCGGGCTGCCACGTGGCGCCCGCGTGCGCCACCTGCCCGCCGTGCCCGCCACGCCAGCCGGCCGCCGCCTGCCGCCTGCCGCCTGCGCGCCTGACGCCGCCGCCTGCCGCCCGTACGCGCACAGTGACGCGCCCAATCCCCGCGCGCCACGTGTCCAGTCCAAATACCCGCTGCACCCGGTGCACGACAACCCCAAACACCGAACCAACAATGTGATGCCACGTGTCCCCAACCGGTCCACCGTGCACCACGCCACCTGCCATCTGCGCGCACAGTAACCAGTCCAATCCTCGCGCGCCACGTGTCCGAGTCACGTGCCCACTGCACCTGGTGCACGATACGCCATACACCGGACCAACAATGTGATGCCACGTGTCCCCAACCGGTCCACCAAACACTCCCCTGTTCCGTAGGTCGGGACCAATGAACCGTCCAATGGGAAACTGCCACGTGGCCCCCCGCTCCGGTGCACGCCAGCCGCGTGGACCGCGCGCCCTGCCCGCGCGCTGCGCGCTGCCCGCGCCTGCCCGCCGCCGTGCTGCCGCTTGCCCGAGGCCGCGCCGCCGCTCTCCGCCGCTGCCCGCCGCCGCCGGCCGCCGCCGGCGATCGCCGGAGTTACTGTTCCGGCGGTGAACAGTAACCCGTGCCCAAAAAGTCAAGTAGGTAGTCCATTTTGACCGTTTTCGCGCGCTGAATCCGAATTTGACGTCCGTTTCGCCAAATTCCAACTCTAAAAATTGCCGGAGGCTCCCGGAAGTGTATTCTTAGCCCGAATTTCGCGCGGAGCCCAAATTTAATATCCGATTCGCGCGAAACCACTTCCAAACCCTCCACGGGGTCCTCTGATCACTCACATGATCCAAATAAGCTCCGAAGTCCAACTCTTGTGCCCAATTATGCCCCAGACACTTCCAACACACCATGTAGGCCTCCATTAGCCATCCCAACGCACTGTAGCAGCTCTGCGGAGATCCGGGTCATCACAGTTTGGTTTGTAAAGCTGTTATTCGTAGGAATAACTGAAATTATGTTTGGTTCATTTTTTGGAATAAGCGAGGATAGTAAAAAAATAAAAGTAATTATAATTTTAAAATAATAATATTTTATCTAATTAATTAATATAAAATATTAATTAAATAATAATTAATATTTGTATAAATTAAAGTTTATATTTTAGTAAATAATATCGTTTAATTTTATTAAAATTAAAGTTAAAAATTTAAAATTTGTATAAATTTTAAAATTTATAAATTTATTAAAAATTAAAGTTATAAAATTTAAATTTTTTCTAAATTTAAAAATTTAAAAATCTAATAGTAGAGAATAATAAAAAAAAAGTGATAGTTAAATTTAATATAAAATATAATTTAATAAAAATAATTTGTTATAAAAATAATTTATTGTAAAAAAATTATTATAATATTTTAAAAAATAATTTATTATAAATTATAATTTAATAAAAATAATTCATTATAATATTTAAATAAAAATAATATGTATTAATATATATAATTAATAATTTTATAATAAAAAATAATGTATTATAATATATAATAAATTGTGTCTACATAATTTAGCTTTAATTCAATTTATAATCTTAATAAAATTTAGAATTAATTCTTAGAATAGCACTATTCCACCAAAATGGTGGAATAGTTTATTCCAAGCTATCCCGGGATAGCCGGGATAAAATATCCCAGCCAAAAATCATGTTGTTTGGCATGAATAGTGGGATAAAGTGGGTTATTCCATCTTTATCCCTTAACCAAACACTGCATATATATATATATATATATATATATATATATATATATATATATATATATATATGGGTCCAACTACTAAACTTTTATGAGTATAGATTCCTTCGTACTCGTAAGTTTTCGGTTCTTGGAAGAAAAAATGTGCAGTTAGAATTATAATGGTCCCCTAAAATTTATACTATTTCACCAACAACCCACTTAATTCTAAGGGCACATCTCTTCATCGAAAGGTGAAAAAGTTATAAGTACAAAAGAGTCTATTCCAATAAGAGTATAGTAACCATATATATATATATATATATATATATATATATATATATATATATATATATATATATATATAGAGAGAGAGAGAGAGAGAGAGAGAGAGAGAGAGAGAGAGAGAGAGAGAGGGGAGAGAGAGAGAGGGGGGGGGCAAGACTGGAATACTATCAGTAGTAAACGGATTTCGTTATCACCTATTTGTTTTGTATGATGTAGCTTTCAAAACGACGATCGACATCGTTCGATATAATCTAGACCATTTAATCTATCTAAAAATTAAATTTTTTATTTTATTTATTTATTTTTGTTCATAAAGTGGACAAAAAAAATGAACGTACCACTGAAAATAAATATCCTTCAAAAAGTGATGATAGGAGTCATGTAATCAAGAACGAGAGTATATATCTTATTTTAAATAGTTTAAATTTTTTTTAATCAAAATTTAATTGATTTAAATTTTTTTACACCGTTATATATATATATATATATATATATATATATATATATATATATATATATATATATATATATATATATGGTTGTCAACGAGCCGAACACGAGCGAACTTCGTGTTCGGCATGAGCCAAACACGAGATGGCCCGTTTAAATATTGAGCTGAAAAATTCGACTCGTGTTCGGCTCGAACGAGCCAAACACGAGCTGGCCCGCGAACAACAAGTTTGATTTTCATTCCTACTATTAGATGTAAAATTGAAAAAAAAAATTAAAATTAAAATTTTAATCTAATAATTAAAATTCACAAAAAATTGATGGTGTAAAATATATATATATATATATATATATATATATATATATATATATATATATATATATATATATATATATATATATATATATATTCGTGCTGTTATCGAGCTGAACACGAGCTAGCTGACCCAGCTCGTGTTGGGCTCTTTTATTAAACGAGCTGAAAAATTCGGCTCGTGTTCGGCTCGTTTACTAAACGAGCGATTCGATCTCGAACTCATTTTTGAGCCGAACACGAGCTGGTTCGCGAACAGCGAACTGGATTGCCATCTCTCTCTCTCTCTCTCTCTCTCTCTCTCTCTCTCTCTCTCTCTCTCTCTCTATATATATATATATATAGAGAGAGAGAGAGAGAGAGAGAGAGAGACTCCTATATTATTGATAGTATTGAAATTTCTATACTATAATCCAATTTTTGATTTTAGAATGTTTAAATCTATGATCCACACTGTTAAATATGATTTAGGATATATAAAATTTTTAGAAATAAAATTTTAAATATTTTCAACATCGTTTACTTAGTAAGTAAATCATGTCAAAATAAACGGTGAAAATTGAATAATTTTTAAAATTTGATGATAGCATTTTTAAATTCAAGATCAAGATTGCTAATCTTTATTTAATTGATTTAAAATAGTTTCTATCAAAATTTGAATAAATTTAGATTATTTTACACCGTTAAACTACAAACTCGTCATAATAGCTGTTGAAAATTAACCATTTTGAAATGATTTGATCATAAAATAAGCTATGTCGAAAAATTATAAAAATAAAAAAATTCTAAGAACTTCATATATATCCAAAATCATATTTAAAAGTATGAATAGTTGATTTCAACACTTTAAAATTAAAAATAGAACTATAGTACAGGAGCTCTAATACTATCAATAATATAAAAGCCTAACTATATATAGTTGGGCTTGTATTTTTGGTCATTAATGCAAATGTAATGACAAAAAATTTATAGTTGGGCTTGTACTTTTGAAAATATACAAGCTCTTCTCTCTCTCTCTATATATATATATATGCTTTTAAGAATACAAGTCAATTTATACATGTGAATTTCTTACCATTGAATTTGTATTGAGATTTGTATTATTGTAAAGTCAACTAAATAGAGAGAAAGAAAAAATAAAAAATATAAATTTTAATACAAATTCAATAATAAAAAATTCATAAGTATAAATAAAATTATATTTTTAAAAAAATATAAACTCTAAACTATATATATATATATATATATATACACTTGTTAATTACGCTCGAATCTCAATCTATTCGCATCTCAAGTAACAAATTAAGCTGTTTGGAATCAGGAGCACAATAACTAAAAAAAATAACAATTATTTTGGATCAAAAGTTATATAATAGTACATTAATTATTATTATTATTATTTTTTTAAAGTGAAGATACTGGTGCTACACCTAATTAACTAGGCAACAATTAATTATGGCTCTAAAATTCTCCAGAACCAATAATTGCTTCATGTCCTAACTTAGCCCCAGAAATGTTTTAGGTTTTAGATTCAACCAACCTCCCACAATAAATGGCAGGACCCCGGGCAAGATTGTAGTTGAAAATACTGCTTGCGTTAGGTTTAAGCCACCAAACACATAAGCAATTATGTTACTTTTAATCAGGACCAATTTGATATCGAGCTTCATCTAATATTATTAGATAAAATATAGTTTAAGTAGAGATATACATACTTCTGTAATTTTCGATGGAATCGTAAAAAATATATCATAACGATTCATTATAATTAGATTGAGACAGAAATTAACACATGTCGACAGATCAGAGACTCCCCAATAAGACGTCGTTGGAGTTTTCCATGATTCTCTTAATTTAATTTGTGCCTTTAATCTAAATCTTTAAACAAAATATCTTTTAAATTTGGCTAAATTACAGAAAATCTTCATGTAATATCTCGCTTTTTCACTTTGCCTTCCTGTCTTTTAAAAGCCTACATTTTGCCCACTCGTAATTACCGAATTGTCTTTAGGGGGCAACGGCATTAACGGAGGAGGTAAATTGACGAAAATGTTCTTACCTTATATTGGAGAGAGAATAAATTTTAGCTTATTTCTCGCCATTCTTAAAGGGTATTTTGGGTATATTTAATAATATTTTTTAAAAAAATGACGATTCACTCACGGAATGGTGACGGTGGGGGTAAATGCATATTTCGGTAATTACGAGGGGCCAAAATATAGGTTTTTAATAGACATGGGACAAAGTAAAAAAAACAGGATATTATATGGAGGTTTTCTATCATATAACCTTTAAATTTTTTTTTTTGATTAAACAGGGTTAAACCCTATTTGATAAGAGATACAAGAGTACCCAGGATGACACACCCCCCCCCCCCTCACAGGATGGGGATTAAACCTACAGACCCAAAAAAAACACCAACAACAAAGAGCTAATGTATCAACTCAAACAAGGACTGAACAAACACTCCAACAACAGCAACTGCAGAAAAAGGACCCATAACCGCTTCAACATCCACCGCATCCGCTTCGCTTCCAAAATAAGAACCACCACCCGAGTAAACGGAGAGAAGTGATGAGAGCGAAATCACGCCTGCGACCGATAGAGGTTGCAAATTCTCATGTTTCAAAAACGAACTTGATGTGTCTGATCAGCATCTACATGGTGGCCCTCAAAGACAGCTGAAATAAAATAAATCCGCCATATGCAATGTCGTCAAATTAGTAAAAAACACAGACACGAAACCTGCATCCTACTGCAATGTAGTCCAAACAAGATAGCCCAGAGAACTTCTAACTTAAATAAAAATTTGAAAAGAAACTCAGCCGAAGCGGAACACCGGGAAGCCGGAAGGCTAATAAGGAGGTCGGAGCAGAACAACCGCAATGATCTTCCACTGAAAGCAGTTCCAAAATACTCTGTTGAATTTATCCAACGCCTGAAATTTCAAATATTTAAATACATAATCCTGCTGCTGAGATTGCATTTATATCGCCGTCGGTTTACACGAAGAACTCGAACACTTTGCTTCGCCGTCTTCTCAAAGCAATCTTCAAGTGAGATGGGTTCTCAACTGAAAGCTAAATCGAAAAGCCAGATTGTAAAACACCTCATTAATAGATATAAACTGCTAGACGAATCAAAGGATCACCAAGAGCACATATACCTTTAAATTTTAAAAAGCCCAATTTTTTGATTAATTTGAAAAATACTATTTCGATAAATAATGGACTCTTTTACAAGTGACTCATTATTATATTAAATTTTCGGTTGCAGAGTTATATTATATAAAAATGGCTGATTCATTAGGATTTTATTTTAGTGTTTACCTACTATACTACCAATCAATGTAGTACATCCATAGAGCCTACTATTAATTTTTTAATTTTTTTAATTCATAATATTACCATTACCAAATAGTAAATCATAAATATTCAAAATTTTAAATTTTGATAACAATTACTATTTTCATACTGTTGATAGTATTTAAAATATATATTACTATTTTCATACTGTTGATAGTATATATATATAGTGTACACCCCAAATAGGGTGTACATTTTATACCCCACCGATCTAAGGATGGGGTGAATTTCACCGATCACTTCGAAGTGACCGGTGGGTAAACCCCCATCCTTGAATGGGGTGGGGTGTATGATGTACACCCCTTTCGGGGTGTACATGTAGCATTCATATATATATATATATATATATATATATATATATATATATATATATATATATATATATATATTCATTGGGTGGAAACTCCCTAATAATGTTCCATGTGTTATTTTTATCTTTATTTAAATATTAGGTTTAATTACATACGGCTTCCTGTAAATATATCGAATAGCAGATATATTCCTACAAAGTTCAACTTTTCATATTTATCCCTTCAAAAATCCAACGTTATTCATATATATCCCTACCGTCTATCTCTGTTAGAAAAATCTAGTTAACCATAGGTTAAATACTTAATCTTGGTTAGTTAGTGAGATAAATTTACCTTTTTATCCTTTCAGATATTTCTGCATTATTTTTTGGAGGAACATTTTTGAAATTAAAAAATAAACAGTAAACTAACGATAATAAACCAGAGGAATATATATGAATAATTTAGAACTTTTGAAAGGATAAATATAAAAAGTTGAACTTTGTAGGGATATATCTGCTATTCAACATGTTTATAGAGAGCCGTATGCAATTAACCCTAAATATTATTATATATTTTTTAAAAAAAAATATTTTTTTTTAAATTTTTAAAATTGAATAGAAACAAAAAAGCAAGCCGTAATCTCTCCAACAAATAATCATTAGAGAGCTCTTTACTAAAAGTGTATATATAAATATACACTCCTTTAGAGATGTATATCTTACACCCCATCTCATTTTAGGATGAAATAAATTTCACTCATCAGTCAATATGAAGAGTGGAATAATATCCATTCCAGAATGAGATGCGGTATAAGGTACAGTATACATCCCTAAAAAGGATGTACACTTAGCATCCCTCTTTGGTTGCTAAAACTACTCTCCAATCATTCACTTGTAATTAACGCTGCGCTCATCATGCCCTGATTGATGGGCACCTCTTCTTTGGCGACCACCTAATTAAATAGTTAAATCCTGATCTATCTCCATAACTTAATTCATTCACTATATAAGTCAACATTCCCACATGTATTGCCCCAATGATTTATTTATTTATTTATTTATTTGCGCTCGGTTAGAGAATAAAATTTTATTTCAGTTTTTATTTTTAAACGCTTTTAGTTATGAATAAAAATAATAATTTTTATTTTTTAAAACAAATAAGTGTAAAATTAAAATTACTGTTTTATTATTTTTTCTGAAACAAATTTATTTTTACTTGAAAATTTTAATTAATCTAATATTTTTTTACTAATCTAATTATCTACCTATTAAATAATTAACTAATTAATTTATTATTTTATTAAATTATTTTATTAATTAATATTTAGAATTATCTAATACTAATTAATTAAATTATTATTTAATTAATATTTTTATATTAATTAATTAAATAAAATATTATTATTTTAAAATTATAATTATTTTTATTCTCACTATTTTTTTTATTTATACCTTCACCAATTAAAATTTGATAGTATTGATCTAAATTTTGGATCATTTAGAAGTGACTGCTTAATTTTTATAAAATTTAAATTTTACTCTTAAACATTTCAAATATTTTGATTTCTCTTTTTAAAAATAATTTTATTTTTTTTAATGTATCTTTTGTTGTTAATTCGAATGCTTAATTTTTAACTTAAAAAAATTATAATTTATTCCATGTTAAAGAAACAATAAAGATGTGGTGTACAAACCATAAGGCGCACACAATAATTATTCAGAATTAATAAAAAAACTATGTTTAAATAAAATAAAATAAAAAATTAGGTAGTAAAATTAAAATTTTTAAAAATTTGATAGCTGTTTCCAAAAAACTTAAAATTCATATTTAAAATGTTTCATTTTTTTTAAAAAAAAATCATATAGTGACAATTTGAGCATCTTGAGTTGAAAATATAGAAATTTTTTTGAAATATTACGAATCCGTAAAACTAACAATTCAGGAACATTTTATTTGGTAAATTAGGAGTGTGATTAAATATCTATAATAAATATCATATTTGATCGTAAAATTATTTTCCTCAAATAAAATAAATCATCTTATAATTAAAATATATTATTCTATCAAATTACATATATAAACATCACATTGTTTTAATCAAAAATCAAAAAATAAAATTTTAACTTGTAATCATATAAAATAATTTTGTACTAAATAAGTTATTATTAAATATCTTACATCTAAAGGTCTAAGACCAAGGATTTAAGCGTCGTGCTGTGAAATCGTGCCGAAAATTTATCCGCACAGTATATGTATATGTGTCGAGCGTTGTGTCAGTCACAAAAAATATATGTGTACCATCACATAATAACAAGAAATATTTATTTTTTTTAACAATAAACTATTATAATTATTTATCAATTTTTTAAAATTTTATTAAAAAAATTATTTACTAATTTAACAAAAAATAATATTTTGAGCTGGACCATCGTTGCGAAAGTTGTATCGTATTTATATTTAATTAGCACGATGCGACACAGTAAGTACAATTTGTATCAATGGACACATAAATTTTTGTCTAAGAGAAAAGCATAAATATAAGTTTAATATTTAAAAGAGTTTTATATAGCAAATAGTTAAATTTGTAGGGAGATATATGTAAAAGGTACAGTGATCTGGATTGAATTCGATTCGATTGTGTTTTTTTTTTAAAAAAAAAAAACAAAATAATAATAATAACATGCTAACTTTTCCTGTTGTATTGGACACACCACGTGGTACGGCCTCTCATTTTTGTTTTCTTTTTTAAATAATATTCCCCAACGTACACGCAATTACGAAAGAAAACAACTTTGCTATTAATTTTATTTTTATTCAAAAATTATAATTTATTTTTATATTTAATTTTTTTAAATTTAAAATTTAAAAATATTTAATATTACATATTAGATCAAACGTGTTGAAGAGTAATTTACTGAAGTTAGTTTTCGCGGTGAACAAACCCCCACTCTCTTAGTCTTATTTAATTTAAGACTCATTACTATTTTGTCGAATATAAATACTCAGAGTATTATTCTTTTATAGCTGAAAATTTTAAAATTTATTTTCTATTCTTTGATATAATATCAAAGTAGAAGATTTTGTATTCAAGACCCACAAAACATTTAGTCTTATTTAATTTATATTCACATCTTGAGTCTACAAATTGTTTTTTTAGATTCACTAATTATATCTAGTGCAATTGATTAAGGATTTAATGATTGGTATTCAAGATGTTGAAAATTTGATGGACCGTATACATATATACGAAAAAATTAAAATTTCGGTAACAACAATAAATACGTAAAAGATATCAAGAATTTTACGTGCCTACGTTCACAGGGAGAGTGAGAGAAATGTATTCCACTATAGCGGAAGAGAGACTTATTTCACTATAAGAAACAAAAGAAATATAAGTTTACACCTTATGTCTTCTCCAAATAAAAAAAAATCCCACCTATCTCTTATTCCAACGAAAAATTCTAAAAAAATAACCCGTAAAGATATTTTCCTAAAATCTTAACCAAAAAGATCAAATTAGAGAAGTATATAAATATTTGACCAAAATTTTTTATACTGTTGTTTCGAGTAATCCGAACCGCTCAAGCAATTGGTCGAGAACCTCCGCTCCACTGCCGAATCCAACACCGCATGCGAATCGCCGAGCACCTAGAACCTAATCCAACACCGCATGCGAATAGCCGTGCACCTACAACCTCAATAGAACCAGTACTCTTAATTAGGTTGTACCTCTCGTCACCTTCATTAGGTCGTACCTCTCGGCACCTTCATGCACTAATTAATTAGCCCGAGATGCATCCTAATTAACTTGGCCTATCGGCCGCCTCTCTCTTCTTAATTCGCCGAAGTGCATCCATATATATATATATATATAATGCATAATGCATAATGAAGTCGGTCAAAGAGTCAACCAATCCTAATTAGATTAGAATGTGTATGAATAGATATAAATTTTTCACCAACAGAAATTATCTTCAAGATCAAATAATATATTTCATGTACTTAATCTATATCATAACCGATTTAATCGGTTAATTAAGTTTGACTCAATCCAAATTCCAAAGAAGGCATAAATCCGCAACACAAGATTCCAAATTCAAAATTTAGTTCTTTCACATTTCATGCTGAGTTAATTTTTTTTTAGAAAAATAAACGAAACATAAAACATGCTATCTTTAGGACTTGTTTAAACGGTAGAAAGAATTTACGGATAACTTAAATTTTTAAATCCTGTTTAGCTCAAAATAGAAGCGGAAATGAAAAATTAAATTACGAGTTATCTAAAAATATTTAGTCATTACTGAAATAAAAATCAAAATGAACCATTGGGACAAATAAAATTTCAAATGAGATGGCCAATTCAAAATTCAAAATCGAATTGGAACGTATATGAATTATGTTATTACCAATCCAAAGTCGGATAAAAATTAAAAATAATAATAATAATAATAATAACAATAATCAAAATCAGTAAATTTTATAGTGAATTGATGAATCAAATAAGTTTTTAAAAATAAATAATTATATATGTACGTTATTTAGCAAATGGCGAGAACATCGTATGTCCTAGCCGTTAGGTGCAACGTGCGTGCATGGTCAAATGGTGCACTTTAAAAAGTTATATAATATGTGTTTTGAATTATTATGAATTATGATCCAACTAACTTTGGACGATGTGGTGGTTACCTCATGTGTCCAAATCCCACACCTTCCTATTGAATCTAACACTACAAATAAAAGAGTATACTTGTGGTACTCCAATAATTTCACTTCGAATAGAAATAAATTATAATTAGATATATAAGCATCTGGATATTAATAATAAGAGCATTATTATCTGTACACTCTCTTGGGGGTGTAAATCTCCCACCCCAGAATGGAGTGGGGTGTAAGATTTACACCCCCAAGGAAGTGTACACTTAGTTTAAGTATTTTGAGTTATGATTTGGATTCAACGAGTTATTATTTTTAATGGGTCGGATCGTTATATTTGATATCAGAGCCAATTACCAGCCAAAGTATGTGACGAGTCTCGACTGAGTCTGAATCTAGATGGTAAGACTAGTAAGATAAGTCTCACATCGCCTGGTGATTCTGGATTGTGCGTGTGATTGAGCTACACCACTAGGTGATTTTGGACTGTGCGTATGATTGGACTGACGAGGACATCAGGCTAAAACGGGAGAGTCTGTGACACCCCAATAATCCCACATCGGATGAAAATGAGTTGTGATTTGGGCCGAAATCGACAATCGGCGCTCCAATTATTGCTAGTGGACCGTGACAATACCACATTTAAAATTATATATATATATATATATATATATATATATATATATATATATATATATATATATATATATATATATAGAGAGAGAGAGAGAGAGAGAGAGAGAGAGAGAGAGAGGGGGGGAGGGATTATTACTAGTAGGTTGAAATCGACAATCGGCTCCGTTAGAGTTGATTTAAAATATTTGAAATATCTAAAAAATAAATTTTATAATTTTTTGATATTATTCGCCTAGTGGTCAAAGGGATTCAAAATTAATAATTTTAATGATTGTGGTGAACTGTTTGCAAATTTAACGATATAAAAATATCCAAATTATATAAAATTTTAATAGAAAATTTTTATACTATATAAATAAATATTAATATTTTTTATCTAAGATTTTAGTATTGTATCATCATATTTTGTGAGATTTTTATTTTCATTGATTTTATACTATTTCGATCATCAAAAAATCATGAAATTTAGTTTCTAAATCAAGTCTAACGGAGCCGATTATCGATTCGAAAATTCCAACATCGAAAACAACTTATACACACGAATACTTCCGTGCTTATAAAAATATAATAGTCACACTATATATATATATATATATATATATATATCGTATTACAGCGCTCTAATATTCTCACATTGGATTATATAGGTAAAAATATACATAGGTTATCTGAACTATAGATTATTTTAATTTGGCTATTCAATTTTTCAAAATTTTTAGTTTCTTAGGTTTCCGCTATTACTTCTGGTTCTATCCAATTTTTCTGTTTAATTTCAGTCAGTCAACCGCAATTTGACTGTAAAGTTTAAATGTGTTATTTATATTTACATATTGAGTTATTATGTTTTATGTAAATCTCACAATTATAAATTCAATAAAATAAAAAATTAATTTAAATTTTAAAATTAAAGTGTTAATAAATGATTCAAATCAAATAAATTAAAAAATTAGATAGTAAAATTAAATTTTTAAAAGTTCAAATAGTAAATTTAAAATGGTCTGTTAGTTCGGATAAATTACTATATTGCTATCAAATCTAAATACCAATATAACTATCGTTTCTCCAAAAAGTGTGAAAAAAAAAAAATCGAAAAGAAATTTTTTTTTTTTTTAAGTTTTTTGTTTGTTTGATTCCAAATAAAATTAGTTTTTTAAAAAAAAAAAAAAAAAAAAGCTTCTTTTCAAATTTTTTAAAAACTACCGTCTAAAATAAATTTTGGAAACCAAAAATATTAATTTGCCATAACATTTTAAAAATATTTTTTTTAGAAAAATTATGTTTTTTAAAAAAATCAAACAGAAGAAAAACTCAAATAAAAGTTTTTCATATTTTTTATTTTTTTTCATTTTTTTTGAACGAACCAAACAATCCCTTGTTGTGAAAATATGAAAAGACACATCAAAGGTACGTACTCAGCCCTAATTAGTCAAGAGCCTCATTAATTACAATATATAGTTCTAAAAACCAATAATAATAATAGGGGCAATTTTTTATATACCCCTAAAAATTTTTCTGTTTTCAGATTTATCTTTCTTAGAAGGCTAACATTAAAACTATGGAACTGTCGTTATCTATGTGAAATTACCATTTTGCCTTTCAAATATACCCTAAACCCTAAAATCCTAAACCCTAAATCCTAAAACCTTAAAAAACTCCAAACCCTAAACCCTAAAACCCTAAACACTTAACAAAGGGAAACGGTAGAGGTATTTTTAATAACGGTGGAACGTATGAAGGGTATATTGAAAAGAAAAAAATAAAAAGGATAAATCATATATTTCTTCAGATTTCAGAAGTACACAGACAATTATTCCATAATAATAATAATAATAAAACACTCTCCAGTAGTGTTAGTATTTTTAGATCCGATGTTATATCAGTGATCTTAAATTGTGATTATATTATAAAACTGTTTATTATTATTATTATTATTTTCTCATACGATTCATATGCATACATTTAAAAATACAATAATCATAAGTATATCTCATATTTAAAATAACTCTCTCTTCAATTGCACTGCAACTAGAAATATGGACAATTTAAGTGTTATTTCGCCTGATATAATTAATCTTTAAATTATTTGATCTAATCATTAAAGATTCGAATCAAATATTATATTTAGATTTACATATAATTTCAGTTGTTGTCGCGTAGTTACAACTATATACAACAAAGGCGTTTAGCTTTGCATGCATGTATGCATGTTGTAATTAGGTGTGGGAAAGTAATTAATTAATCACTATGAGTGTATCACTATAACAAAATTAGGTTATAGGGATACATGTTTGTGATATTTTTGTATAAGTATCATATTTATATTCCATCTATATCCAAAATTAGATTATAGGAATACATTTTTGGAACACAGTATAAAAATATGTCGCTATACACCCTAACGACGGCACATATAGCAACACTTATAATAAGTGTCGGTATTTTTATCAGCGACATTTTTTTTAGATTTTAGAAACACTTAAAAGTGTCGTTATAGTCTAATTTTATTGTAGTGTAGAATATTTTTCTAAACGGATGTGTAAAGTTAGTTTCTTCTTTTTGAGAAATTTAAATAGTTGTGGAATATTTAGTTGAATATTAAGCTAAGTGCAAGGTCCAATTTGTACTTCACTGTTTGTAACTTTTGAATGTGTGTGTGTGTGTGTGTGTGAACAAATATATAACAATGTTGCACATGCAATCCACTACTCCAAATCCAAGTTCTATATCATTTTTTTTTTTTTTTTAATTGACTCTTTGATCTTTATCTCCAAAAGAGAAAAAGCATAAAGATCTTTAATATTTTATTTTTCTCTGCCCCTCTCTCTCTCTCTCTCTCTCTCTCTCTCTCAAACTCAATTCACTAAAATACTGCACATGCATATATACTAACAAGATCATGTACTTTTCAACTTAATTGATTATATAATAACAAAACCAATTGAGTTTGGCAACTTCTCAACTAAGACATGCATACAGTACAATAAAATTATATATTTTTAAAATTTTAAAAAAATTTCACTGATAAAAATATTGACACTTATTATTAGTGTCACTATATGTACAGTCGGTAAGGTGTATAGTGACATCTTACTATAAATGTATTCTAAAAATATGTCTTATAATCTAATTTTGAATATAAATTGAATATAGATAGGACAATTACACAAAAGTGTCACAAAAATATGTCGCTATAATTTAATTTTATTGTAGTGACAATATATTGTCTTAAATAGTATTCTTAATTTTGACCAATATAATTGACCAGTTTGGAGCTTCTACAAAAATATTATTAGATAATAACTACTTAAATTAAGAAGCACCAAAACATCTTGCTATTGTTTTTCAAAATAGATCTTTTTTTTCCTTTTCCTTTTCTTTTATATATATATATATATATATATATATATATATATATATATATATATATATATATATATAATTGAGCTTCTATGCTTGTAAAAGTACCAAGTTATTTGTGCTTATAAATTTTTTACCCTTGGATGTAGGAATGTGCAGTTAGGATGATGGTGGGTCCCTTAAATTTAGTGGGTGGTTGGTAGAATAATATGATCTAAGAGGTAGAATTAATCAAAGAATTAGATCTAACGGTAGAAAACTTACTAGCACCAATTAATTGGTGCTTGTACAAGCACAGTAACAGAACTATATATATATATATAGAGAGAGAGAGAGAGAGAGAGAGAGAGAGAGAGAGAGAGAGGTGGGCTGGAATAATATTAATAGTACGGTAAAATTAATTAAAGGGATTGATCTAGAAAACTTGATGGTACCAAATACTTGGTACTATCGATAGTACAGTAGCCAGACTCTATATATATAGCACCAATAACTTGGTACTATTAATAGTATTCCAGTCTCTCTCTCTCTCTCTCTCTCTCTCTCTCTCTCTCTCTCTCTCTCTCTCTCTATATATATATATATATATGGCCTTTGCCAAATAGAAAAGAAGAAAGTTTATTTGTGGCTGAAAACTAGAATTAGACTTTGAGTCTGAGAAGATAATCGATTTTTAATTTAAAGTATTTTGCTCTTGATATGAAATAGAAATGTTTGGAGATTAATATGTCAATCGATTTCTCCTAATACACCATTTACAAATAGGCCAATGTATACTACTACTGCACCAATTTAAACCATTGCAATTTAAGAAATTAAAGATGAGAGATAATAAATAATAGATGATAGATAAGAGGATATAGTTCTACATTCTATATATTAATTAACACTTGATCTGTTTGCCACCAAATAAAATTAAATTTAATGAAGAATTCGGTTGAATTCATTAAGAAATAAAAGAGAAATTTGTTCGGATTAAATCAGAGTTCAACTAAATAGATCTATTCTATCTTATCATTTGGCAAACAAGGAGGACTAATAATTTCAAACTTTGTCCACATGGATTCATGGAACCCATGCATGTGTACCAACAAATTTACACTCCATGTGCACCTAAAAGTGGCTAACATGGCCATGCCCCCTAACCATAAAATTAGACCTAATCCATTGGACTATGACATTCGATCCGATTCGCATCTTTTTTGTCTTTGCATGTACTCCATAATTAAAAAGTTATGTACAATGTGTACACACCATAGATTAATTATATGGGATGTACTCTTCACCCAATCCTTTTAAAAGTAAAAAATTTAAGATATGGTAGTCACGTAATGGATTGTGATGCTCTCAATAGTTCCACATCAGATGTGGATGAAATTATGATTGAATTTATATGAAACATAGACACTAGTAATAATAACTGGGCTTAAGCATTTTGGGCTGTGGTTTGGGCCCAACGAGTTATTATTGCTAGTGGACCAGGTCGTTACATTTGGTATCATGCCAATAACCAGCCGGAAGTGTGTGGCGAGTCTCGGCTGAGGCTGGGTCTAGATGACAGGACTAGCGAGACGAGTCTCGGATCGCCTGGTGATCTTGGGCTGTTGTGTGTGTGTTTGGGCTGACGAGGACGTCAGGCCTAAACGGGGGGAGTCTGTGACGCCCCCAATAGTCCCACATCGGGTGATCTTGGGCTGTTGTGTGTGTGTTTGGGCTGACGAGGATATCAGGCCTAAACGGGCCCCCAATAGTCCCACATCGGGTGATTTTGGGCTGTTGTGTGTGTGTTTGGGCTGACGAGGACTTCAGGCCTAAACTGGGGGAGTCTGTGATGCCCCCAATAGTCCCACATCGGATGTGGATGGAATTGTGATTGGGTTTATATGAGACATGATAATAACTGGGCTTAGGCATTTTGGGCTGTGGTTTGAGCCCAACGAATTATTATTGCTAGTGGGCCGGATCGTTACATGGATGGTGTGGCTCCGCTAATCATATTGCTTTTGTGAAATTTTACTCATTTGATTATATATTTTTATATATAATTGATTGGATATAGATGATATAATATATTTGCTATACTGTAAACTTTTTCATTTTAAAGGGGTATAATATAGACGTGAATTTCGACCGCAAAATGATTGCAATAATTTTAATATTCTCAACTTAATTAAATACCGAGTGAACTATGGTATTTTGTGTATTAATAGAAGAGAAAATAAAAAATAAAAATAAAAACTTATAGAACTTTTATGAACTATGAATTAGTTTGTATCTACTATCTAATTTTTCATAATTTTAATTTTACTATCTAATTTATCAATATATTTGATTTGAATCAGTCAACGATATTTTAACTTTAAAATTTAAGATAATTTTTTACTTTAGTAAATTTATAATTACGAAAATTATATAAAATATACTAACTAAATTTTTAAAGATAAATAATACATTCAAATTTTAAACTAAAAGTGTCGTTCACTGACTCAAATTAAATAAATTAAAAAAATTAGATAGTAAAATTAAAATTTTAAAGAATTAGACATTTAATTCAAAATAGCCTATAATTTATATAAATTTTATATATTTTTATCTAAAATAAATAGAAAACATGAAATTTATATTATAGAGGTACGATATAGGGATTAAAACATGGAAAAACTTAAGAAGAGAGGTGACTTAGTGATAGAATATTGATTGAAAAAGATGATCGTCTCTTCTTTTCTTCTTATTCAATTTATAGATACATATACAATGCTCATCTCTTTCCTTTTACAGCCGTGTAATCTAATTAAAGAAATATAATGAATATGAAAATATATAATTACAATGAATATGGAAACTAATAAACTATACAAATTAAATATGAGCTTTATGTGGTAACAAGCTATATGTGGTAACATCCCCCCTCAAATTGATGCTGGGTGATCAAGAAGCATCAATTTGCCAACGAGAAATTGATGGCGCTGGTGACTGAGAGACTTGGTAAACACATCGGCTAATTGTAAGGATGTGAAACATGTGGAAGAGAAATGACACGAGTATCCACAGCTTCTCGAATATAATGACAGTCTACTTCAATATGCTTAGTGCGCTCATGGTATACTGGATTAGTGGCAATTTGAATAGCACTTGTGTTATCGGCATGAAGTGGAGTAGGATCATGCTGTGGAAACCCAAGCTCAGTCAACAAACCTCGAAGCCAAGTAATCTCAGAGCATGCAGCAGACATAGCGCGATATTCAGACTCCGTGGAAGATTTAGACACACGGTCTTGTTTCTTACTCTTCCATGAGATCAAAGAGTCCCCAAGAAACATGCACCAACCAGTGACAGAGCGACGTGTATTGGGACATCCCGCCCAATCAGCATCACTAAAAGCAATAAGATGCACAGGAGATTTAGCAGGAAAAAATAAACCTCGACAAGGAGAGCTATGGAGATATCGAATGATGCGACAAACAGCTGCCAAG
Organism: Tillandsia fasciculata; assembly: GCA_029168755.2. NCBI lineage: Eukaryota > Viridiplantae > Streptophyta > Magnoliopsida > Poales > Bromeliaceae > Tillandsia > Tillandsia fasciculata. The sequence continues at coordinate 26,442,390 of CM054934.1, read as the reverse complement.
TGTAGATGCCGTGGAGAGTGCATAAATTGACTAACTTGCTGTACAGCAAAGGAGATATCAGGCCGAGTAATAGTCAGGTAATTGAGGCTACCCACTAATTGACGATACAACAAAGGATCAGAAAGTAGCTCTCCCTCATCAGCATAATACTTAACATTCATTTCTAGAGGTGTATCAACAGAGGAAGAATCTTGAAGACCAGCCAAAGCAATCAAATCCTGAATATATTTATATTGATGTAAGAATATGCCCGAAGAATCAGTTTGAACTTCCAAACCTAAGAAATATGCAAGATGACCAAGATCCTTCATATGAAAAGATTTTTGAAGATATTGCTTAAGCTGAGTAATCAATAAAGAATCTGTCCCAGTGATAACAATATCATCAACATACACCAAAAGAAGAACAACTCCAGTAGTTGATTTTCGAAGAAACAATGAAGAGTAAAAACTGGTACTGCCTGCTCTGCTGTCGAGCTCAAGAACTCAGTATCTCCACTGTCCAAATGACCGGAACCCAACACGGTCTGACCGGAACCCAACACGGTCTAAAGCCTACTCCGGAGTGGCACTCGAGGGGAGCGACCCACACGAGTAAAGTATCCCTGTCACACAACTCTCAATATAGCAGGACTGGATCATGACTATGATCAAAGTGGGAAACTCCGTCCACTAATGAAACCCCGATCCGATACAATAATACTCAAAAGTGGGAAATACCATCCACTAGAGAAATCTAATACCCAATCTGATGCAATAGTAAACATCCGGTCAACCGCCCACAATCCGCGGTCACCGCAATAACCCCCAACCCACAATTGGGTAAAATAATCAAGATCCGGTCAACCGCCTACTGTCCGCGGTTGCCGCAATGCCCCACAATCCAACATCAAGTACACCCTATCTCTGACCCTCAGGTCCCAGCTACACTATCCCAAACCTCTGCTCGAACCCGAGCAACATGACTCAAAAGTCAAAATAAAAAGGAGAAAGAAAGCAATCATGGTTTCTCCTAAGTCAAATCCCAACATGATAGTGTAGCAATAAAATAGTGGCCTATCTAGATGTCCAAACAAGCATGCAAAAGTCCTCATGCAATGTAAAAGAGAGAGAAAGTCACATATAGCTCTACATGTGTAACAATAATATATATATATATCCCCACAAATATAACCATCAGGCAAAATCATCAGTCAACTACACATGTATAACCCCTGATCCATAATAAAACTCAAAGTGGCACCCGCACCTAGATATGTCACTATGTCCCCACAATTAATCCACTTTCATACAAACCTAGGTGCTAATGTGGCATGTTAATCATCACTTATTAAATCATTCCAATGATCATGTTCCAACAGAAATATTATTCCCATAATGCCCCCAACATGCTATATTCACAGAATTAATCTCAGATGATAGGCTCACATTTATATCAGGCAATCATGCATAATAATCAACCAACATGCTCAAAAGTGGGGTTTTCTAATAAACTTAGTAAGTAAGCCAGGTGTAGAGGCATGCAACAACCACCCACCTGAAGCGCTAACTGTCCGGGTCCGTACAGCTGAAAATACCAAAAACTCCAATCCTGCGCTCCAACAAGAACAGTACACCCGAAACACTCCTGGCACAACACAAAGTCCACTAAATACACTTAGGCTCCCAAATATCGCTTTAATTAATCCATACAACAACAGTCCTGAAACTGTTAAATTATCACCTGCAGGAAGTGCCCAGAAAATTCCAAGAAAAATATCACGGCGATCCTCGCATCGATAGCTTCGAAACGGTACCTTGCACGCCCAAATCCGAGTTCGGTAAGTCAAGTTATAAATTCGGCAAGGTGGTAATCCAAACATCAAACTGTAAAGAAAACTGCACACTGTACACTGAGAAAACAGTAATTATCCCCTTCGAAACAATTTCCTAAAATCCCAGAAAAATCACCACTGTGTTCCTCGCGACGAGTAGATCAAAATCGACTCTTGAATCGCCTCGATCCGATGTTCCTAGGCTGAGATATAAAATCGGCAAGTTGGTGCTGTCCAAAATCCACCACAGAAAAATGGGGGTCAAAGATGCCTCGGGAAACGTGCCAAAAGTGCGAAACGGAGCGAAGCGATCAACACGAAAATCGAAGCCTTACCTCTTAGGAACACGCTGTCGAAGAAATCGTCCAAAAACTCCTCCTGGTTTGCTCACAGTGAATTTTTGAATAATCTGCGACGGTAATGGGCCGAAATGGGGGAAAACCGAGGCGAACTGTAAAAATGTTATCGCCGTTGCCGAGCTTCCAGACATTCTGAGAATCCACCAGGAGATCAAGGGCACCAAGGGGAACAACTTTCATATAGAACTCTCCCTCTCATTCCCTCTCTAAAGCTCGGAAAAAGGGAGAGAAAGAGGGAGAGGAGGGGGTATATATAGGCCCACCAAAAACATTTCAAAAATACCCAATGTGTCCTTTTTTCGGGCGCCCGAAACATTTCGGGCGCAAACAGTGCGGCCCGGCCCGAACATTCGGGCGCGCACAGTAGCCCGGCCCACACGGCCCACACCCGCACACCCGATCCGGTCGGACCGCGTGACCGTCCGACCCGCTCCACGCGCTGACACGTGTCCCAGAACACCGAACAGGCAACCCGGCCGCTCCCCTCGCGCCACGTGGCCGTCCTCTAGTCAACGGGCAGTTGGCGCCCGCCAATGGCGGGCCGCCACGTGGCGCCCGCGTGCGCCACCTGCCGCCGTGCCGCCACGCCAGCCGGCCGCCGCCTGCCGCCTGCCGCCTGCGCGCCTGACGCCGCCGCCTGCCGCCCGTACGCGCACAGTGACGCGCCCAATCCCCGCGCGCCACGTGTCCAGTCCAAATACCCGCTGAACCTGGTGCACAGAAACCCCAAACACCGAACCACTAAACATCTGCCACGTGTCCCTCTCCGGTCCACCGTACACCGCGCACCGCCCGCGCCTGCCGCGCACAGTGGCGCGCCCAATCCCCGCGCGCCACGTGTCAACCCTTTCACTCGCTGCACCCGGTGCACCCGACTACATGAACCGAACCAATAGGAAGATGCCACGTGTTTTCCCGCCCGGTCCACCGTGCACACCACAGCTCCGTAGACCGAGACCAGTGAGCCACCCAATCCAGTCATGCCACGTGGCACCCCGCTCTGGTGCACGCCGGCGCGTGGACCGCGCCCTGCCCGCGCCCCTGCCCGCGCGCTGCGCGCTGCCCGCGCCTGCCCGCCGCCGTGCTGCCGCCTGCCCGAGGCCGCGCCGCCGCTCTCCGCCGCTGCCCGCCGCCGCCGGTTGCCGCCGGCGATCGCCGGAAGTACTGTTCCGGCGTGAACAGTAACCCGAGCTCCAAATTGACAAGTGGGTAGTCCATTTTGACCGTTTTCGCGCGCTGAATCCGAATTTGACGTCCGTTTCGCCAAATTCCAACTCTAAAAATTGCCGAAGGCTCCCGAAAGTGCGTTCTTAGCCCAAACTTCGTGCGGAGCCCAATTTAATATCCGATTCGCGCGAAACCACTTCTAAACCCTCCACGGGGTCCTCCGATCACTCACATGATCCATTTGGGCCCGAAGTCCAACTCTTGTGCCCAATTATGCCCCAAACACCTCCAACACACCATGTAGGCCTCCAATAGCCACCCCAACGCACTGTAGCAGCTCTGCGGAGATCCGGGTCATCACATCCTCCCCCACTAAAAGAAAGTTTCGTCCTCGAAACTAAAGTCGTTCCTCAACACGGAATCTCAACCAAATAAAGGGGGATAAACATCCAATCATCCACCACTCAAGCTCCCAAGGCTGACAAGTACCTCCTCCAAAGGCGCGATGCGGTCCTCGGGTCTCTAACTAGAACAAGATAAAGGCGGGCATTCCAGAAAAACCGTACCAACTCAACCAAGTACAGCTGGGCTAACCGCTCGAGCTACCAAGTAATCTGCATCGGTACACAGCCTCCGCTCCTCGCAGGGCCTCAGATAATCTAACCACAAGTCCATCGGCACACCAGCTCGATCCAAGTACCTCTGTACTCCCGAGGTATCCAATATAAGTCCTCCAACTGATCACATAACTCTGATCTCTAATCCAAAACCATCAAGGTGTAGCAACACCTCCCCAACTCTCGGGCATCAGCACACAACAATAAGCAGTTGGAAGAACCAGATCGCAAATCAATCTTCGAGAAGGTCCAGTACCCTTGCAGCTGGTAAATCCAATCCTCCAGGCTCGAAAAAAATACCAAATCCGACGATCACTTCATCAAATTCCGGGAGTTGTGCCCTCAACTCCCAAACCAGTGACGTGCTAGGCACTCCAAAAGGAAAAGAGCCATCAGTGACACCATCATACGCCACGTCTGCCTCGACAGTCCACACAGCGCCAGCTGCGGAGTCAACAAACTCAACCCCAATAGCTCTCCTGCTCCGGGTATCCGCCACCACAGTGGCCCTATCAGGGTGATATTGGATGCTTGCCACAAATCCAACTGTAGCTTCATAGCTACTATGGGAGGTATCACAGTATATCACAATTCCATCTCCCAACACTGGCGATGCTGAAATCAGGGCTGGTATCAATCTCATCACCAATTCGTCAAGCTCTGCTGGCACTATCCGGCTCACAAGCTCCTCACCTCAACAAATAACTGCCGGTCTCAGCCATTCTCGCATAGCATCCATTTTGGCTGGATTTCCACCACCGCCTCTTATGGCTAGACTAAGTAATCCAAGAGGATATGCTCTCGAAGCCAAAACTTGTACCACAACAACTTGGCATACAGCTTCTTCCTCACAGACCTTGTTACACCATCTACAAGTACTCCACCAGCTCTAAACCATACAGAGATGGGGTAAAATCAAAATATCCCAGAAGAATATCTCCAATAATTCCTCCCAGTGCAGCTGGAACACACAATTCCTCAAATCATAAGATGACAGGGCATTAGTCATTCCATTTATCCTCACTGTACTCATAATGCCCCTACCATGTCCTGAATACCATCTTGGCTAAACACTCAGCTGTCTGATTCCAAAAAGATACATGTATTATCAGCAACAACTGCCGGAGTATAACTCCACAAAAAGGTCCTAAATAATATGCAAACTTGCCTGCGGTCACACCATACAAGGACCCTCACTGTCGTGTGTCCACGACGTGACATCATCACCGTGTATCAACGGTGTGGCATCACCACCGTACAACAACGGGGTGGCACTAGGTCGAACAGACCCTCGATCCGTCAGATCCTGCAACTGCGCCATCAGCTCTCTCAGCTCCACAGGTGGTATCCAATGAGGTGCTAACGGGGTTGGCGTGGTTCCCAGAACCACGTCAACCGCAATCTCAATCTCTCTAATCGACGGCATTATCATCAGCTCCGGTGGAATCACACCCGGGATCTCACGACAACAGGAATAATCCTCGCGTCCCGGTGCCGCCGTTGGCACCTCTCGCATTGTCGCTACAACTTGTGTGCTCCGACTGTCTCAAAGAACAAGTCTCTAATGTCTGCCTTGCAGAAGATCATAACCTTCTCTCCCCGCAGTCATACACCATGTGGCACTGTGCCAACCAATCCCACGCACTGGGTCAAACACTGACCAGGTACAACTACCAATAAGTCTGCCGATACCACTCGAGGTCTCAACTGCACTGGACATGATCCACAAGCCTCCCCCACATGCACCAGCCCAAAAGGAACCTGTACCTCCAGTGCATGTGGTTACAAATCTGCCTCTAGTCCATGCAGGAATGCATCATGCTCTAACTCTGGCTGCTGTGATGAAATCACACCTGCGACGACCCAATCTACTGCCTTGGTGCCCTCCACCCAGGCAGCACAGTCTCAATCGCTCACTGTAGGTGGTCGTCACTTAATCTGCCTAAAAACCAAGGCTATCCGTAAAAAGGAGCACAATTCTCCGCCTTTGCTCACACTGAGGCAAGGAATAAAGCTCTTCGCAGACAACAATCCACGCTACCGCTGCGCCACTCTGATGACGATGCTGATGCTGCCACCGGGGTCCACCTGACCTCTGACATCTCCGAAAATCCATTATCGCAATCGTCATATAACAAAACACAATTAATCCCTGCAATTCCTCATTCAATTATCCTTACTCAGCTCACCCCTCAAGCACATCTATTGTGCCCCAAACATGCAGGTTAATAATCACAAAGGGGTAACCTTCCTTTGGGTAAGCTTTACATAATCCGTCCACAAGGATGCCCACCATCCAGGAAAGGAAAACGAAAGTGCCACAGCCAACCGATCTGTCCCCCAGCACTTAGCGCCACGCGCCTCTATCCAGAACTCGCCTCTGGCGGCAGATCCTTATCCAAAGGAACTGCAACAGTACGCTCCACACACAATGCCTACTCCATCGAGGCATCCAAAATCCAAAATCCAAGACAGGGGGAAATCAGATAACAAAAGGGTATTCTGGCGCAATCCACTGCCAGTCGCACGCATCCTACGCGCTTCGTCCCTCGAAACCTGGAGCGTACAGTTCAACAACTGCATAAACTTCCCAGCACAGGGGGACCCTCAATTAATCACTCCATCACCACCAACCACGATTTCGCCTCCAAAGGCTCCAACTCAAATCCATAAATCAGGGGGGTTCATCTGCCAAAACTGGCTCTATCCTTCAATGATGTTCCACAACTCATCGACTGTCAGCTATCCCCCCACCTCGGTGCCTCGACACAAAACAGTAGCACGGAGGGGCCACTCGCTCCATCGGCGCCTCAGAAATCACTGCCGCTGAGGATACAATAACCAGGTGGTCTCAGGAGAAAAACACTGTCGGGCTGCCCACTGCTCCGACAACTGTGTCACCTAGACCAGCGGCTCACTCTGCCGCTGAAATACCTCTGACAATCCTACCATCGGGGCCTGAAACTCTCTAACCTCAATCCGGATATCCGGCCCCAAAACAATCCGCTCAAGCTCCACTGCTGCGACGAGTGCGCACCAATCCGCACAACGCGTCGGGGAGACACCGCTCACCACGACCAACTGCACCACAGCACAAAACAAAACTCGACCCAATCCGGCGAGAGTCTAGAGCATGTCAACCGTTCCGCCGCATTATGTTGTCTGCAGCCAACATAATTGCTTAGGAGAATAAACATGCCAATCACCCATCCCATCACTTGGGAGAGGTATAAAACTCAATCAGGACTCTCGCAAAACTCACGACTCTCACGAAGTCATCCTAGGGTCCAACCATAAGCCTAGGGTTTCTACAGTCCCAATTGACCTATCCCTAAGCTCTGATACCAACTTAATCTGTCACGCCCCGGGGTCGAAACTGCGACCCGGGCTCGCCAACAGATCCGCCACCTATGCCAAAACCCGCATAGGCGAAGCGTCTAACCTGCAAAAGATAGTACTATAGCTACACAAATATCAGAGCTGAAATAAAATGCTGTAAAATAAAATCAAATCACTGTACAATATGAAATAAAGTACAATATCCATTTCCTCAAATACAGATAATCATCATACAATGTCCTCAGTACAGCATCTCTCAACTATAAAAGGAGATAAACTAAAACTATAGTACATCAGTCTCTCCAAATACAAAAGATCTCTCTCCTCCAAAAAAAGTAAAAGCCAGCCAACAGCTACGAGGAATCTCCAACCAGGGGATACAGCTACACTCCTCGGGTGGTACAGATCTAGCTCGTGACTCCCTCGCCCCGAACAACGACCAAGATCAGCAACTCCAATGAGGACTCTGCAAAACAGGGGGGGAGAAAAGAAGAGGAAACAACAGTGGGGGTGAGAACCACTAGTAAACCAGTAGCCTCCCCCTGTGGGTAAAGCCTCAAGCTCCGGCGTACCCACTAAGTCTACTAGAGGCAAGAAAAGGGCAAGGGGGTAAAGCTGTAAACAGAACTACTGAATAAAAGGGGAAACCACCACAAGTATGCCTCTAAATGCAATACCGAAGGAAATGACGGTATGAATGCACCAGGAAACAACATCTGGCTAAATAGACCCAATCTAGTGTCACCAGTAAAAACTGGTACTGCCTGCTCTGCTGTCGAGCTCAAGAACTCAGTATCTCCACTGTCCAAATGACCGGAACCCAACACGGTCTGACCGGAACCCAACACGGTCTAAAGCCTACTCCGGAGTGGCACTCGAGGGGAGCGACCCACACGAGTAAAGTATCACTGTCACACAACTCTCAATATAGCAGGACTGGATCATGACTATGATCAAAGTGGGAAACTCCGTCCACTAATGAAACCCCGATCCGATACAATAATACTCAAAAGTGGGAAATACCATCCACTAGAGAAATCTAATACCCAATCTGATGCAATAGTAAACATCCGGTCAACCGCCCACAATCCGCGGTCACCGCAATAACCAACAACCCACAATTGGGTAAAATAATAAGATCCGGTCAACCGCCTACTGTCCGCGGTTGCCGCAATGCCCCACAATCCAACATCAAGTACACCCTATCTCTGACCCTCAGGTCCCAGCTACACTATCCCAAACCTCTGCTCGAACCCGAGCAACATGACTCAAAAGTCAAAATAAAAAGGAGAAAGAAAGCAATCATGGTTTCTCCTAAGTCAAATCCCAATATGATAGTGTAGCAATAAAATAGTGGCCTATCTAGATGTCCAAACAAGCATGCATAAGTCCTCATGCAATGTAAAAGAGAGAGAAAGTCACATATAGCTCTACATGTGTAACAATTAATATATATATATCCCCACAAATATAACCATCAGGCAAAATCATCAGGCGACTACACATGTATAACCCCTGATCCATAATAAATCTCAAAGTGGCACCCGCACCTAGATATGTCACTATGTCCCCACAATTAATCCACTTTCATACAAACCTAGGTGCTAATGTGGCATGTTAATCATCACTTATTAAATCATTCCAATGATCATGTTCCAACAGAAATATTATTCCCATAATGCCCCCAACATGCTATATTCACAGAATTAATCTCAGATGATAGGCTCACATTTATATCAGGCAATCATGCATAATATTCAACCAATATGCTCAAAAGTGGGGTTTTCTAATAAACTTAGTAAGTAAGCCAGGTGTAGAGGCATGCAACAACCACCCACCTGAAGCGCTAACTGTCCGGGTCCGTACAGCTGAAAATACCAAAAACTCCAATCCTGCGCTCCAACAAGAACAGTACACCCGAAACACTCCTGGCACAACACAAAGTCCACTAAACACACTTAGGCTCCCAAATATCGCTTTAATTAATCCATACAACAACAGTCCTGAAACTGTTAAATTATCACCTGCAGGAAGTGCCCAGAAAATTCCAAGAAAAATATCACGGCGATCCTCGCATCGATAGCTTCGAAACGGTACCTTGCACGCCCAAATCCGAGTTCGGTAAGTCAAGTTATAAATTCGGCAAGGTGGTAATCCAAACATCAAACTGTAAAGAAAACTGCACACTGTACACTGAGAAAACAGTAATTATCCCCTTCGAAACAATTTCCTAAAATCCCAGAAAAATCACCACTGTGTTCCTCGCGACGAGTAGATCAAAATCGACTCTTGAATCGCCTCGATCCGATGTTCCTAGGCTGAGATATAAAATCGGCAAGTTGGTGCTGTCCAAAATCCACCACAGAAAAATGGGGGTCAAAGATGCCTCGGGAAACGTGCCAAAAGTGCGAAACGGAGCGAAGCGATCAACACGAAAATCGAAGCCTTACCTCTTAGGAACACGCTGTCGAAGAAATCGTCCAAAAACTCCTCCTGGTTTGCTCACAGTGAATTTTTGAATAATCTGCGACGGTAATGGGCCGAAATGGGGGAAAACCGAGGCGAACTGTAAAAATGTTATCGCCGTTGCCGAGCTTCCAGACATTCTGAGAATCCACCAGGAGATCAAGGGCACCAAGGGGAACAACTTTCATATAGATCTCTCCCTCTCATTCCCTCTCTAAAGCTCGGAAAAAGGTGAGAAAGAGGGAGAGGAGGGGGTATATATAGGCCCACCAAAAACATTTCCAAAATACCCGCTGTGTCCTTTTTTCCGGGCGCCCGAAACATTTCGGGCGCAAACAGTGCGGCCCGGCCCGAACATTCGGGCGCGCACAGTAGCCCGGCCCACGCGGCCCACACCCGCACACCCGATCCGGTCGGACCGCGTGACCGTCCGACCCGCTCCACGCGCTGACACGTGTCCCAGAACACCGAACAGGCAACCCGGCCGCTCCCCTCGCGCCACGTGGCCGTCCTCTGGTCAACGGGCAGTTGGCGCCCGCCAATGGCGGGCCGCCACGTGGCGCCCGCGTGCGCCACCTGCCCGCCGTGCCCGCCACGCCAGCCGGCCGCCGCCTGCCGCCTGCGCGCCTGACGCCGCCGCCTGCCGCCCGTACGCGCACAGTGACGCGCCCAATCCCCGCGCGCCACGTGTCCAGTCCAAATACCCGCTGAACCCGGTGCACAGAAACCCCAAACACCGAACCACTAAACATCTGCCACGTGTCCCTCTCCGGTCCACCGTACACCGCGCACCGCCCGCGCCTGCCGCGCACAGTGGCGCGCCCAATCCCCGCGCGCCACGTGTCAACCCTTTCACTCGCTGCACCCGGTGCACCCGACTACATGAACCGAACCAATAGGAAGATGCCACGTGTTTTCCCGCCCGGTCCACCGTGCACACCACAGCTCCGTAGACCGAGACCAGTGAGCCACCCAATCCAGTCATGCCACGTGGCACCCCGCTCTGGTGCACGCCGGCGCGTGGACCGCGCCCTGCCCGCGCCCCTGCCCGCGCGCTGCGCGCTGCCCGCGCCTGCCCGCCGCCGTGCTGCCGCCTGCCCGAGGCCGCGCCGCCGCTCTCCGCCGCTGCCCGCCGCCGCCGGTTGCCGCCGGCGATCGCCGGAAGTACTGTTCCGGCGTGAACAGTAACCCGAGCTCCGAATTGACAAGTGGGTAGTCCATTTTGACCGTTTTCGCGCGCTGAATCCGAATTTGACGTCCGCTTCGCCAAATTCCAACTCTAAAAATTGCCGAAGGCTCCCGGAAGTGAATTCTTAGCCCGAATTTCGCGCGGAGCCCAAATTTAATATCCGATTCGCGCGAAACCACTTCTAAACCCTCCACGGGGTCCTCCGTTCACTCACATGATCCATGTGGGCCCGAAGTCCAACTCTTGTGCCCAATTATGCCCCAGACACTTCCAACACACCATGTAGGCCTCCATTAGCCATCCCAACGCACTGTAGCAGCTCTGCGGAGATCCGGGTCATCACATATATGGACATGAACGCTGTGACAAAATGCCTTTTTGATTCAGAAAATCATGAAATGCATTAGTCATGTATTCTCCACCAGAATCAGATCGAAGAATCTTAACGGTAGCAGAAAATTGAGTTTCGACATATACTAGGAAGGATTTAAAAGTTAAAAAAACTTCAGATTTAGAACGGAGAAAATAAATCCAAGTAAACCGACTATAGTCATCAATAAATGTTACAAAATATGTATACTGACCATGAGAAATAACAGGTGCAATTCCCCACACATCACTATGAATAATATCAAAATAATTTTTCGCATGACTATCAGCAATAGGAAATGGAAGCAGTTTACTTTTTCCTAACTTACAAGTAGAACAATCAAAGGAAGCACGAGAAGAACAAAATTTATCTTTATTGCCCAATAAACCAGAAGTCAATAAATAAGATAAAATATCAAAAAATTCAGTCCATAATTGTTGAAAACCGGAAAAATAATCTTGAATAGATAATCCTCCCTGAGTGTAATTTGCAATCTCGCACTCCAATTGAAACCTTCTTGCAGAATGTGTTTGATTGTAAACTTTTTTTTAAATATGCCCACATGTCTTTAGCAGTTTTATATGGACGTAAATTAAGAATAATTTGAGAATCACATGATCCAATAATCCAAGACATCACCCTAGCATCTTTGACTTTCCATTGAGACAATTGTGTGGTATCCGTAGGAGCTGGAACAGTGCCATCAATATGTCCCCATAACTCCTTTCCAGTGACAAACAATTGAAATTGAAACTCCCATGCGGTATAATTTTTTTCGGTAAACTTAACACAAAATTCAGGAGTGCTACTCGCCATTGCAAAGAAATAAGAATAGTTCGCACCAAAAAAAAAATCACCAAAGAAAGCTAAAATTTTACCGAAATCGTGAGCTACCTTTCCCCGCCAAATTCCAAAACATAAGGTACTGCACCCGTGCACAGATCTGCCACCACTTCGCTGCGGCTCACTGTTTGTTTCAGAATCTCTGATCCAAAGAGAGTAGCAGAACAATTCAAACAAACCAAAAAAACTTCTAAAACCAGGGCTCTGATACCATGATAGAATATTGATTGAAAAAGATGATAGTCTCTTCTTTTCTTCTTATTCAATTTATAGGTACATATACAATGCTCATCTCTTTTCTTTTACAGCCGTGCAATCTAATTAAAGAAATATAATGAATATGAAAATATACAATTACAATGAATATGGAAACTAATAAACTATACAAATTAAATATGAGCTTTATGTGGTAACAAGCTATATGTGGTAACACTTAGGACTGAGTAAGATAAGCATGTTACCAATGAGATCGATCTCATATATAACTCTGCACTGCTTGTACCAATAATCAACAAACCAAACTTTGTAAAATGCATATTGACACTTTGATTATTAATTCATTTATTACTACTATTTAATTATATATATATATATATAGTCCGGCTACTATGCTTGTACAAGTACCAAACAATTGGTGCTTGTAAGTTTTCTACTGCTAGATCCATCCCTTTGACCAATTTTATTTCTTAGATCATTCTACTCCACCAATCACTCGCTTAACCCAAGGGGCCCACTATCATTCGAACCACACATCTTTTCATCCAAGAACTATAAATCTACAAGTACCAATAACTTGGTACTTTTAATATATATATATATATATAGTAGAGCTTATATGCTTTCAAAAGCACAAGACAATTCATGCTTGTGAATTTTTTACCATTGAATTTGTATTGGAATTTGTGCTTTTTACTTTATCTTCCTCTCTCTTTAGTTGACTTTACAAAAGCACTAATCCCAATACAAATCCAATGATAAAAAATTTACAAACATGAATTGTCTTGTGCTTTTAAAAGCATATAAGCTCTACTATATATATATATATATATATATATATATATATATATATATATATATATATATATATATATATATATATATATATATAATTCCTACGTACCCCTAAAAATTTCCCTGTTTTTAGATTTACCCCTCTTAGAAGGCTAATATTAAAACTACCCTTCTTACGTTCCAACTTCTTTCCAAAATACCCCTGAAGTTAAACTCTGTTAGTGTACCGTTTGAAACTGCCGTTATTTGTGTGTAATTACTATTTTGTCCTTTCAAATATACTCTAAACCCTAAACCCTAAAACTCTAAACCCTAAACCCTAAAACCCTAAACCCTAAACCCTAAAACCCTAAACCCTAAACCCTAAACCCTAAAACCCTAAACCCTAAACCCTAAAACCTAAAAAATCCTAAACCCTTAACCCTAAAACCCTAGAACCCTAAAAAAACCCTAAACCCTAAACCCTAAAACCCTAAACCCTAAACCCTAAAACCCTAAAAAATCCTAAACCCTAAACCCTAAACCCTAAACCGGGGCAAAATAGGTATATCTGATAGTTTTCAACTCCGATTATTATTTAACTCTAGTTTAACCCTAGTTAACTTAACAAAGGGAAACGGTAGGGGTATTTTTAATAACGGTGGAACGTATGAAGGGTATATTGGAAAGAAAAAATAAGAGGGGTAAATCAGATATTTCTTCATATTTCAAGGGTACACAGGGAATATATATATATATATATATATATATATATATATATATATATATATATATATATATATATATATATATATATATATATATAATTGAGCTTTTATGCTTTTACAAGCATAGTAGCTTGACTCTTTATGTGTGTGTGTGTGTGTGTGTGTGTGTGTGTGTGTGTGTGTGTGTGAGAGAGAGAGAGAGAAAAACTCTATCCCTAACTCTCTCTCTTTCCTCCCTCCTCACCCAGCCGCCATTTGAGAACCTTGCTGGCTTCGACCCCACTTCTGACAAGCTAACTCCGGTTCACAGCCCCGGCAAACCACCAGCATCAACTATCTCTTTCTCCTTCTCGGGTTAACTTGAACTTGAGGTGAACCCGAGGTAACCCATGTTGGTCGCGCCGCGCTGGGACCTCACCGTCGACCTCACGAGTCACCGGTGACCCTCCCCTAGCAAGCCTAGCCACAGTCGAGCCCTTCCAAGCCGGCGGAGCTCTTTGTTGATCTGATCTGGTCAGGGTTGGCCGTGAACTTCCAAACGGCATTCCAGCCACCTCCCACCGCCGGCCGCCATTCCCTTAAACCCTCCGTAACGTCCATGTCACCCCCCTGGCAAGCACACCTTCCCAGCCCGCCGCCATATGTCGAGCTCGAATCGAGCCCGAAGAAACCCTAGTTTGGCTGCTTCTCTAGATCCAATGCCACCGCGTTGCCGTCGCATTCCTGCCGTCGCTATCGGTTCTCTGAGGCTTCGGACACCCCATCGGAGCCACCACATAGACCACAGGTCGCCGCTAGGTCTCGGGCTCAAGATAAACCCGAGGATGCCCTAGGGGGTTGCAGACCTTCTTGCTCCACCGCCGCCACTTCGGTCGCCGACCGCCGCCAGTCTGGTCTCCCCTGGTTGGCTTGACCCTCCTGGGCCAATGTGCACACATCCCCATGGCCTTGAGAGCCGAGATATGAAATGGAGGCCATTTCGGTTTGTTGATTGGCGATTGTTCTTGGCCGAAGTTTCTATTCCGGCTACCTGGGCTGCCGACGACTGCGCTGCTGTGAAGTACGACACTCCTAAACCTCTAGGGATACTTGTGATCATCTTTACTGAGATGAGAAGACCTTCGTTGGGATGGTTGAACATTTGTCACCCCGAGAAAATTGAGTTTAGCAACATATGATGACCCTGCGCGCTTCTCAATACACGAATTTGTTCTGGACAGCGAGCACGGGATTTAGAACGTCAAGACCTTTGACCTAGCAATGTTAGTTTGATTCCAAAACTGGAATCAAAGGTAATGAACCCATTAAACCATACTTTTTGATATATTTTATGCAAATTTAAGTATTGGTGGGGGGTTTGGTGTAATTTATGCACATGTGCTGCCTCGGGCAATGTGCACGCGCAGCATGCACAGGCAATATACGACCTTCGGACTGATTGTCCAAGGTCCATATGCCTTTCACGGAGCAAGATTTAAATTTTGGTGCAGTATTCATCAAATTGTCGACCCATTCGTTTAGGGATTTATGCTCGAACATCGTGAGGGCTCGAGATCTGTCCTTCACTTAGTTTAAAACACCCCCCATGGTGTTCAAAGATGACAAGTAGGCTCGGTGCCAAATCGATATTATTCGAGTATCCGACGGAGCAAGTTTTGTACTTTTATCCACTCGACTTGCGCCACTTAGCGTGTGGTTGTCCTGGTACTCAAAAGTGAGTGTTCTGAGACAACGTGGATAGTTGAATGATGTACAGAGTATTTTGAAGCACTTTTGGATCGAATCAGACCCAAAAAGGGCAATTGGAGCAATATCGGGCTTGGACTTGTGTTGCATGAGTTGCTGCTGTTTCCAACAGTTAGAAGGTTTCATTTGCTGGTCTCCAAGTTGTTGTACCCACTAAGATACATTCAATTGTGTCTCATACCCTAATTATTACACCTTTTTCAGGTAGTTCAGGATGTGGAATAGAGGACGATATTGTGAGAACGATTGATGCGATCGATAGAGTCGTATCTGTATTGTAATAAATGTTGACTCAGTTGACACTGTTATTGTGATTACCCTTTGTTTAGTAGCTCTAAGATTTTCATGTATTGCACTGTAGTATATTGTTTAGCCGTGCGTGTATAGGACAGATACTATCTGTTTGGACCAAAAAACCTTATGCACATGATGAATCTATTCATGTCCGGGGAATAAAGATTTCTAACACTGATTGTAAAAAAAAAAAAAAAAAAAAAAAAAAAAAAAAAAAAGTTTAGTCCACTTTTTATTCCGGGATGTGATAATATCATACCGGATAAAAATTTCTAACTCTGATTTTCTAAGAAAAAAAAATTTAATCCACATTTTCATTCTGGCACATGATAATATATATATATATATATATATATATATATATATATATATATATATATATATATATATATAGAGAGAGAGAGAGAGAGAGAGAGAGAGAGAGAGAGAGAGAGAGAGAGAGAGAGAATTCGGCTGGAATACTCTCGATAGCACCAAACAATTAGTGCTATCAAGTTTTCAATTCTTGGATGAAAGAATGTGCAGTTGAAATTATAATGATCCCCTAAAATTTTTACTATTCAACGAACCAACCACTAAACCCTAAGATATCACTATCATCATAACCGCACATTTCTTAATTAAAGAGTTAAAAAAACTTAATACTATCAATAGCATTCCAACATAATTCTCTCTCTCTCTCTCTCTCTCTCTCTCTCTCTCTCTCTCTCTCTATATATATATATATATGTGTGTGTGTGTGTGTGTGTGTGAGAAATTCGTTTGTTTGACTAAAACAAGTAGAACTTGTGCATGGAATGCAATCAGATAAGGGGAGCAATTAATCATTTGCTCTCTAGATATATAATAAGCAGTTATACACACAAGATATATTCTCGTAAAAAAAAAAAAAAAAAAAAAAAAGTTTCTTCACTAATTTTGTAGGAAAGGGAATTAGAATTTTCCTTTTGTGTACGCACAAGATAGGCAAGAAGAAATTTGTTTGTTTGTACATAAGAATATGATGGTTGTTTGTTGTCCCGATCGAGGACCAAGAGTAATGACCTAGGCCTGTTTGGTATTGAGTGTCACATCTCATGATTTGAAATTGTCTGTTAGTTGTAATAGGATTAAATCTCTCAATTTTACTATAATATTTTAAAAAATAATTGACTCAAAAAGTTAGAAAAATTTAATCAGGACCAGAATAATGATAAAATAGATGATCTTTTGAAAAGTGGGGTGTCTCTAAATGGTATTAGAGCTAATCATCAGTTAAAATTGTGAGATGAGTCTCGACTGAATTAAGATCATACTGTAGTTAGTGTTAGAAATAATAATCCAAACTTAATCTAAAATTTAGTTAGAGATAGAATTTATCCAAATTATATTTAAAAGTTTATTTATAATTATCTAAAGTGAAAATTATATTTGTGATAGGTTATGATTTGATAGCTATATATATTTAGGTGTGGTAATTAGATGAATGAGGGTCACAATAGATATGGTCGCATAAGGTCAAGAATGTCGTTGAGGGTGTAATTGAATATTTATTATTGATAAAGGATTAGTTCTTTTACAACGTCTCTTTTTCATATTATTATATTTTAGAATTTTAGATCTTGAGTTATATAATCAGTATCAGCGAGAATATCGTTTTCAATAATTTGTATCAGAGCTTTTCACACTTCCATCAATTGGTATTAGAGCCAAAAAGTATTGAATGAATTTTAAGCCAGACGACAACAGATTTGAAAAAATATAGAATTAATATATCAGATAGCTACATCAAAGTCAAGCGACTCGTAGTAGATTGACGAAGGTGACGTTCAAATGAAATCGATGCAAATGAATTATTTCGAAGAAGTTGACCTCCGCATAACACACGAGAGAAGGTGGTTGTGACGCTTGACGAAAAGAGAGCGAGGAGTGCCTGTGAAGAGATCAAAAAAAATTGTCCAAATAGCTAATGGGGCTAGGCAAGCAAACCAAAGTACAAAAACCTTGGTGAGATCTCAATAAAATAATAACGACGTCATTCGAACACGAAGGTACAAGTTTGAAACTTAATTGTAAATTTCTCTAGTTTCGTTATGGATTTAGATTAGTTTATTCAACCTAGTTTACCAAAGTTCGATGGAACGAACTTTAAACGATGAAAAATCACCATTCAATATTTTTTAGAATCCCAAGATTTGTGGGATGTGGTAGAGAATAGAAATTATGAAAAAAAAATTGGTAAAGAAGAATTTAAAAGAAACCGAGAAATTCTATCATATATTTTTCAAGCAGTGGATACGTCGTTGGTTAAAAAAAAATTAACTACAAAAACAGCACGAGAAACGTAGAGAATCTTAGCGAAAATTGGATGAGAAGATTTGCAGGAAGATAATGAAATTCAAGAATAAGAAGAAGAAGAAATTAAATCCAACGGCGAAAATACAACAGCCATAATTTACAAAAAAAAATTGGAAAGAAAAATCTGAACAAAATCTTGAAGAAAATCATATTTGTGAAAAATATGTTGATGATCAAAATGATGCGACTCAGATCGACAAAAAAATTCACAATGATGATATAAGTAAAGAATTTTCTGTTGATGAAGTAATTATGCACAAGTCAAAGATATAGCTGACTCATTTTCTAATATTACTAAAGAAATATTCATATATCATAATGTGGATGAAAAAAAAAAAAAAAGCCACACAAAAATATAGAATTAAAAATAAGAAGTTTCGGTATGGCACAAGGCACACACATTGAAACCAGCGAACCCAAAATATTAAATTCAGATATTTGTAGAATCTCGCAGATTTTTAAGAATGATGTGGATAATAAGAATTACAGATGACAAAGATTTCACACATGTTATCATTATATGATATGTATCATGCTACAAAACTCGAACACAACAACAACGATAGCGATGGTGATTGCAAAATCAAAATGCGCGTTTCACGGAATTTGCTATTGGAAGATAAAGTTTGGATTAAGGGAGGATGTTGAAAATAATAATTCAAACTTAATTTAAAATTTAGTTAGAGATAGAGTTTATCCAAATTATATTTACAAGTTTATTTGTAATTATCTAAAGTGAAAATTAGATTTGTAATATGTTTTTTTTTTTTAGGGAAAGGCAGCATGCTGCCGCTTCATTCATAGCAAGTTTGAATTTAGCAGGGGAGCAAAGGCTGCGGAAGCAGCGTTGCCACAAAAAAAAAAAAAAAAAAAAAAAAAAAAAAAAAAAAAAAAAAAAAACCCTTAGGCACAGAAACCGGCCCAGGAGGAGCGGTTGAGTCTGATGTCGGCGAGGATTTCTCGGAGGGAGCAACCCCTGTTATCGAAGATCCTTCTATTCCTTTCAGTCCATATGTACCACCACGTGGCAGCGATGATGAGAAGGGCTCTTTTCCCCAATCCCCCTCTCTTGAGTGCATGCGTTTCCCACCAGTGCGGAAGCTCCTCGCCGAGTTAATTGGTGACATAGGGTTGAATCGTATGGAGTTTTTGTAATATGTTATAATTCGGTAGCTATATATATCTAGACGTGGTAAATAGATGAATGAGCGCCACAGTAGACTTGGCCGCATAAGGTCAAGGATGTCGTTGAGGGTGTAATTGAATATTTCTTATTGATAAAAGATTAGTTCTTCTCCAATATCTCTTTTTCATATTATTGTATTTTAAAATTTTAGATCTTGGATTATATAGTCGGTATCAGCATGAATACCGGTTTCAACAATTGGTATCAGAACTTTTCACGCAACAATTAATATCAGAACTTTTCACGCTTCCAATAATTAATATCGAAACTTTTCACGCATCCAACAGGTAGAACGCGACTTCTCGGCTAACAAACGTTGTGGGTAGAATACAGCTCCCCACAAAGTTGACTAAGACGATTGTACTTAGACCTGATGAGAACGTTAAAACTTAAAGGAAAGAGAATGTAACATCCTAAGATTTAAAATAATTTTATATACATATGAGATATAATAGAGCTAATCCTCTTATTCCGACTATAGTATTTTGGAGGATGACTATACCCAAGAGACTAAGAGAATTAATAGTGCTAACAAGTAACATGGAGTTAAGGCAAAATCACATATAAATATATTTTTATGTTTTTAGATAAAATCGTAAAAAATATTTCCTATTAAAATATGCGAAATGTAATATTACTAGCGAAAACAAATAAAATAATTTTTTTTTTATCGTACTTTTGCATTATACATATTGCAATTTCTTTGCAATTAATTCTAGATTTATGCTTAGAAAATTTACCTTCATAAATGGCACACCCAAATAATTAATACACAAGGCCAATAGCATAAAAACTCTTCATGCATGCATGGTTAGCTATTGTTGCATCCACCCATAATATATTAGTAATGTGGAACAAACTACAAGATGGCAATCCAATGGAATTTGAATTAGGTCACTACCACAAAATTATATTATAGCGATATTTTTAAATATTTTTAAAATCTAAAAAAAATATTACTGACAAAAATACCAACACTTATTATTAGTGTTGCTATATGTACCGTCGCTAGGGTATATAGCGATACATTTTTATAATATATTCCAAAAATGTGTCCATATAATCTAATTTTAGATATAAATGGAATATAGATAGGACACTTATATAAAAATGTCACAAACATATGTCCCTATAACCTAATTTTGTTGTAGTGGGTTTGCTTTCGATATTAGCAAATGCTCTAATAAAAGATCTACTTTGTGTATATTTTTACACTTATGAGCAAATCTTATATTATTCCACTAGTCTTATAATCTCTTTCTTTAAAACTAAATATTCAAAAAAAAATATATAAATTTAAACCTTTACATGGGTGAGTATAAGATTTGCATCTAATAAATAAAATATATAAATAGTATTTTTCAAACCCGTGATATATATACTCATCCTTCTATCTTATTTTTCTACTTTATTTATTTATTAAAATAATAAATTTATTTAAAAATATAAAATAATTAAATTTTAAATTTAGAATCTCGAATACCAATCATAAAATACGTTACCATTTGGACTATAGGGATAGCTAGTATAACTACACTACTGTATTAATTGCCATTTGGTAATGGAAAATTGGAAACCCATGCACTTATTAATTGCAACCTGTAAATAATGATTACAATCTTGTTTCATACTTTAATTTCCACCACCTACTCCATGGCAATTCTTATGAATCTAAAGCTTCTTACAATAAATTGTAGGAGCTTCTTTTGCTTATTTATTCTTAACTACTTTTCAAGATTTTAAAATTTATTCTAAAATGATCAAAATACTTTTTAAAATTTCAATTCCTATTTGTAAATTCTAGAGATTTGAAATTACTTAAAGAATTTTTTGAAAATTAATAAGAATATTTTGGTCAATCTGAAATATATATACATATTAGATATTCTTTACGTTTTAGAGAGTATATATATTAATTAGATATTATTCCCAAATTTTATAATTTCATTTTTTTGATAATTTTAGCATTTAGAGAAGAAAAAGGAAATTTATATTGGCACTCCTTGAATATATATTTTGGAATTAGCTTAGAAGACAATGAAAATTTACAAATTGAATAGCCAACTTATTCAGAAATCAAAATTGAATTGAAATGCTCTTAGATGGCAACAATGTTCAATAGTAGTCCACGAAGGGGTTTGCTTAAGAGACAGCTAAGGATGCATGCATGTCCCTTCTACTATAAATTTTGTTCACAACTCATCAATATGAATAGTCCCACATCCCCACATCCATCATGCTTTGTTGATGGATGGTATCTAACAATGAATATCAACAACTATCTATCTTTATGTCCATATTTATATATATCATGAGAATTATCTTCTTAGATATATAATTTGTACATGCATCTTCCACAAACATACATACCCATGAGAATTACTGTAAAGTTGTGATTTCTCGCATACACTCATTCAGTAGGAAATCAGCCAAAGTACCTGACAATAGATACAGATTTGAAAAGTGGAACTTTAATCAATGTCAATAAATAAGCTGAGATGGAATTCCAATTAGAAAACCTCGAAATAACCCACTGCGTTTGGGATAGCATATATATATATATATATATATATATATATATATATATATATATATATAGCAGGAAAGGCAAATTTAGGAGTAGTGATAAGTTATTAGCTGTTAAATAGTACAATGGGTTCCCCACCCAACAGGACAAGTCCTACTGTCCTGTACTACTGTTATTCGGCCTGCCGCCACTCTTCTCCATAACAATAAAATCTATCTTTGTCTATATAATTGTACGGTTACGAATAATATTTTTAATATTTATATTTAATAATATTTTATATATGTTAACTTAGAAGTTTTTGATAAATTAGAGATTCACGAGATTCGAATTTAGAATCATCTGTTCTAATATTATATTAAAAAATTTGAGGTAATTAATATTGTTCTTCAGAATTTTAGGCTACGTGCGTATTATAACACCTCTGGAATATGGATTAGTCCTATATATATAAATAATATAATAGGACTAAATCTCTTAACCCAGCTATAACATTTTGGGTGGTAGCAAGGCCCAAAAGATTAAGAGAGTTAAGCGTGCTAGAGCTAGAGTAGTTCTAGAATGGATGATCCCTGAAAAGTTGGAGCATCACAGTTGGTATCAGAGCCAATCACCAGCCGGAAATATGAGATGAGTTTCGGCTGAATCAGGGTTATTTACCGAATAGAGCGAGACTCCCCAGCTAATTACCGTTGTGGGTGGAGTGCAGCTCCCCACAAAGTCGGCTAAGACTAGCGAGACGAGTCTTACATCGCCTGGTGCATGTGAGTGTCTTTGAGCCTGACGTGGACGTCAGTGCTTAAAAGGGGAAAAAATGTGACACCTCCGGAATATAGATTAGTACTATATATAAATATGATATAATATGACTAAATCTCTTAACCCGGCTATAGCATTTTAAGTGTTAGTAAGGTCCAAGAGATTAAAAACGTTAAGCGTGTTAGAACTAGAGTAGTTCTAAATTGGATGTCACACATACGGAGAACATACGTTATTTTTACTATTTACATCTACTACTGAGAAAGATTTTGTCCATGAGAAAGAATCAAATCCAACAGCAAGGGAATATGTAGCTGATCGTAATTCATGATCAGTCGCATTTCTCCAAGCAGCTATCTATTTTATATTTTTAATATATAAATATCTAATAAAAAAAAAAGAAATATTATCGAGTAGAGAAATTTCTTTTACTCTTGCTTGAAAATGAATATAAAAAATATATAAAATTATATATAAATATTTAATAAACAAAAAAAAAGAAATATATGAAATAATATATAAATATTTAATAAATAAAAAGAAAGCTTTTTTATTAGAGAAAAAAGAGGAATGTATTATTTATTTTGTTTAAGAAAAAAGAGAACTAATAAATTTTTTTTCCGCCAAAAATTTAAAAATCTAAAAATATTTATTTTAAAAAAAATTTATACTTAAAAGATTAATTAATATAATAATTAAATATTAATAGGTAGTATTGAGATAATCTAAAAATATAAAAAATATATGGAATGCTATATAAATGTTTAATAAATAAAAAGAAATATTATCCGTTAGAGAAAAAAAAAAGAATATTTGTTAATTATAATAATTATTATTTTTTTATTCTATTTAGAATTCCGTAATATAATAATTCAATTGTTAAGAATGTAGCATTTTTATATTTGGTTTGCACAGTTATATTATTTAATATTATAAAAAAATATATAATTAATATATTTATTTCGTTAATTATCAATCAGTATTTAAAAAAATAATAATAATAAAATATTAATAAGCAAATAGTAATAAATAAAACTAACTAACTAATATACATTTTTCATAAAGCTTAGTTTACAGAGAGAAAGAGAGAGAAAACTTTGAGATCAAGAGGAGAGATATTTGGTTAAGTGGCCTCTTATATTATTAATAAGGGGCAATTTTCTATATACCCCTAAAAATTTGTAATAATTCAAAATATTTTATTTTTAATAAATAGATTAAAAGTAGAATTACGGTTGATTTTGAATTCAAAAGATCCTAGTTGATTTATTTAGTCAATTGCCAGTGGGCGAGTTGCACGATTTACGAGGCAAAAATGCTATTTTCCAATCCGGACATGATTTTGGAAATCCGATTGACCGTTGCGATCGTCTCGTCGAACTGAGCGAGATTCATATTCTGCACTTTTCGATCTGACGGTCGGATCTTCCAGAATTCAGCGAAGAAGTGGACGAAGCTCGCGACCAAAGTAACAGTGCCCTCTGCGCACAGTGTCACTTAAGTTGGCACTGTAGATGAACAGTAGCCCCTGAGTTTTTGATTCCGTCGATTGCAACAAGCACTATTTTACTGTTCGGAGTCCGAATATAGTGATCCAAATAGTCGATTTGATCCGTTTCGACGATCTGAACGCAATGGCGCTGACGGAATTTCTGTTTGACGAGCCTAAAGCATCGTAAAACGTGCCGAACTGTATAATTTACAGTATAAGTTGGATTTTAAAAATTTTGGAGCTGAATTTTTGTGAACCAAAATCGCTACCTGATAGGTCTCGCCGAGCCGGACGTCGTGGCGATGTCCATTTTTTAGTTTGACAGTCCGGTTGTCTCGAAAAGCGTGAAATACGGCGAAAAATGCAGTGTTTTGCGCGAAAACCCTAGATTTTATGCCCCGATAAGGATGCAAATTATTGGAGAGGGACTGATCTGTGAAACTAAAGTGCTGTGAGGGTTTGGGGCTAAATACTGAAGTATGGAGGGCTAAAATGCAATTGTTTCAAAACCCTACATATATGCATGCATACGAGCTAGGGTTTTCCCTACACCTTAAACCCTAGCCTTGCCCTAGCCGCCCCTCTCAACTGAATCCATCCTCCTCTCTGCCGTACTCCCCGGAGCCTCTCCGCACCGGCCGCCGCTTCATCGCCGGAGAAGGAAAAATATCAAGACACCCTCTTGATCTTGGGTGTTGTTGGAGAAGGAAGCAACCAGAGGAGAAGTGAGCGCGCCGAGCATCTTCTGAGGGTGCTCCTGTGAGGTCGACACCCAGCCTGGGTGAAGCCGCCGCCGGCGCCGCCGCGGCCATCATTCTTCTTCTCCAATTTTTCCGGCGAGGTAAGAGGATGGAAGTAAATTAATTTAACTGGCTCGAGGGTGTGTCTAAAGTGTTTCTGACGTGGATACGACCTTTTCTGTGAAGTCTGGTCCATCGCCGTTCATCCCCGTCGCTGGCGGGAGAACCTTGTCGCCGGAAAGTCTTGATTTGGCCGATCTTGGGCGCGGGCTTCTTCCAACCGTTGGATTCAAGATCAGACCGTTGAGACTGGTCTTCCCGGCGTCTGCAAGCTTTCCTGGAAGTTTGGTGAAGATCGGGCCGAGATCCGAGTCGTACGAAGATGCCCTAGAATCGGGTGTTGGTGTACCTCGCCGGAAATCCTCCAACCGGCGCCGCCGCTTGCTCCCGACCCCAGCCACGCCTGCAGGAAGCTTCCTGGCGTCGAGGTGATCCTCTTGATCCAAGTTGCGCCGGGCCTGAGGCCGCCGACCGGATTCCGCAATTAACCCCCTCATTTTCCGGCAAACTCTCTTTCCGGCGCTTCCGGGGCTTCGAGCAGTGGGCAACCGACTCAGGTATGATCTGTAGTTCGTTCTGGAGCTCCCCAACCCTTTACATGCAGACTCGAACGTAGGGATTTTGTTCTCTACAGATTGCACCTTATCGCACCCGAGCTCCTCCTCCGGCCGTCGCCGCCGCTCCGGGTCGCCGGCCAACCACCCCGGTGAGTCTTAAACATCATTTAGACAAAGTCTATCAAGTTGGTTTGGGCCGAGAGCCTTTATAGATTAAGTGGTCCAACCTTGTTTTAAATGGTGTAGTGGTGCACTATTCCGGCCGACCGCCGCCTGGAGTCGCCGGCGTGGGGTCGGGAAGTGACCGAGCCACCTCTGGGAGAACTCTCCTGCTGCTGCTCTCCTCTGCTCAAGCCTGGAACCCGAGCTGAACAAGACTCGGCCAAACCGAGCTCTAGCTTGGTTGGAAATTGCACCACCTTGCTCCGACGATCGTTCCGGCCGACCTGCGTCGCACCTGAGGTGAGCACTCTACCCTAATTACCTTCCAGAACATGATGCTCGCACTAAATATGGGTTAAATTGAGTTGTTAAGTTAGTTTGACATTGTAGCTTAATGTGAACATACTTTTGATGGGCCAACTTTGCCCTCGGAGTTCATGCTGACCCAAGTATGTGAGCACGGGTTCCGTCTCGTCAAACCGGACATGCTGAAACTTACGGCGACGTCGTTGGATTCCCGGATTGCAAGAACGAGTCAAAACAAGCCATTAACTTAGTGATTTTATGCAATTTTATGGACCCGATTGTGTTTTCGGGCGTCGTGTCAACTCCAAACAGAGAGCACGGTTTTTTTTAGGTCGAGAACTATCTACTGGTACCTTCAGTTCATGTTAGAACCCTTCGAATAATTTTAACAAGCCGAAATATGTAATCTTTGAGAATAACTATGTGATTTTAGAAAACCCTGGGGACTTAGATGCAAAAGTAACTTCGTGGGCTGTCTCGAGCAGCGTTTACATGATCTCTAAACTTTTCGTTGGAGGTCCGTTAGTTTTCGTTGAGCGGGAATCGGGTACCGAACCGTAAATCGGCGAAATCGGCGGTTTAACGGCTTTCGGCGCACGTTCACGTACTTTGATGAAATAAAATGACAATGAACCTTATTATCTGCCTCTGGTCATTCCCGACATTGTCCTGCCAGCTCCAGTGACTCCAGTGTTCTGTCGGTGGATTCCGGAGCCAAATTGGCCCTGCCGGAAGTGATAAAGCGATTATAATCCGAGCGAGCATCGATTTTTGTAAAGTGGTTTAACTAGCGAGTCATTCCTGATTAGCACTTTATGATTCAGGTCCTTACAGTCTGACTCCGGCCCACGAGCCTTCCGTTGGAGTCGTTGGATCGGCCTACATTGAGGTGGGTTATCTTCGGACCGGGCTTTACCTTTTCGGCCCTCTGTTTACTTTAGTCCAGTCGGACACCTGTTCTTGATTAGCCCTGCTGATTTTATCTATATGTCATATGACCTATGCATGACGATTATGCCTACATGTTCCTGTTCCTAGATGATAGATGTTATTAGACATATTATGTACATCTGCTCGTCAGCTTTTATATCTCGATACATAGACATTATGATCTGATGACACCTGTTGATTGCCTTCATATTTGATGATTTGCATACTGCATTATATCCAGAAATAATTGCTTCATTTTCCAATTATGCATGATAGACTCTGATTGATAGATATACAGACATATGCATCCCTATCGGGATTTTGGATCAGACATACATATTTCTTGTATTCCAGACTGCATGACATATGATCGATTATTTGATTATAGACATCTGCATCCCTGTGGGGGATTTCCGGCATATTGCCGATTACCCGGTCTGCGGACCGTGAGATTGAGCATTCGCATTACGATGATTGTGCACCTGCTGTTCGCTTGCGTACGCGGTGGGATTGATCACCCACATCGCGTTCTTTACCGGTAAAGGGTCTGATTGACCCGTGAGCTCGCCCCTCTTGCTGTATCACTGGGTACGGGGAGCCCCTTTGGCTGTACAGATACGAGGAAACTCTCGGCTGTACCTTTAGGTACGAGGATCCTCTCGGCTGTATCAATGGTACGGGGTTTGCTGTTCAGCTCGGCTAGGTGGAAACCAGTATGATTGTGATTGTCTTGGCATGGATATCTTCGCCTGAGGTCCCCGCGACCAATAGTGGCATCGGTTAGTATTTTCTGTTCTTCTGTTGATGCATAGCTGATGTTTCGATATTTTAGCATGTTCTACTGTCTATTCCTATACTCATATCTGCACAGTCATAGCATTGATTATCTGCCTGTTCAGTCTTATCAGTGGATTATATCGACTATCTCATGACTTATTGATTATTCAGTTTTACCTATTTCAGTTGTATCTGTGGATTATTGTTGATTATCAGTAGATCTTATTGTTATTCCAGCTTTTCCTATTGATTTATTACTATCCGCAGATTATTGTATCCAGTAGATACGATTAGCTATTTCTCGGCTCGTCGTGCCCACTGGGATACATGTACAGTGTATCTCACACCCCCTGGGTGACCATTTTTCAGGTTGCTTGGGTGATGGGATGTTGGGACACGTTGGTGAGACGATTGCGATAGTATCGACCCCTATGTAGTCAGTATATTTCATTTTCCGCATTTCAGTTTTAAATATTGTAAATTGTCTAGTTTTGTATGCGTAGTTAGACTACTCTGATATTGGCTGACTGCTGCTAGCCGTGCATGTATAGCAAAGGCCATGTCCAAGTGGGCAGGGAATTTACTATACATGTAGCGGTCTGTTACGCCCTGTTTTGCAAACTCTGATTGATTTCAAAAAAAAAAAAAAAATTTAGCCTGCTTTTTAAAACTCGGGGCGTGACAAAATTTTCATGTTTTCAGATTTACCTTTCTTAGAAGGCTAATATTAAAACTACCCTTCTTACGTTCCAACTTCTTTCCAAAATATCTCTGAAGTTAAACTCTGTTAGTGTACCGTTTGGAACAGCCGTTATCTGTGTGTAATTACTATTTTGCCCTTTCAAATATACCCTAAACCCTAAACCCTAAAACCCTAAACCCCTAAACCCTAAAACCCTAAACCCTAAACCCTAAAACCCTAAAAAAAATCCTAAACCCTAAACCCTAAAACCCTAAAACCCTAAACCCTAAACCCTAAAAAACCCTAAACCCTAAACCCTAAACCCTAAACCCTAAAACCCTAAACCCTAAAACCCTAAAAAATTCTAAACCCTAAACCCTAAACCCTAAACCCAGGCAAAATAGGTATATCTGATAGTTTTCAACTCCGATTATTATTTAACTCTAGTTTAACCCTAGTTAACTTAACAAAGGAAAACGGTAGGGGTATTTTTAATAACGGTGGAACGTATGAAGGGTATATTGGAAAGAAAAAAATAAGAAGGATAAATCAGATATTTCTTCAAATTTCAGGGTTACACAGGCAATTATTCCTATTAATAAAGTGCCTGATTATTTATATTTTTAACCAGAATTTTTTTTTATCCGATATAAAATTAATAGGGTATTACAAATTTATTATCATACAGGATAGTAAAATAAATTTTTAGTATAACTTTTTAAACCAGAATATTACACGATAAAAATAAATTAAATCACAAAAGAGCAAATTAAAATTTACCCAAATTATAATGCATTCATTTATAAACTAAATCACAAGAGGGCAAATAAAATTTATCCAAATTATAATTTATTCATTCATTCAAATCATAGTAAGATGCATGCTATTTTTATTATTAGTCTTATGTTAAGTATGAAAGGTCCATACTATTTTTATTTTTAATCATGTGTTAAGTATGAAAGCGAGCACAATAACACTATATATATATATATATATATATATATATATATATATATAATAATATATAATAATAATAATAATACAACAAGCAAGAAAAATATTACGAAAAAAAACTCAGTAACTTCAGTGAAAATTTTTTTATTACTTATAAAATTGTGAACTATTTTGAGATATTGGAGAAAACTAAAAATATATTGTGTTACCGAAATTTTAAGTTGTTCTAAATTTATAAGCTAAATTACAAATATCCAAAATATAATTTATTTATTCATTCAAACTATTTTTGTTGTTAGTAATGTTTAAGTATGAAGCTGAGAGTAATAACATTATATAATATAATAGTAACAAACATAGGAAAAAAAATAGAAAAAACCAAAAATTTTTCTATTACTTATAAAATTATAAAATATTTTGAGATATTGGATAAAACTAGAAATATATTGAGATATTGGATAAAACTAGAAATATATTATGAAATTTTAAAAGAAATATATTTATTTATTTTCAAAAAAAATAATATTATTTCTCACTAGCCTACCAAGCAATTTTTTTTTTTCTTTCAAATTAATGCTCATCTTTTACATCCAACCAGTGTGTCCCATAAATGCCACACCTCTCTCACATCTTTTTTTAATTTTGTTTTTTCCTTCTAATTTGTGTTGGAGATGAGTTGGTCCCAACTCTCAACTAATTTGGCCATTGTAGACCATCAAGAGGGCTTTTAATATTTGCCAAAGGAGCTAACCAGACCATTAATAACTGGGCCTGTTTGCAACAATCCCCTTCCCTTGAAAAATGTATACAAATTTTTGGAATTGGATGAATTACATTAATAGTCACTGAATTTATTTACTATCTACGCTTTGGTCCAATTGCAAATCCTGAAATTATCTATTTAAGCAAAAAAAAATGGAAACAAACTAAATAAATTGCTGTGTTACATTTTGTTTCGTAAGTTTCTAAATCACACAGAGTTAATCACCCTCCTCTTTTTTTATTTAATGTTTTGGGCCGGTTGGAAATTTGGTACGATACTAGATTTTGTAAATTTACAATTTGCTCCCGTACTATATGGTGTTGGAATTCTGTAATAAACACGTCAAATTGAATTTTTTTCATAAATTTGTCTCCTTAATAGAAATATTTCAATATCACGCCACAAAAACAAGAAAAAAATAAAACAAAAAATACAGATGAAATAAGATCTATTAATCAAGAAAATAATTATATCTAACTCTTTTTCTACACTAAGTAGCTTCAATCCTAACCTTTCTTCTGAATCTCTCACACTCTTCTCTCGTCTTCTATAAACCTAATAGATTTTTCTTATTAAATGCATCCGTACTAAGTGTATTCAAAATTATAAATATTTTGATCATACTATATGCATGTGGCTAAATTCTAATCTCCACCATCAAATAATAGATATCAAAATCCTAACTTAATTAAATTTTTATTCTATATCTAAAAAAATATTTTCCGTGAATTTTGCTTTCTGAATAAGTAAATTTGCAAAAATAAATAAATAAAATAAAATAAAATTGAGATCTGAGGAAAAAGTTTTATTTTCGTTTTACATATACTTTTAGCATCATTGACCTAATGGTCAAAAAATTATAAAATTTATAATTTAATAGTAGATATAAGCCTTTTGCTTATTTAACGGTGTAAATAGATCTAAATTAATTAAATTTTTGATTGAAATTTTTTAAAATTAATTAAAATAAGATCTACACTCTTGATTTTGATTACATAACTTCAATCATCACTTTTTAAAGAATACTTATTTTTAGTCGTTTATTTTTTTGTCCACTTGATGGATTGATCTTATATACAGAGTAGGGCTTATATGTTTTCAAAAGCACAAACTTAATTATGCTTGTAATTTTTTTGCCATTACATTTGTATTGAGATCCATACTATTGTAAAGTCAACAAAAGAGTGAGAAAGAGAAAGTACAATAGCACAGATCGCAATACAAATTCAATGGTAAAAAAATTACAAGCATAGTCTGGTTTCTATTTTTGAAAGTATATAAGCCCCACTCTCTCTCTCTCTATCTCTCTCTCATTCTCTCTCTCTCTCTCTCTCTCTCTATATATATATATATATATATATATAGAGAGAGAGAGAGAGAGAGAGAGAGAGAGAGTCCGGCTAGAATACTATCGATAGTACCAAGCAATTGGTGCTATCAAGTTTTCTGCCGTTGGATGAAAAAATATGCGGTTGAGATTATAGTAGTCTCCTAAGATTTTTACTATTCAACCAACCACCTAGTAAACCCTAGGGGACCATTATCATCTTAACCACACATTTTTTAATCCAAAGGCTAAAAACTTGATAGCACCAAGTTATTGGTGCTATCGATAGTATTCTAGCCTAATTATATATATATATATATATATATATATATATATATATATATATATATATATATATATATATATATATAATTGAACTCTTATGTTTTTAAAAGTATCAAGTCATTGGTATTTATAGATTTTTATCCCTTGGATTTAAAGATGTGAGCCTCTTAGATTTAGAGGGTAGTTGGTGGAATAACATAATCTAAGGAGTAGAATTAGTCAAAGAGTAAGATCTAACAGTGAAAAACTTAAAAGTACCAAGTACTTTGTACTTTTACAAACATAGTAACCGAACTCTCTTTCTCTTTATATATATATATATATATATATATATATATATATATATATATATATATATATCTAATTGAGCTTCTATGCTTGTAAAAGTACCAAGTCATTGGTGCTTGTAATTTTTTAGTCTTTTGATGAAAAGATGTGTGGTTAGGATGATAGTGGACCCCTTGGGTTAAGTGAGTGTAAGGATGATAGTAGACCCCTTGGGTTAAGTGAGTGGTAGGAGTAATAGAATGATTTAAGGAATGGAATTAGTCAAATGGGTATATCTAATGGTAGAAAACTTACAATCACCAATTAATTGCTTGGTGCTTGTACAAGCATAGTAGCCAAACTCATATAGAATTGAGCTCCTATACTTGTAAAAGTACCAAGTTATATATATATATATATATATATATAACATCTTCCGTCTAAGCATCATGAACATTGAGACGGGATACGGAATACGACTCGAACATTGACACGGGATACGAAACACGAATCGTATATAGCGACTCGGCAACTTTCAAAAAATTAGAACACAGACACGATATGAACGCAGATAATAAAATATAATATTATTAATATAATATATAGAGAGAGAGTGCAAACCTATTTGTGCTTGTAAATTTTTTACCATTAGATTTGTATTGGAATTTGTGTTTTTACCTTTTTCTGTCACGCCCCGGGGGTTTAAATAAGCGGAAAACGTGTGTGTGTATATATATATATATATTTTCAGAACACCCGCCAGTCACGTGCACAAATCCGCCACATACGCGAGTATCCTCGACGAACCAAAAAGAGCAACCCTTGCGTATGCACGGCATAGGATAAAACAACTATTCTTTAACCACACCAGTCAAGGATGAAAGGAAAAAAGGAAAACAAAAATAGTAAAATATACAAATTATCCAAGAGGGCCACCAAAATTTTGAAAGGATAAATCCACGAGTTGTAAAACGGTGCCCACACGATATCTAATTTTTAAAATCGTTTTCGCAATCTCTTTCTTTGATTTAAAAATCGGCTGTACCAATAGGTAATAAGGGAAAACTGTTCATCCACAAAAAACATAACACAATCCCAACATCCACTATAAAGTATCACACGCACATAAGCTAACTAACCGAAATAATCAAATCATGATAAAGAAAAAGTCACCGGCCCAAAACGAGGCTAAAGTCCTTTAGTCGCAGCCTCACCGTCGTCCCAGATCCCACCCCCGACCAAACCTGTCACAATGTGGGAAGTCAGTGTCACAAAGAGTAAGAGGTAAAACGTAAAAAGTGTAAGATGCTATAAAAAACTGAGAATAAGGCAAACCGAAAGACCAGAGCACCCACACTCCCCATCAAGTAGTCAACCGTAACCCCCTGCAAACCGAAACAGAGCACCTGCCAAAACGGTCCAAAGACCTCAGGCAAAAGAAAACACCTTGCTCTCACCTTGGTACTTTTAACCCATCCACGGCACTTGTGCAGCACCGTAAGTAACCGCAAGGGGTCCCCACTACGTCACCTTGTGGGGTTCACGGGTCAACGTACCATCTCTTCGGAAAAGTACACCGACGCGGTGGCCAAACCGCTGGGGTGCTTGCAAGCATCCATGAGCACAAAACCAAAGTCAACGTGTATCATAGAGCACCGCGACGCTCAGTCGCAACAGATAATAATGATAGGAATTCTTATGCATAATAAAGGTTAGTCAAGATTCAAAGGCGCAATTACTTTACTCTTACGTATTAAAAACAAAACCAAACTCCAAAAACGCAGGAAAGGGTACCCACCTCAAAATGCGTCGACTAAAACACTCGGAACCGACCCACGCCCTCGCACGAATCCCGAACCTAAAATGTCCCCAAAAGAAACAACAGGTAAGACTAAACTTGCCTGAGAAAACCGTGGACCCGACCGCTGACCGAGAAAAGCCTAACAGCACCACGAACAAAGAACCGAAAGACCCAAACTACCCGGGTAAAAACCGAGACCAGAAAACGCAAGGGTGGAACAGAAACTGGGCGGCGGCGGCTTGGCAACCCCGCGCGGGCAAATTCCCCGCGCGGCGCGCGCTGCATGCGGGGCAGCCCCGCGCCGGCAGTAGCCCCGCGCGGGCGCGCGCTGCATGCGGAGCAGCCCCGCACGGGTGCGCGCAACTTGAGGTGCAACCCCGCGCGGGCACCAGCCCCGCACGGGCGCGCGCTGCATGCAATGGAGGAGGCGGCGGCCCCGCGCGGCACCTTCCCGCGCGGGCACATAGTGCGACTAAGGCCTCGCGGCGGCGGCACGCCAGTGCAACGCGGTGGCGCCGGCTATCAATGGCACAAGCAAAACCAAAACGGCGAAACCCCCAGCGTAAAAACGCACAAAACGGAAAACAAACCACCGAAAACTAGCAAACGGGCTAACCTTGCACTCACGGAGAAGAAGATGATGAAGGAGAAGAACTCGTTCCTCGCAGTTGATGAGAATTCGGTTCCGCTCCCCGCCTCCGGCACGTTGATCCACGAAGAATAACGGAATCGCTCTCTTTTTCTCTCCGAACTAGGATTTTCGTTTCTTGAAAGATATTAATTAAATAAATAAATATTATATTTCTCTTGTACGTACAAAATAAAACCCTTACTCGGTAAATAAAAGAAAGATTCTCATCTTCTCGAAAAGCGTGCTGTTCATCAAACGTCCCGAGTCAAATAGCATGGATCCCAATACACACGACGAACACCGAGACCTTCAAAACCCCGTTCCGGGAGATCCGCAAATCGGATTTCAGATCCGATCGCTTTGCCGTTCACCGTTTTTCAAGCTCTATTACAGAAAAATACCCGCAAGCACCGACGTTCTACCCAAGAAAACTCGATAATTTAATCCCCTAACAACTAATTTACTCAAAAAGATTAATTAAAAAGAAAAACAAGAAAGGTCGTGATACTACATTTCTTTCTCTCTCTTAAGTTGACTTTACAATAACACAAATCGCAATACAAATCCAACGGTAAAAGATTCACAAACATAAATTGGCTTGTACTTTTAAAAATATATAAGCTCTCTCTCTCTCTCTCTCTCTCTCTCTCTCTCTATATATATATATATATATATATATATATATATATATATATATATATATATATATATCGATAGCACCAAACATTTGGTGCTATCAAGTTTTCTACCCTTAGATCGGCCCCTTTGATCATTTCCACCTATTAAATTTTACTATTTTTCCAATCACCCATTATACTCGACCAAGGGGCCCACTATCATCTCAACCACACATCTTTTAATCCAATGGTTAAAAATTTAATAGCACCAATGACTAGGTGCTATTAATAGCGTTCCACCCTAGCTCTCTCTCTCTCTCTCTTTATATATGTAGTTTTGAAAGTATATAAGCTCTACTATATATATATATATATATATATATATATATATATATATAATTCATACAATTAAAAGTTCAACAGTTGTACAAACCAGAAGCTAGGAGCGTCAAACGGGCCAAGTGGTTTGCGGGCTCACCCCACCATGGGGCTGAGCCTTGCTGGTCCACGGCCTGGCACAACACTATACAGTACAACACATATGCAGGCCGTGCCGTGCCTCCGGACCGATCCATGGCCGGCACAATTTTATATATATATATATATATATATATATATATATATATATATATATATATATATATATATCCTATATTTTAAATTTTTTTTTTCTTTTTATAAATATGCCTAAAATTATCTAAAAAATAATTAAAAAAAAAAAAAAAAAAAAAAAAAAGAAGGTCGGCACCAACCCTAAGAAGACTTGAAGCCCAAAGAGGTCCATTTCTGTTCAATTATTTCGTAGGAAGTTAATTTTGGCCAATCAGGAGCTGGCATCTACTTGCGTTAATTCTAAGTTTAGCAGCAGGACCGCAAAACGGACGGGAGATTTATAAACCTGGACCAAGTCAATTCGGGGCGTGCCTTCTGTACTCACACAATCTTATCATAATTTTTTTTTTTTTTTTTTATGAAAAAAAAATTGTAGGATAATATCTAATATACTCACTAAAATTTCTGATTGACCAAAATATTTTTTTTGATTTTCAAATATTTTTTCAAATATTCCAAAATTGGTAATATTTAATATATACCTACTAAAACTTTAAAAATATCTAATATATTTCTGATTGACTAAATTTTAAAATTTCTAGGATTTATTAATGAGAATTGAAATTTAGAAGAGTATTTTGATAATTTTATAATAAATTTAAAAAATTTGAATAGTAGTCAGAAATAAATAAGTAAAAAAAAATTCATTATTCATATTTTTAAATAACTTTTTATAAAAATACCTAAAATTTTTGTCTACAAAATGAAAAATAGTAAACAATTTATAAAAGCTACTAATGCTGGCAAAAATTCTAATATAATAATTGAAGAATTTGAAAAAATAAAAAATAAAAAAAAAGGGCGAGTCAACAGCTCAGTGCATAACATAGTCAACAGCTCATTTTTTTAGATTTAAAGTCATTCACGTCACGAATCTCGTATAATATATTTAAAAAAAAATGATCCACCGATTCAGGGTCTTTACCACATAGTACACACAAAATATTTTCCGTCCATCTCCTTTAACAATACACACAAAATGTTTCATCCATTCAGCCGTGAGAAGCCACTTCTTGAGGACCAGCCACACAACAAAAAAAAAAATGTTAAAAATATATTTTTAATTTCATGTTTTGACATTTTTTTGGGGCTAAATTACACTTTTGGCCCTCAAATTATAAAGTATGTGACACTTCGATTCTCAAACTTTAACTTATTGTAATTTTTAGTTTAAAACTTTTTGAATTGTTATGATCAAATACCATAACTTAATTTAAATTATTAAATATTGATGTGTCACTAATGTAAAAATAATATAGAATATTGTGATACATAATACGACAATGAGCAAAAAGTTACGTCATTTCCACATCGTTGATATTCTAATATTTAGTCAATTAAATTAAATTAAATTAATTAAATTATGAGACTTGATTATAATTTACTATACAGATTTTTTCATTTCCATACTATACTAAATTTTTTTTGCAAAGCCACCCCTCAACTATTAATTTTTTTCAATCCCTATACTATAAACAATAAATTCCTTATTTTAGAT
This sequence comes from Tillandsia fasciculata, assembly GCA_029168755.2. Lineage (NCBI taxonomy): Eukaryota > Viridiplantae > Streptophyta > Magnoliopsida > Poales > Bromeliaceae > Tillandsia > Tillandsia fasciculata. Next base: position 26,405,199 of record CM054934.1, on the reverse strand, counting down.
AAAAATTATTAAAAATAATAAAAGCAACAAAATATATAAAAATAACTAAAAAAAGTTAAAAATAACTCAATATAAGTTTTCAGTGGATTTATCATGAAGATTTATTTTACATTTCCTCACTATTTAGTCGGTGCCTCTTAATAAAATTATTAAATTTTATTTAAAATAATAAATTTGTTAACAAAAATATAGAGATTTGCGAAAAAAAAAAGAGAGCTAAGAATTATCTATGAGAAAAAAAATTATATAAGGTAGAAAAATATAAATATAAATATAAAATATAATGTAGAGATTGCTTATTATAATAATACAATAGTGCTTTTGAAAAGAAAATTAGTATAATATAGCAAATAAAAATAACAAATAAAAATAACTCTAAATTACAGAGCACTAGAATGTAATTAAGCTTTTTTTTTTTTTTCTTATTGTTGCAGCTAATTTGGTCTAAAAATTTAAATTTTATTTATTTCTTTATTTTATTTTTCGGAGGGAGGAGCGTATTCGGTCAAAGGTTAAGGCCTTTTTTTTTTTTTTTTTTAACATATTAAATTTTTAACTTTTCTTTTAAAAAATTTTACATTATTACTATCAAATATATAATTAAATTTTTACAAAAATTTTAAATAGATTTTAAAATAAATTTAGTTGTGTTTATAAAAAAAATAAAATATAAAAAATATGGTCAATTTGTATAAAAAATTTAGTGGTTTTGTATTTTTACAAAATTGTATTTTTTTCAATATTTATAAATTCTGTTTGTATATTTAATAAACTGATCAAACTATTATTTTTATTTTTTCTCTTCTTTCTCTTTGTCGTTCGTCTTTCTTCTTTTTTTTCGTCTTTCTTCTCCTTCACTATCTCATGCATGTCACTACGTATTTCGACACTATAAAATATCTTCAACTCCGTCGTCGTCATCTCTTCCGTTCTCTTCACCTTTGTTGTTCCTTCTTATCTTTTTCCTTTCAATTTTTCTTCCTCCTCCTCCTCTTACACCACCCCTACGTTACTGTCCTCTCCTCTCCCCTACATCGCCAACATCTCCACCAATGCTCGGAACAACGATGTTGTCGGATACGACATTGGTGACTCAGTTTTAGGCAACAAGGCTCGACACCTACCAACGACAACGCAATTCCAAAAAGACGATGACACAATGCACCATCCTCCCATCCTCCCCTGGGCTGCTCCCTCCGACACCTACTGCCTTTGGAAGCGTGCTGCCAATCTTTCTCTTCCTCGGCTCCGACGTGTGCGACTTCACGTCAGGGTCGCTCTTCGTCCTACACTACGAGAGAAAGGAGGTGTGTGGCACATTCAACGACCTCGACCTTGTCTGCAGCGATGAAAGAGATGATCTGTTCGACAACGACGACGAGTAAGTTATACCATTGGAGACTAAGTTTTATCAACCGTAAAAAAAAAAAAAAGATTATACTGTTTAAGATTAAGCTACTCTATTTGAGACTAAATTACACCATTTAAATTTTAAAGTCAAAATATCGTTGACTGACTCAAATCAAACAAATTAAAAAATTTAATACCAAAATTAAAATTTTAAAAAACTGAATAACCAACTCAAAATAGTTGATAGTTCACTTAAATTCTGTGCATTTTTCAACTAAATAAAAAGGAGGGGACGGACCCACATAAGTCGTGTCGTGTCAGGAGTGGCAGCGAGCGGGCCGTGGCATGCGGTGCACAGGCGGCCCGGCCCATTTGACACCCCTAATACATGAAGCCTTGATGCCAGCCAGACGGGTGCGCTACAAAGTGAGGCCAGACTGTAGCAGTCCAAGTCGCGGATCGTTCTGGAGAGGCGGCGGCGGGGGATGTCAGAATCCGGCAGGACGACGATGGTGATGCGGGTGCTGCCGCGGCCGGTGACGTTCGTGACGGGCAACCCCAAGAAGCTCGAGGAATTCCGCGCCATCCTCGGCTCCTCCATCCCCTTCCACTCCCTCAAACTCGACCGTACGTCCCCTTCAAAAATCACCCCTATCTTATCAGCAAAATTTTGTATCAGCAAATCACTAATAGTTCATATTTAACTTCTGTCTCGATTGACAAATTTGTTGCTACCTTGATCAAATACTTAGAAGCATGCCATCCTCAAACAAATTTTAGGATAGGGATATTTGCCTGTGTACCCCTGTAATAATGAAATATCTGATTTACCCTTCTTATTTCCCAGTAAATATGATTAACCCGATTATTATTATTAGTTTCCAAATCTCATATAATCCAATTAGAGAGCAGATTTTTTGAGGGGTAGATATGAAATTGGGAACTTAATAGGGGTATTGGCAATTCCCCTTTAGGATTGACGTCCCGGCCCACTAGTAATAATAACTCGTTGGGCCCACACCACAGCCCAAAATGCTTAAGCCCGATTATTATTAGTAGTGTCCAAGTCTCATATAAACCAAGTACAATTCCCGCCACTTCGATGTGGGACTATTGGGGGCGCCACAGACTCCCCCTATGTAAGGACCCGGCCCACTATTGGGGGCGCCACAGACTCCCCCTATGTAACGATCCGGCCCGCCCAAACCACAGCCCAAAATGCTTAAGCTCGGTTATTATTAGTAGTGTCCAAGTCTCATATAAACCCAATTACAATTCCATCCACATCCGATGTGGGACTATTGGGGGCGTCACAATAATTTTGTGCGATGTATGTAAATACGGCCACAAATAATCCCACGTTGGATGACGATGATGAGTAGAATACTAAGGGCTGTTTGGTTTGATGTAATTAGAAATGCATTGTAGTTAGAGATGAATGCAGTAACAGCTACATATATCTCGTTTGGATTGATGCAGTAAAAAGTGTCACAATTATAAATAATTTATTTGGCTGCATTCAGTTGAGAAAATATTTTTGTGTTTAAAAAGTAATTAAGGAAGTAAGCTTACACCTCTTGTTTAAAATTGTGAAATTGTGAAATTGAGAAAATATTTTTTGCGGATTAATTTATAAAATTGTGAAATTTTCAGTGCCAGAATTGCAAGGGGAACCAGAAGAAATATCGAAAGAAAAGGCTCGCTTAGCTGCGATTCAGGTACTAAATTCCACACTTTAAATCTGACATGGTTTGTGCTTTATTTCACACTTACTTTGCTCCAAGGTTAGCGGGCCGGTACTCGTGGAGGACACTTGTCTATGTTTTAATGCTCTTAAGGGTCTCCCAGGCCCTTACATGTAAGTTGTTTTTCTCCTACTTTTACTGCTGTTTTAGTACAAAGTTCTGATAATCCTCCACTTATTTCTTTGTTTGGACGATTGTGAACGCTTGGACGCCAGAAAGTGGTTTCTTCAGAAGATCGGGCACGAAGGTTTTTAATGAATTGTGAATGATGCCTTTTTTTTGTTTTTTTCTTCATCTTCTTCGTTATTTGCTAGACGAGCTTCAAATCGAACGCCACTTTAACTTTAGCCTTTTCTGCAGGTTTGAACAACATACTGAAGGCTTATGAAGACAAATCAGCTTATGCTATGTGCATATTTTCTCTCGCTCTCGGACCGACTGATGAGCCGATTACATTTGCAGGGAAAACAGCGGTGAGGTCCTTTATTCTTGTAACAGTTTTCTTCTCTACCATGACTGCGGGCATTCGTTATTCGCTGTCATTCCCAACATCATCTCATGAAATGATACGGTGGAACTGCTATGCCACTATGTTTTTAGCTATTGCTTTTTAAATTAAATTCAGTAGTCCTAAATGCTGCTCCAGTCTCTGATATACTAATAATCTATTGCACAATTTAGCAGAATGTGATTTATATCAGTTTTCACAAATCTATTCTTTTCTACTTATCTGCTGCTGAAATTACTAAATCCACTGACGGAAATCATTGAACTGTACAGTCCTTAGTATCAATTTAGATTTTTAGCATGCAATTTCTGCAATTTCTGTTTTGTGTTTTTCTTTTCCATTTTGATGTTGATATTTTCTAAAAGTCTTGTTAAGATGATATAAGAATTACTCTCGATATACCTCGAGAACTATCTCTGCTTTGTAAAACAAAGGTATAGGGGAGAAGATTAATACACCAAAAAAAGAGGGCTGAACTGCAGAAAATTCCTTCGGCGCTTCTATGTAGTTTATTAATCTACAACAACTTTGCCAAGTATTGAATAAGTGAGTTTGTCGTCAGAATATTATCCTAGTGCAGAGCTTGGAAGTCTTTCTCTTTCTCATCAGATGAAGATCCAAATTGCGTGACCAAAATATTCTGTCTCTAAGCAAAAAGATGATCAAATTTAGGGAGGAGAGGAAAGCGATAGCATCGTTTTAGGCGTTCATTCATTGTAGCCATTGAAAAGGGCATGATGGCTCTTTAAAAACTGTTATTACTTGAAGAGGGTAAATGTAGATTTGTGAATGTCTGGGGACCAAAGTTATAAATGTGAAAATATCAGGAGCGGACTCTGCATTTGATCCAAAGATAAATTAGGAAATAAATAAATAACCAATGCAAAAACCTTGTATTTCCCTCGTCCTACATCTCAACTAGCATACAGGTCGCACCATACAAAAGAACTCGCCGCAACAACCATTTATATTTTATGTTAGGGTAAATTGTATATTTCGTCCTCAAACTATGAGGCGGGTGACACTTTGGTTCTCAAAACTTTAATTTGTTACAATTTCTGACTCGAACTTTCAAAATTGTGGCAATCAAGTCGCTAACGTAGCTGTCACGTAACAATATTGTAATTGATGATGTGCTAATAATTAAGATGCTATATCACTTTTACATCAACATTTAGTCAGAGCTAAATTGGATTGTGGAATTTGATTGCAACAATGCTGAAAGTTCGAGCTAGAAATTACGAAAAATTAAAGCTTGAGGACCAAACGTGCAATTTACCCTTCATGTTATGGTTAAACACAACTTTCACTCAGACCCTAGTGTCGTCACACAAAATCCCCATATTTAGATAAATTTTGGCATTACAAATCCGCTGCACCATTTTAATGGTTGTATTTTCAAACCATGATTCTTATTGTAGGGCAAAATTGTACCTCCCCGAGGCCCTGCTGATTTTGGATGGGATCCGATTTTTGAACCAGATGGATACGAGCAAACGTAAGAGTTTCTCTTATCTTGTACTGTATTTCATTTAAACACTGTACAACATCCCCGGTAGTTTTTCTACTTGCGCTTATATTCTTGCACATTATGCAGCTATGCCGAGATGCCGAAGGAAGAGAAGAATAAGATTTCCCACCGCTCGAAAGCCCTCGCGATGGTGAAAGCGCACTTTGAGACTGCTGGCTATGTCTTTCGGACGGATGGATCAATTTAATTGTTCATGTAGTTGAGGAAATGAATGAATGCGATAGAATATCAACAACTTGTTGGGCTCACCGATTTGGCATTACACTTATTACATTTTTACGAATTGATTTGTTAGTTAGGAAACTGTGATTGTCTTGATCTTTCTGATAACCAGTAATTATGAGATTATCAGAGAGCATTGAGCTATTACTGCATAAAAATTGTTCATGTGGGTTTCTTGGTTCTGTGATATCTCATTTGATCCACATAAAAGTAGCCAAAGAAAAGGAGTAAATTATGTGTAAGATAATCAGCATCCACAGTTATAGCTTGTCTTGTTTTGAGTTTTAAATTGGAGAGTGCAGTGAAATGTATGCTGAAACTTGTTCCAATCTCCTTGACAGATGAAGTTGTAGCAGTAAAATGTGGCAGAAAAGTAAATAATCTGAAGCACAATCTTAAGATTATTATTGCTGGATGTTTGAGGACTTGTTGAATCATTTATGTGAGAATTATCTTGTTGGGGTTATGGTAAATTTTACTGTTAAGAACAAAAGAGATCTAATAAATATTTGAGCATACTGTTTTTGTCTGACATTGGAGTAAAAAATGTTATAACAGCAAAAAAAAAAAAAAAAAAAAAAAGAAGAAAAAAAGTTGAAAATGTATAGAGCTGATCTAAATTTTGGATCATTTGAAAATAACTATCCAATTTTTACAAATAGTTGGATTTGTCTTCTCAAAAATAATTGCCTCTACCTGGTGCTTCAAGATATTTGTACACAATATCACAATTTTTTTTTTTTTTTAAATGCACCTCATGTTGTTAATTCAATCTCCCAATTCTTTTTTTTCTTTTTTTTTTTGAGAGAGAAAAGATAGCATTATCCGCATTCAAGAGGAGACAACGTAAGTCTCTGAGAGGAGAAAAAAAAAAAAAAAAAAAAAACTATCACCTCAAAATCTTTCCATAATGAGACGGCCCAGCATATAACACTAAAGGGGTCGGTATTTGAGTACTCCAAGATCGCTTTAAAATGCACCTCATGTTGTTAATTCAATCGATTAATTCTTAACTTAAAAAATAATAATAGTTCATTGATGGTAGAGATTAAATAATTAAATAAAATGAATGGTCGGTCAAAATACAGTATACGAATTTATGAATGTACTCAATGAATATAATAGTTTCACCAAACTAATCTAATAAATAATTATAACCAAATAAAATAAAATGTTGGATGAAAAAATTAAAATTTTTAAAGATTAGATATTTCCTAATGACCTAAAGTTGAGGTTAGTTGCATACACTTTTACCCAAAAAAAAGGAAAACTAAGAAAGTTATCCTTGCCTTGCTATTGAAGGCCTATACAAATATTTCTATTAGATATGCAATCCAATGCCACCACTTTCCATGTGTGGCAGATTTTATTAGAGTGTTTGGTTGCAGGATAAAATGGGAATAGCCCATTTTATCCTGCTATTCATCCAAACACCACCATTTACAACAAGTTTAAAATATCCCTCTCTTAACGGGTTATCCAAGGATAACCCGTTAAGAGCTATTCCCATGGGTATGAGGATATTGCCCCTTTTCCTCGTTTTATCCAGGGGCAAGCATGGAAAGGGTCTCCTCTCACCCGCGTTAATGCCCTTCGCCCACCTTCCTTCTCCCGAACATGGAAAGGGTCTCCTCTCACCCGCGTTAATGCCCTTCGCCCACCTTCCTTCTCCCGAACATTAAAAGGTCTCCTTCCTCTTTCACCCTCGTTAATGCCCTTCGCCCACCTTCCTTCTCCCGAACATGGAAAGGGTCTCCTTAAATCTTTCACCGAAATTTAATATATTTATACTCAACATATAATATAATTTCTTCGTTAATATCTCTCTCAGATGTAGTCAAAAGGTTTTGGAGAAAATTTCTCCGTGAATGCCGGATACCTACCTTCCTCCTCCCGAATCGCCCTTCGTTAATGCTCGATCTCTTGCTGCATCGTGTCGGACGCCATCTCCGAGCTGATCCCAGTGGTTAAAGTTGGCAAAATGTTCATCCTCCTCCTGCTTCGCCCTTCCCGATCTCTTGCTACCTCGTGTCGGGCGCCCTCTCCCTCATCTCTACTTTCTCGACTCATATCGCTGAGAGCATAATAAATGAGGAAGATCTCATTTGAGATCCACATTCATGGGTAACTCTAATCCCAAATCATGCTTTTTTTTCTCTTTACTCTCTTGCAATCTATCTCTTGCAATCTGAGGCAAGATATCGGCGACTTGATTGTGGAGTCCAGTCGCTAATTAACTGCGACCACCCACCACACAGGTAAACACTTCGTTGTCTTATTTCTCCCCTTTCCTCTATAAAACTGAGTGGGAATCAAAGAGACATCTTATCTCAGACATTGTCTGGGGAACCCTATCTCTACATTGCCTTATTTCTCCCTTTCTTATATAAAACCTGTGTTGCTGAAGAGTTGGTCACTGTTGCTGAAGAGTTGGTCACTGTTGTTATACCTGTGTTGCTGAAGAGTTGGTCACTCTCTTGTTTTATACCTGTGTTGCTGAAGAGTTGGTCACTGTTGGATTTTCAGCATCTTATTACTCGCTTCTCAGCATTGTTATTATCTCCTCGAGGTGATGTTTTATTTGCCATACTCCCAATTAATCTTGATTTTGTAGTTTAGGCTTTGACATAATCTGACATGTCATGTTGTTACTTGTATCCATATGAACTTCAACTTAATATTTTAGTCTTTCTGAGATTGATATCACTTTGATATCAATCTGCTGAAATTTGGAAAGACTTGTAAGAGTTGGAAGTTGAAACCAGTTAGTCTTGAGGGGACCAATGATGAATCCACCAAGCTTGGAAAGAGTGGGAAAAAGTTTGAAATTTTAAGGCTCTGATGTAGGGAAAAGCTATATACACATCCATGGGCCTCATAACTTAATATTAAACTATATTGAGATTGAGCAAGTTGTAAACTAATGTTATATGTTTGTCTATTAATCTCAGATGGCACCTTTAAAAGGTTGTTACCCTACTTTGAAAACTCGGTCAATTCTAACCTTACTCGCTAACTATAATAACTCGTTGAACTCAAATTATTCTTTAATTCTTTTTATTTATGTTATTTCTATCAATTGTGTAACGACATAGTCCGCTAAGAATAATAAGATAGCTAAAATTTTGTTCCGTATAACATTTAGTTTCAGATAGGTGGGGCCTACGAGTGTAGGTAGATGGAGGTGGAGCCTACGGGCAGGTGTAAGAATTTGTTTATATAAAGCCTAAGGTATAGGCTAGGACTTTACCCTGCATAGTGTTGGCTATTTATGTATGGGTTAAAATAGGCCCAACTTCCTGCCCCGTGACAATAGGCCCAGGAGACTAATAAGTTGAGTTGGGTGAGCCCAATAAGTTGAGTGGGGCTGCGGTCCACAATAGACCTAACGGCAAGAGACCCAACAATAGACCTAACGTCCAGGTGGGTTGAGTCCGGTCGAGACCCGTGGGCGCTGTGTCTGTACGCTTTAAGTGAATTGGTTGCGTATTTCTAACAGCTCGAGCTTTTGGGATTAATGGTTAGCGCCAACGATCCGACAACACTTAGCTCCAGATTAGTGGAGCCTACGAATATAGGCTAGGGCTTTGACTGCCAGTACTTAGCTCTAGATAGGTGAATGTGAGCTAACGAGTGTAGAACTTTTGCCTAACAATATGTTCGCTAATAATA
>CM054934.1:26248092-26396071 GCA_029168755.2 Tillandsia fasciculata | reverse complement strand
TTTTTTATTTTTCGGAGGGAGGAGCGTATTCGGTCAAAGGTTAAGGCCGTTTTTTTTTTTTTTTTAACATATTAAATTTTTAACTTTTCTTTTAAAATTTTTTACATTATTACTATCAAATATATAATTAAATTTTTACAAAAAATTTAAATAGATTTTAAAATAAATTTAGTTGTGTTTATAAAAAAAATAAAATATAAAAAATATGGTCAATTTGTATAAAAAATTTAGAGGTTTTGTATTTTTACAAAATTATGTTTTTTTCAATATTTATAAATTATGTTTGAATATTTAATAAACTGACCAAATTACTACTATTATTATTTTTTTCTCTTCTTTTTCTCTCTTTTTTCATCTTTCTTCTTTTTTTTTTCGTCTCCCTTCTCCTTCACTATCTCATGCATGTCACTACGTATTTCGACACTATAAAATATCTTCATCTCCATCGTCGTCATCTTTTCTGTTCTCTTCACCTTTGTTGTTTCTTCTTATCTTTTTCCTTTCAATTTTTCTTCCTCCCCTTTTCTTACACCACCCCTACGTTAGTGTCCTCTCCTCTCCCCTACATCGACAACACCTCCACCAATGCTCGGGACAACGATATTGTCGGATACGACATTGGTGACTCAGTTTAGGCAACAAGGCTCGACACCTACCAACGACAACGCAATTCCAAAAAGACGATGACACAATGCACCATCCTCCCCATCCTCCCCTGGGCTGCTCCCTCCGACACCTACTGCCTTTGGAAGCGTGCTGCTAATCTTTCTCTTCCTTGGCCCCGACGTGTGCGACTTCTCGTCAGGGTCGCTCTTCGTCCTACACTGCGAGAGAAAGGAGGTGTGTGGCACATTCAACGACCTCGACCTTGACTGCAGCGATGAAAGAGATGACCTGTTCGACAACTACGACGAGTAAGTTATGCCATTGGAGACTAAGTTATATCAACCGTAAAAAAAAAAAAAGATTACACTGTTCAAGATTAAGCTACTCTATTTGTGACTAAATTACATCATTTAAATTTTAAAGTCAAAATATCGTTGACTGACTCAAATCGAACAAATTAAAAATTTTAATACCAAAATTAAAATTAAAAAAAAAAATCGAATAATCAACTCAAAATAGTTCTTAGTTAAATTCTGTGCATTTTTCAACTAAACAAAAAGGAGGGGACGGACCCACATAAGTCGTGTCGTGTCAGGAGTGGCAGCGAGCGGGCCGTGGCATGAGGTGCACAGGCGGCCCGGCCCATTTGACACCCCTAATACATGAGGCCTTGATGCCAGCCAGACGGGTGCGCTACAAAGTGAGACCAGACTGTAGCAGTCCAAGTCGCGGATCGTTCTGGAGAGGCGGCGGCGGGGGATGTCAGAATCCGGCAGGACGACGATGGTGATGCGGGTGCTGCCGCGGCCGGTGACGTTCGTGACGGGCAACCCCAAGAAGCTCGAGGAATTCCGCGCCATCCTCGGCTCCTCCATCCCCTTCCACTCCCTCAAACTCGACCGTACGTCCCCTTCAAAAATTCTTATCAGCAAGTATCACAAACACTAATAGTTCATATTTAACTTGTGTCTCGATTGACAAATTTGTTGCTACCTTGATCAAATACTTAGAAGCATGCCATCCTCAAACACATTTTAGGATAATTGTAACGAACCGGCCCACTAGTAATAATAACTCGTTGGACCCACACCACAGCCCAAAATGCTTAAGCCCGATTATTATTAGTAGTGTCCAAGTCTCATATAAATCCAATTACAATTTCATCTAATGTGGGACTATTGGGGTCGTCACAGACTCTCCCCGTTTAGGCTTGACGTCCTCGTCAGCCCAATTAGGCTTGACGTCCTCGTCAGCCCAAACACACACACAACAGCCCAAAATCACCAGGCGATGTGAGACTCGTCTCGCTAGCTCTGTCATCTAGACCCAGGCTCAGTCGAGACTCGCCGCATACTTCCGGCTGGTTATTGGCTCCGATACCAAATGTAACGACCCGGCCCACTAGCAATAATAACTCGTTGGACCCAAACCACAGCCCAAAATGCTTAAGCTCGGTTATTATTAGTAGTGTCCAAGTCTCATATAAACCCAATTACTATTCCATCCACATCCGATGTGGGATTATTGGGGGCGTCACAATAATTTTGTGCGATGTATGTAAATACGGCCACAAATAATCCCACGTTGGATGACGATGATGAGTAGAATACTAAGGGCTGTTTGGTTTAATGTAATTAGAAATGCGTTGTAGGTAGAGATGAATGCAGTAACAACTACATATATATCTCGTTTGGATTGATGCAGTAAAAAGTGTCACAATTATAAATAATTTATTTGGCTGCATTCAGTTGAGAAAATATTTTTGTGTTTAAAAAGTAATTAAGGAAGTAAGCTTACACCTCTTGTTTAAAATTGTGAAATTGTGAAATTGAGAAAATATTTTTTGCGGATTAATTTATAAAATTGTGAAATTGCCAGTGCCAGAATTGCAAGGGGAACCAGAAGAAATATCGAAAGAAAAGGCTCGCTTAGCTGCGATTCAGGTACTAAATTCTACACTTTAAATCCTGACATGGTTTGTGCTTTATTTCACACTTATTTTGCTCCAAGGTTAGCGGGCCGGTACTCGTGGAGGACACTTGTCTATGTTTTAATGCTCTTAAGGGTCTCCCAGGCCCTTACATGTAAGTTGTTTTTCTCCTTCAATTTTCTTTTTCGCTTATACTTTTACTGCTGTTTTAGTACAAAGTTCTGATAATCCTCCACTTATTTCTTTGTTTGGATGATTGTGAACGCTTGGACGCCAGAAAGTGGTTTCTTCAGAAGATCGGGCACGAAGGTTTTTAATGAATGAATTGTGAATGATGCCTTTTTTTTGTTTTTTTCTTCATCTTCTTCGTTATTTGCTAGACGAGCTTCAAATCGAACGCTACTTAACTTTAGCCTGTCTCTGCAGGTTTGAACAACATACTGAAGGCTTATGAAGACAAATCAGCTTATGCTATGTGCATATTTTCTCTCGCTCTCGGACCGACTGATGAGCCGATTACATTTGCGGGGAAAACAGCGGTGAGGTCCTTTTATTCTTGTAACAGTTTTCTTCTCTACCATGACTGCGGACATTCGTCATTCGCTGTCATTCCCAACATCATCTCATGAAATGATACGGTGGAACTGCAATGCCACTATGTTTTTAGCTATTGCTTTTTAAATTAAATTCACTAGTCCTAAATGCTGCTCCAGTCTCTGATATACTAATAATCTGTTGCACAATTTAGCAGAATGTGATTTATACCAGTTCTCACAAATCTATTCTTTTCTACTTTTCTGCTGCTGAAATTACTAAATCCACTGAAGGAAATCATTGAACTGTACAGTCCTTAGTATCAATTTAGATTTTTAGCATGCAATTTCTGCAATTTCTGTTTTGTGTTTTTCTTTTCCATTTTGATGTTGATATTTTCTAAAAGTCTTGTTAAGATGATATAAGAATCACTCTCGATATACCTCGAGAACTATCTCTGCTTTGTAAAACGAAGGTATAGGGGAGAAGATTAATACACCAAAAAAAGAGGGCTGAAGTGCAGAAAATTCCTTGGGCACTTCTATGTAGTTTATTAATCTACAACAACTTTGCCAAGTGTTGAATAAGTGAGTTTGTCGTCAGGATATTATGCTAGTGCAGAGCTTGGAAGTCTTTCTCTTTCTCATCAGATGAAGATCCAAATTGCGTGACCAAAATATTCTGTCTCTAAGCAAAAAGATGATCAAATTTAGGGAGGAGAGGAAAGCGATAGCATCGTTTTAGGCGTTCATTCATTGTAGCCATTGAAAAGGGCATGATGGCTCTTTAAAAACTGTTATTACTTGAAGAGGGTAAATGTAGATTTGTGAATGTCCGGGGACCAAAGTTATAAATGTGAAAATATCAGGAGCGGACTCTGCATTTGATCCAAAGATAAATTAGGAAATAAATAAATAACCAATGCAAAAACCTTGTATTTCCCTCGTCCTACATCTCAACTAGCATACAGGTCGCACCATACAAAAGAACTCGCCGCAGCAACCATTTATATTTTATGTTAGGGTAAATTGTATATTTCGTCCTCAAACTATGAGGCGGGTGACGCTTTGGTTCTCAAAACTTTAATTTGTTACAATTTCTGACTCCAACTTTCAAAATTGTGGCAATCAAGTCGCTAACGTAGCTGTCACGTAACAATATTGTAATTGATGATGTGCTAATAATTAAGATGCTATATCACTTTTACATCAACATTTAGTCAGCTAAATTGGATTGTGGAATTTGATTGCAACAATGCTGAAAGTTCGAGCTAGAAATTACGAAAAATTAAAGCTTGAGGACCAAACGTGCAATTTACCCTTCATGTTATGGTTAAACACAACTTTCACTCAGACCCTAGTGTCGTCACACAAAATCCCCATATTTAGATAAATTTTGGCATTACAAATCCGCTGCACCATTTTAATGGTTGTATTTTCAAACCATGATTCTTATTGTAGGGCAAAATTGTACCTCCCCGAGGCCCTGCTGATTTTGGATGGGATCCAATTTTTGAACCAGATGGATACGAGCAAACGTAAGAGTTTCTCTTATCTTGTACTGTATTTCATTTAAACACTATACGACATCCCCGGTAGTTTTTCTACTTGCGCTTATATTCTCGCACATTATGCAGCTATGCCGAGATGCCGAAGGAAGAGAAGAATAAGATTTCCCACCGCTCGAAAGCCCTCGCGATGGTGAAAGCGCACTTTGAGACTGCTGGCTATGTCTTTCGGACGGATGGATCAATTTAATTGTTCATGTAGTTGAGGAAATGAATGAATGCGATAGAATATCGACAACTTGTTGGGCTCACCGATTTGGCATTACACTTATTACATTTTTACGAATTGATTTGTTAGTTAGGAAACTGTGATTGTCTTGATCTTTCTGATAACCAGTAATTATGAGATTATCAGAGAGCATTGAGCTATTACTGCATAAAAATTGTTCATGTGGGTTTCTTGGTTCTGTGATATCTCATTTGATCCACATAAAAGTAGCCAAGAAAAGGAGTAAATTATGTGTAAGATAATCAGCATCCACAGTTATAGCTTGTCTTGTTTTGAGTTTTAAATTGGAGAGTGCAGTGAAATGTATGCTGAAACTTGTTCCAATCTCCTTGACAGATGAAGTTGTAGCAGTAAAATGTGGCAGAAAAGTAAATAATCTGAAGCACAATCTTAAGATTATTATTGCTGGATGTTTGAGGACTTGTTGAATCATTTATGTGAGAATTATCTTGTTGGGGTTATGGTAAATTTTACTGTTAAGAACAAAAGAGATCTAATAAATATTTGAGCATACTGTTTTTGTCTGACATTGGAGTACAAAAATGTTATAACAGCAAAAAAGAAAAAAAAAAAAAAAGAAGAAGAAAAAAAGTTGAAAATGTATAGAGCTGATCTAAATTTTGGATTATTTGAAAATAACTATCCAATTTTTACAAATAGTTGGATTTGTCTTCTCAAAAATAATTGCCTCTACCTGGTGCTTCAAGATATTTGTACACCATATCACAGTTTTTTTTTTATTTTTTAAATGCACCTTGTTAATTCAATCTATCAATTCGTTTCATTCATAACAAAATTAAATTAAGCAACAAGAGGAGACAACGTAGTCTCTGAAGAGGAAAAAAAAAAAAAAAAAAAACTATCACCTCAAATCTTTCCACAATGAGACCTGTTTTCTGGCCCAGCATATGGCACTAAAGAGGTCGATTTTTGAGTGCTCGAAGATCGCTTTAAAATGCACCTTATGTTGTCGATCAATTCATAACTTAAAAAATAATAATAATTCATTGATGGTAGAGATTAAATAATTAAATAAAATGAATGGTCGGCCAGAATACAGTGTACGAATTTATGAATGTACTGAATGAATATAATAGTTTTACCGAACTAATCCAATAAATAATTATAACCAAATAAAATAAAATAAAATGTTGGATGAAAAAATTAAAATTTTTAAAGATTAGATATTTCCTAATGACCTAAAGTTGAGGTTAGTTGCATACACTTTTACCCAAAAAAAAAAAGGAAAACTAAGAAAGTTATCCTTGCCTTGCTATTGAAGGCCTATACAAATATTCCTATTAGATATGCAATCCAATGCCACCACTTTCCATGTGTGGCAGATTTTATTAGGTGGTGTTTGGTTGCAGGATAAAATGGGAATAGCCCATTTTATCCTGCTAATTCATCCAAACACCACCATTTACAACAAGTTTAAAATATCCCTCTCTTAACGGGTTATCCAAGGATAACCCGTTAAGAGCTATTCCCATGGGTATGAGGAATTGCCCCTTTTCCTCGTTTTATCCCAGGGGCAAGCATGGAAAGGGTCTCCTCTCACCCGCGTTAATGCCCTTCGCCCACCTTCCTTCTCCCGAACATGGAAAGGGTCTCCTCTCACCCGCGTTAATGCCCTTCGCCCACCTTCCTTCTCCCGAACATGGAAAGGGTCTCCTTCCTCTTTCACCCTCGTTAATGCCCTTCGCCCACCTTCCTTCTCCCGAACATGGAAAGGGTCTCCTTTCTCTTTCACCGACGTTTAATACCTTTCACCAACCTTACTTCTCCCGAATGCCTTCTTCGTTAATGCCGCGATCTCTCTCAGATCCTAGTGGCAAAAGGTTTGGAGAAATGGGTTTCTCCGTGAATGCCGGATACCTACCTTCCTCCTCCCGAATCGCCCTTCGTTAATGCTCGATCTCTTGCTGCATCGTGTCGGACGCCATCTCCGAGCTGATCCCAGTGGTTAAAGGTTGGCAAAATGTTCATCCTCCTCCTGCTTCGCCCTTCCCGATCTCTTGCTACCTCGTGTCGGGCGCCCTCTCCCTCATCTCTACTTTTCTCGACTCATATCGCTGAGAGCATAATAAATGAGGAAGATCTCATTTGAGATCCACATTCATGGGTAACTCTAATTTTTTGAATCATGCTTTTTTTTCTCTTTACTCTCTTGCAATCTATCTCTTGCAATCTGAGGCAAGATATCGGCGACTTGATTGTGGAGTCCAGTCGCTAATTAACTGCGACCACCCACCACACAGGTAAACACTTCGTTGTCTTATTTCTCCCCTTTCCTCTATAAAACTGAGTGGGAATCAAAGAGACATCTTATCTCTACATTGTCTAGGGAACCCTATCTCTACATTGCCTTATTTCTCCCCTTTCTTATATAAAACCTGTGTTGCTGAAGAGTTGGTCACTGTTGCTGAAGAGTTGGTCACTGTTGTTATACCTGTGTTGCTGAAGAGTTGGTCACTCTCTTGTTTTTATACCTGTGTTGCTGAAGAGTTGGTCACTGTTGGATTTTCAGCATCTTATTACTCGCTTCTCAGCATTGTTATTATCTCCTCGAGGTGATGTTTTATTTGAATATACTCCCAATTAATCTTGATTTTGTAGTTTAGGCTTTGACATAATCTGACATGTCATGTTGTTACTTGTATCCATATGAACTTCAACTTAATATTTTAGTCTTTTCTGAGATTGATATCACTTTGATATCAATCTGCTGAAATTTGGAAAGACTTGTAAAGAGTTGGAAGTTGAAACCAGTTAGTCTTGAGGGGACCAATGATGAATCCACCAAGCTTGGAAAGAGTGGGAAAAAGTTTGAAATTTTAAGGCTCTGATGTAGGGAAAAGCTATATACATATCCATGGGCCTCATAACTTAATATTAAACTATATTGAGATTGAGCAAGTTGTAAACTAATGTTATATGTTTGTCTATTAATCTCAGATGGCACCTTTAAAAAGGTTGTTGCACCCTACTTTGAAAAACAATCGGTCAATTATTGATGTTCCATCTGTTGATAGCGAAAGTTTAGAATGCCCTGTGCAAGAATCATCAAAAACCAGGGTAAGATCCTCTAACTGGACAGAAATAATGGACTCGGCAATGTTAAACTTAATGACAGAGGAGCATACTCTCGGAAATTTTGTTAATGGGAGTTTTACTCCATTGGCATGGATTAGAATGGTGAAAGACTTTAATGAGAGGACTAAATTAGGCTTTAACAAAGTCCATTTGCAAAATCGTTTGAAAGTCTTGAAGAGACAATATGTGATGTATCAAACTTTAGCCAACAAAAGTGGATGGGGATGGGATTATACTCAAAACATTCCAACTCTCGGTGACCCTAGTGATTGGGATGCCATTATAACGGTATGTTAATTTTTAATAAATGAATTTTGCATAATATTTCAGTTGTTGCATAATTGCATATCATATATGTTTTTGTATTTCGTAGGATAATCCATCTTATGCTAAGTGCCGAGACAAACCTTCTCCTGCATATCAATCTATTGAGTTCTTGTCGGGAAAGGCCATTGCAACCGGCAGACATGGATTTAGTACTGAAATGGAAGTTGAGGATGTTCGTAGCACCTCTTCATCTTCTCCTGCTATGCATCCACTTGACATGAAGAACTTAGGAAACAATTTAGAGGACGTTAATGACGCAATTTCGATTTCTCCAACTTCAACTCCAATTAAAGTAAGTAAACACAATGGTGGTGGTGGCTCTGGTCAGACTTCATCCATGAAAAGGGCTCGAGTCTCACCACCGAATCCTACACCAACTTCAAACCGTAGACGAAAAGATGATGGTCGAACGGAAGCTATTAATGAGCTCGTTGAATTGGGGAAGAAAAGAACAGAAATAGCACAAGCTTTAATGCAACGTGAGTTACAAGCACGTCCAAAAGTCCACTCTATAGAGGACTGTATGGAAAGGCTTAGTACTGTTGCTCACTTATCTCCTGAGGGTGTGCTTGCTGTTTGTGAGGCTCTGAAAGATGAGGGCAATAGGCCTATATTTATGACATTAAGTGGCGATCTTTTGTACATGTGGATTGATCGTCAAATTGCCATGCACCTTCCTTATTCTGGACAAAGGCCTGTTGCACCATCTTTCCCACCTAGCGGACTCTTTTTCCCAGCTCCTGGACCATCCTCATTTCCACATGCAAGTGTACCCTCCCCTCCTAACATGCCTACCTTTCCTCCTGGACCATCCTTATTTCCACATGCAAGTGCATCCTATGCTCCTGGCATGCCCACCTTTGCTCCAGCAATGCATTCTGCCCCAACTAATATACCATCACCTCCCTCGGAAATGCCATCTTCCCCTCCAAAGTGAATATTATTAGTTGTTTGAAGAACTATCGCACTATTTTGGGATTTTGCTCTTACTACTAGTGCAGTTTTTTGTACCTCTGTCTAAGTTTTCTTCATCTTAGACTTGCTACTTTTTATTGCTGCAGTTCTTAAACTGCAGTTTTTTATTACTTGTTTTAATAGTACAATGAGGGCACTAGGTGAGCTACTGCAGATTACTCTTCTTCTCTTGCTTATTGCAGTTTTTACTATGCAGGTTTTGTATCTAGCTATGACACTTATTTTTCTGTTATTACTATGCCATCTTGCTTCATTGCAGTTTCAAATATGCAGGTTTTAAATCTGCATGATAGTTTTTAAGCTGCAGTTCTTAATCTGCAGTTTTTTATGACTAATTTTTATAGTACATACAGTGCAGTAGGTGAGCTACTGCAGATTATTCTTCTTCTCTTGCTTCATTACTGTTTTTTATCTAGCTATGACACATTGTAGTTTAGTCACTTATTTTGCCTAGTCTGTGCTGGAATTGTGCTGTACTTGCGCTGATTACTGCTGGAATGTGCTGGAATTGTGTTGGAAGTTGCTTCAATGTGCTCGAATTGCTTTACTGTGATGGAATTGTGCTAGAATTGCTTTACTGTGATGGAATTGTTTTGGGAGGCAATGATGTTCTGGGCACTTGTGCTGTTACGAAATGCTTTACAGTTTTGGGCCCTATGCACTTGTGCTGTTACAGATTGGCAATGATTTTGGGAGGCATGCTTCAATCCTGTTATGCAGTTTATACCATACAGTTTTTATGTGATGGAATTGTTTTGGAAATGCTTTGGGAGGCAATTGGGAGGCAGTTGGGAGGCAATGATGTTCAATAAAGATTCAGGGTTGAATGGTTTGGGCGGCAGTAGCGAAGCTATTGCATCCACCATTCTATCCCTTGGGCCTTTATTACCTGAGCCAACACATGTATCAAAACTTAATTATCTGAGCCAAATAAAGTTTTCGGCCCTATGCACTTGTGCTGTTACAGATTGGCAATGATTTTGGGAGGCATGCTTCAATCCTGTTATGCAGTTTATACCATACAGTTTTTATGTGATGGAATTGTTTTGGAAATGCTTTGGGAGGCAATTGGGAGGCAGTTGGGAGGCAATGATGTTCAATAAAGATTCAGGGTTGAATGGTTTGGGCGGCAGTAGCGAAGCTATTGCATCCACCATTCTATCCCTTGGGCCTTTATTACCTGAGCCAACACATGTATCAAAACTTATCTATCTGAGCCAACACAGTTTTGGGCCCTATGCACTTGTGCAGTTACAGAATTTCAGAATTTTCTGAGCCATGTTTCTCTCAACTGGTTTTTTTCTTGTTGTACATCTCAACTATTTTTTCCAAGTTCTGTCAATGTGAGCCTGTTTTTTCCAAGTTCCAAGTGCTGTACAGATTTGCAGTTTTTAATCTGTAGTTTTCTCTCAACTGTTTTTGTCTTGTTGTACATCTCAACTTTTTTGACAAGTTCTGTCAATATATATTCAGGGCCATCCTGCATGCAGTTTTTAACATACACTTTCTATTGTGTAAATGTATGGTTTATGAAGTGTGGAAAAGATTCAGGGTAACTGTGTAGGATTTTGTGTGTTAACTGTGTAGGATTTTGTGTGTTAACAATGCAACTGTGTAGGATTTTGTGTGTTAACTGTGTAGGATTTTGTGTGTTAACTGTGTAGGATTTTCTCTCAACGGTTTGATTTTGTGTGTTAACATTATCCTTCTTCAATTCTAACTCTAATTTTTTCAGTTTGGTTAACATTTTCCTGTTATTTATTCATACAATTTAGGAACTGAGCCATGTAGAAAGCATCTGTAAATATAGATCTTGGCTATTGTTAACTGTGTAGGAGAACACCTTTTTC
This sequence comes from Tillandsia fasciculata, assembly GCA_029168755.2. Taxonomy (NCBI): domain Eukaryota; kingdom Viridiplantae; phylum Streptophyta; class Magnoliopsida; order Poales; family Bromeliaceae; genus Tillandsia; species Tillandsia fasciculata. The sequence goes on along the minus strand of CM054934.1, from coordinate 26,384,957 downwards.
ATGAGAACAGTATATGGGAATGGCGAAAAATTGGAATGGCTCTAATTTGAAAATTTTTATAGGAAATCAAAGCTTTAAAATCTTTGACTTTCCATCGCATGTTTGTTTAGCTTTGTAATTCCTATAAGAGATGAATGATCTGAGTATATTGTATGCTTGGACATCTAATTTGTTTCAGTAATTGTTTTCCCTGACTCTACAATATGAACTGTTGTTGTTTGTGTTGATTTTTTCTGCAGTCCTCTTTTACTTATTGCTTATCCCTGACTCTACAAGCTGCTTTATTTACTACCTGAGCCAATAGAGTTCAACCTTTTGATATAATTGGATTGTTAAAGTTGCATTTGGACTATGTGCAGTAATGGCTAGGGCAATCAATCGTCGACTTTTTTCTTCTGAACTCGTTGCCGATCTCATGACATTCTTAGACGAGGAAGAAGACTATATGGAAGAAGTGCATGCATTGCTTATTGAAAATGAAGAGTTTTCATCCCACAGCACCATAGTTAATCGGCCTTGTCGAACACGACCATTCACTGGCCATCAGCTAATTCATGACATATTAAGTGGGCATCCTGATAGGGGATACCAACATTTTAGGATGACCACTACTATGTTTATAAGGCTTCGAGACGAACTAGTTGGAAAGGGTTTGATACAAAGCACTAGGCATTTAACTGCTGATGAGCAACTTGGAATATTTCTGTTTGGGGTAGGTCATGGTGTCGCGAATAGAGTTTTAGCTGAAACATTTCAACACTCAGGAGAAACGATTAGTAGGCATTTTAATAATGTGCTACGAGGTGTCGTGGAACTTAGACATGATTACATCAAACTGCCGGCTTCAAATGTAGGAGTACATCCAAGGATTTCAGAAAATCCGATGTTCCATCCATTCAAGGTGAGTATATTACTTGAAATCAATTTTTAACTATTTGTAGGTTATGAAATCTTTGATGTTAACTATTTATGTAATTATTGACTTGCAGAATGCAATTGGTGCAGTAGATGGGACACACATACCGGCCGTTGTACGGAAGTCAAAGCAGGCAAGATATCGATGTCGAAAAGGGTTTACATCTCAGAACATGATGGCGGCATGTTCATTCGACCACCAATTTCTATTTGTAGGGGCCGGATGGGAGGGTTCTGCAGCCGATATGAGGGTACTACGATGGTGTTGTGAGAGTGGCGGCTTCACGGTACCGGAAGGTAACTAATATTATGCAACCGTAAGATATATATAGTTTTCATTGTCGAAATCTTGATAAAGCTTTCCAATTTTTTGGTAGGAAAATTTTATCTAGTCGATTCGGGATATGCGAACACTGACCGCTTCCTCGCCCCCTATCGAGGGGAGCGATATCACTTGAGCCAATTCGATGTAAATGCACATGCACGAAGGCATCGGGGACCTCGAGATTTATATAATCATCGTCACGCTCAACTGAGAAATGTAGTTGAGAAAGCTTTCGGAATTCTCAAAAGCCGATTCAAGGTACTTCGACAAGCAACACCGTATCCATATAAAGTGCAGTGTCGCATTGCACTTGCATGTTGTGTGATACACAATTTCATCAAGAGGCATCAAGGGACCGATAGGTACTTCAACATGCAAATCGACCCATTGCCCACGGAAGACAACGAAAATGAAACAACACCTCCGATTGGCCCAGATGAGTCTCAGCGAGGCGATGCCCTTCGCACAATGATCACAGACCAATTGTGGAACAATAGATAGGAGAAAATATGTAATCTTATTTCTCTACATGTTGAACTAATTTATTATTTCCTCGCATGTGTTGTATCAAGTAATTTCTCTTATCTTCGCACTCTTTGTATCAACTAGTTTCTATTCTAAAAATGTTGAATTTCATTTGTGATGATCGTTGCTATTTGCAATTGGAGTATTTGTGTTGTTGAAATAAACTTGTTTCATTTCAATGTTGAGTTAGATTGATGCAGTTTTTTTAATAAGTACAATGATTTTTTGTGAGTGAATGTGATCTCAAACCATGCATTTTTTAATGTGATCTCAAACCATTAAAATTTTGTATCTGAAATTTTGATCTCAAACCATGCATTTTATATCTGAAATTAATTTCTCTTCGTGCAATAAAAACAGTAACCTCACCACTTTATATAAATAAAATGATAAAATTTTGTACATGCATTTGAAATAGTTGTATAAAATGTTGTATAAAATTTTATTATAAAATGTTGTATACTATAAAATAAAAATTATTATTTTTTAATGTAAGATAAAATTTATTACTTATAATTAAATTGCTTCAAATTAAAATATAATTTTTAAAATTTAATTTTCCTATACAAAAAGATAAGGGCAAAGTTGGCATTTTGAAAAAATACCTACCTTCTTTTTTCACTATCCTCCACTATTCCATAATTTTAACCAAACACAATTTTAGCTATTCCAGAGAATACCAACTTTTTAACCAAACGCAATTTAACTTTTATACTTCTTTATCCCGGAATAGCAAGCTATCCCAGGTATAAAAAAATTTATACCTCAGAAATTTATCCCCGAACCAAACGGGGCCTTAGAGTATTAATATTTATGAAGTTGATAATACTGTGCTATATAAAGAAGAATAGAATAGGGTGTACATCCTAAATGGGGGTGTACATCCTACTCCCATCCCATTCTGGAATGAATATTCCTCCACTCGTCCCATCGATGGGACGAGTGAAATTCACCCCACCCCAGAATGAGGTGGGTATAAGATGTACACCCCAATTGGGGTGTACACTTATATATACCCTATAAAGATTTACTGAGTGTGGTCATTATTTTTCTACTGAAATTAAGTAGATTGAATTAACACTCTTTTTTTTTAGAAAAAGAATCAAATATTTTATTTACACTAGCCAACTTTAAATCTTCACTCAGAAATTTTATATATTTATACTCAACATATAATATAACTTATTTAAAAATATAATCTATGGATGTGTCAATTTTTATTGTATAAAATTTATGTGCGCCTGATATATTAAAAAAAATAATACATTAGCGGTTCATAAAAAAAGTATTTGTAAATTTTAAATCCACAAAATATATTTTAAATTGTAATATTTTACTAATCTAACAAAAATATATGTATTTTTGAAAACACTTTTCATACCAAGCTAATATCTTTTTGGCCTCTTAACTTCTCAAAAAAAAAAAAAAAAAAAAAAAAAAAAAACAGAGGAAGCATGATCCCAAACCTGTAGTCAGTTGTAGAAAATTTTAAGAAAAATGCTAGATGTACATCCTATTCTGGAGTGGGGTGAATTTCACTCATCACATCAATGTGACGAATCACATCAATATGACGAGTGAAGAAATATCCATCCCAGAATAAGATGGGTGTAAAATGTACACCCTATTTGGAATGTACACCTAGTATTGCTCAAATTTTAATAAGCAAGAAAAGTACATCTTGCATTTTTTTTTTTTAAAATAGTTTTTTTTCTTTCTCTTTATTGGGATCTTTACCTTTCTTAATTCCCCCAACCTCTCTTTTTGATCCTTTTGATCTTTTTGACTAATTTCATTGGCCACCATATAAGACCAATTCATAGTTTCCCTTTTCATAGATCATCTAAGTGGATCTAGTGTCACACACAAAGAAGATGACATGGTGTCCACATAATGTGACATGAATCTTATTCAACCACTTGGAGAATTAGAATACTTGCACAGTTAAAAAAGCCTATGGATAATAGATGAAAGGTCTCCAATTTAGAGAGATAAGATGAAGAAAAGTTGGAGGTGGAATAGCATTTTTGGACACCAAGAAAAGCACAAGAACATGTAGATGTTTCTCCTTACTCCTTTTTTTTCTTTTTTCTTTTTCCTTTCACCCTTTAATTTTTTTTATTTATGTTATCTCTATCAATTGTGTAACGACCTAGTCCGCTAAGAATAATAAGATGGCTAGAATTTTGTTCCGTATAATATTTAGCTCCAGATAGGTGGGGCCTACGAGTGTAGGTAGATGGAGGTGGAGCCTACGGGCGGGTGTAAGAGTTTGTTTATATAAAGTCTAAGGTATAGGCTAGGACTTTACCCTGCATAGCACTTAGCTCCAGATTGGTGGAGCCTACGAATATAGGCTAGGGCTTTGTCCTGCACAGTACTTAGTTCTAGATAGGTGAATGTGAAGCTAACGGGTGTAGGACTTTGCCTAACAATATGACTCGCTAATAATAATAACTCGTTGGATTCAAATCATTAGTCCAAAATATTTAAACCCTGTTATTATTACTAAAGTGCAATGTCTCTTCTATTTTCAATCAGATTTTTTAAAAAAAAAAAATTTGAATTGATGCTTTTTCAAATCAAACCAATATTATGTTTAATTTAACAATTACCTACATTTTTTTTAAGACTACAGAATTATAAATTTCGCTAACTGTTTGTTATAAAAACTATATGCACGTTAGTTTTTAGTTTTGACAAATCAAAAATAAGTAAAAGCTAAAAAGATGTCCATAAGGAAAAAATTTGAAAAAAACCAAAGATGTTATAGAACCCATTACAAATTAGTCTTTTGCTTAAGCAATCTAGATACTCTTTTTTTTTTTTTTTTTCTGGTTAAATATTTTGGTGTTCAATTATTTTTTTATTATAATTTCTAACTCAAACTTTATAGATTATTTAATTGATAAGTTACTTATTTTTTTGTTAATACTATTTCATTACTGTTATATCAATGATTATATTACTAGTCAATCATCTTATGTCACGCCCCGAGTTCGAAAATCAGGTCTGAATTTTTTTTTTTTTTTTTTTTTTTTTTGAATAAATCAGAGTTTGCAAAACGGGCGTAACAGACCGCCACACGTATAGGAAATCCTCTATTCCGCGAACAGAGACTCCCCTATACATGCACGGCTAGGCTAGTAATCAGCAACAGATATCTCAGTACAGCTACTACTACTCTAACCAGTAAGACTGAATCAGAATCAATTATTACATCATTATTTAAAACGTCTAAATCAAATAAAACTGGAATAAAGTGCGGAAAATGTAAAGGTCTGCAGAGGTCATCAATATGAATATGCTCATGGGGACAGCTCTATCGTAATCTGCTCACTGGATCGTCCCGCTATCTCCCCACCCGACGGACCTGGAAAATGGTCACCCAGGGGGTGTGAGATACACTGTACATGTATCCCAGTGGGCACGACGAGCCGAGGATCAGCTAATCGTATCTACTGGGTACTAAAATCTGCGGATAGTAAAGATCAATAGGAAAAGCTGGAATAACAATAAGATCTACCAATAATCAACAATAATCCACAAATACAACTAAGATAGGCAGGTAATCCACATGAGGAACAGTATGTAAATAAATGCTAGAATCAAGGTACATCAGTGATCATCAATCATGTAAACTGTAGAGCATGCATGCTGGAGATCAAAATCAACTACAAGGATCATGTATAAAGAACTACAAGTGCTGGAAGCATGTCTACAGAAAATAGTGCTGGGAACAACTGAGCAACAGTAAGAATAAAGGTAATGCGTCAAAGGTCGAATCCAAATGCCCAATCATGCGCCATATTGGTCTCACAGGACCTCAGGCAATGCCACTTTTCGGCACCTTTTCGGCTGACATACCCTGTCGAGGGCTCACGGGTCTATCACCAGACCACTTTACCGGTAAAGAACAATCTCCACGGGGAGCTACCCCGGCCATGTTCGTGAAGTACAGCAGTGCATGGCAAGTCGTAATGATCAATCTCACGGTCTAATGACCGAGTAGTCGGCAACACGCCGAAATCCCAATAGGGAATCATCTGTCTATATCTATCCATCGGAATCATGCATATCGAGTAGTATCTATCAATGTCTATCAGTCGGAATCAATCAAGTATGCATATCGACAATATATCGAATGACGTCTCAATAACTGGAATCAACATGTATCATCTAATCGTGCAAATCTACATATAAATCAATCAGGATCAATCAAGAATAATCAGGGAGTATGTAGATATCAATCAGGCTGATCGTAAATAAGCAAATCTCAAATACAGGTCTAATCAGGTCAATGTCAATCAGAGGGATCATGCTATGTCAAAAAAAAGATCAATATATGTCAGGCTAAGTCGTATAGGTAAAATCAGCAGGGCAAGTCAAGAACAGGTGTCCGACTGGACTAAAGCAACCAGAGGGCCAAAAAACTGAGGCCCGGTTCGAAGATAACCCACCTGGATGACGGCAGATCCTCGAACTCCCGCGCAACTACTGGGAGGCTGGTGCTGAACAACTGGGCCCTGTAACAGTAAATATAATCAGTAATAAATTCACATAACCCTTTCCCGACGACGTTACCCTAACGGAAAGCTTAAACGGGTCAATCGGTCGATTTATCGATCAAAATCCGATTCTCGGTCAACGGGAGTCTACAGAACTCTAACAACATGGCTAGCAGGTGTATATACACTGTTTAAAGACAGCTATCAAGTCCAATTTACAATTTGATCTATAACAACACTTAATTTGCATAATTATTTTATGTTATGACTTAATTCGACTCGTTCTTGCAATCCGGGGGTCCAACAACGACGCCGTAAATTCACGCGCGTCACATTTGGTGAGACGGACCCCGTGCTCACAACTTCGGGTCAACGCGAAACCTGAGAGCGAAGTTAGCTCTTTAACTTTTTATGTTAATTGCACTATTTTGCCTTGATCTTAGCATCTAAAAGTCCAAAAACTACGCGGTGAGTTTCAGCGCGTTCAGCATGACGAGACGAAGCTCGTGCTCACAAAATTTGGGCCAAGACCAGGCCCATTTACCATTTGGCCCATAAACTCCTTTAGCTCTACATGACAAGTTGCTACAACTTAACCTACACTTGACCAACATGAGATATAAAGGGAGCATCATGTACAGGGGACTAAGTAGAGCTGAGGGCTCACCTGAGGCGCGTCGGAGGCCGGCCGGAGCAGTGGCCGGAGCAAGGTGGTGATCCCTCCAAGGCTCGGGTTTGGGCTTTCTTGCAGCAACTCTTGGTCAGCCTGCATCCAAGGGTGAGCACCGGTTAGGTATGGGTCACAGAAGCTTGCAGGTCCATGCTGGGTCGAGCCCCGACGGCCGGAGGCGGCGGCGGCCGGAGTCAAGCCCAATATTGCTTAGCTCGGGTGCACACATGGAATCAAGCTACAGGGGGTCTCTGGTCCCAAAATAAAATGGTAGGGGTCATCATACAGGAATTTATACCTTACCTGTACAGATGGCCGGAGACCGGAGTCGACGGCGGCGGCCGGAGAATGTGCACGGCCGAGAGAAGGGTGCCACCTCCCAAAATTAAAAACTACACGTTAAACTTCGCATGCAAAAAGATGGAGAGCTCCTACACGACCCAGAGAGCTCACCTGGGTTGGTTGCCCAGCTCGCGGAAGCCCCGGTTGGCCGGAAACGGAGATCGCCGGAAAACGGCCCGTTAATGGTGGAATCCGACCGGCGGGGTCTGGGGCAGCGCAAGTTGGACCAAGTTGCTGCTCTCGACACTCCAGAGCTTCCTGCGGTGGTTGCCGGCGACGGGGACCAGCGGCGGCGCCGGGCGGCCAAGATCGGCTAAAGGAGGAACCCGGCCGGATCTAGGGCAGAGTCGCGCGGCGTAGATCCTTGTCCGATCACCCTCAAACCTTGGGGAGAGGTTGCAGTCGTCTAGGGGAGCAAGTTTAACGGTGCTGATCAGAATTCCAACGGCCGGAAACTTCCCGCGCCCAAGATCGGCCGCAACTAGGTTTCCGGCGATAAAGGCCTCCCGCCGGCAGCCGGAGGCACAACGACGACCCGGACTACATAGGGAAAGTCCCCTTGATGTCAGGAACACACTAGACCCAAACCCGGACCAAAATAATAAATTTTTTCCATAGACCTACCTTGGCCGGAGATATGGAAGGAGGATGGTTGTCCTCGCGGCGGCGCACGGCGGCGGATGGCGTCAGCTCACCCCGGGCTCGACCGCAGCTTCACAGAGGACACCACAGGTGCAGGCTCGGCCCACCCAGAGTCCTCCCAAGCCACCTCCTCCACAAGGCCGAGATCAAGAAGGATTCTTGATCTCCTTCTCCGGCGACGTGGAGGCGGCGGCCGGCACTAGCTTCGGTTGCGAGGAGAATGCAGAGAGGAGAGGATTCTGTTGGAGGGGTCTGCGCTGAGGACTGAGGCTCGGGGGTTTTAAGGAAAAGGATTTCGAGTTTTTGAATTTCAAAAACTCGAATAGTGCTAAGTTGCACACTTTGCAACTTAATCCTTCTAGCCTCTGTATTTTGATCATGGTCCCTCACAGCAGCTTTCTTTTGCATCCAGGTCCCTCACCATAGAGGTGGCACGCCACTCGAGAGAAGAACATAGGGTTCTAAGTGCAAGAAGCCGCATTTTCGCTGTGTTTCACGCTTTTCGAGAAAATCTGATCGTTGATTCGAAAAACGGACTTCGCCACGACGTCCGGCTCGACGAATCCTATCAGGTAGCGATTTTAGTTTCTCGAGAAACTGCCCGGATTAATTCTCGGTCCATAAAAACTGTGTCAAAATATAGTTTTCACGCCTTTCGAGACTTCAGAGTCGTCAAACAGAATTTTTGACTGCGCCATTGCGTTCAGAACGTCGAAAATAGCTAGAATTGACTACTCGAATCACTACAATAGGAGTCTAGATAGTAAATTGGCCAACATTAGCTCTAGAGGGATTCGAAAAAGGGGTTTACTATTCATTTGTACCCGCGACTTAAGTCGCGGGTCCCGCTGGCTTCGACGCTGATTTTTGGAAGATCCGACCGTCAGATCTGAACAAGCTTAATATGATTTTTGCTCAGTTCATCGTGACGGTCGCACTCGTGGTCTCGGATCTTCGAGATCAAGCTCGGATTGAAAAGTGATATTTCTGGCCCTATTTCTGTGCAAATTACACTGCAGAAAAAGGGCACTGTCGCTATCTGAGCCATTTATGATTCAAATTCAACCCGACTTCAATCAATTTCATTTATTTATTTATTTTTAAATTTCAAGTTCTTACATCTTAATTGTTGGAAAATCTGGTACTCACCTCGGTATCAGATTTTGTGAATTTGCAACACGCTCCGATACCGTAATTCATTCTGATATCGCCTAGAGTTGAGATTCAGCAGCGGAAACGTCAAATCGAATTTTTATTATAAATCCGTCCCCTCAACATAACTAGAATTAACACAACTATAAAGAAAAAAAAAATCAAAACAAAAATAACCATAAAAAAAAAAAAAATCAAAACAGAAAATATGCGGATGAAATAAGATTCATTAATCAAGAGAATAATTACATTGACTCTTCTTTTGCAATAGAGTATTTTCAATCCGAACCCTCCTTCTGAATCTCTCTCATATTTCTCTCGTCTTCTATAAATTTAGAAGACTTTTCTCTTTGAACCCATACGTGCATTCAAAATTATAAATATCTTGGCCATGCCGGTGGTTATATGGATGTGGCTATGTTGGTGGTTAAATCTTAATCCCAATTCCCAACCACCTTTATAGATGTTACCACCATCGTCAAATAATAGTACATATACTATATTTATAGCTTACATACAAAAACTATCAAAATTTTAATCTTAATCCAATTAGAATTCAACTATAAATCTAATCAAATTCTAAAATTAATTGAATTGTGAAATTTAATTGAAATAATCTAAAACATTTAACCAGAAATTGTGACAAAAAAAAAAAAAAAAAGTTTGAGGATCAAAATGTTATGTGCCTGCTAAATTTGATGAGTATTTTTTATCTTTTTCAAGAAGGAATGCTTTTACGGATCTATAATGCAAAAAGAAAAGGACTGATGCGGGTAGGCGCCGCCGATTTTCATGGTAGGGATAAGCTTCCTTCATTAATCAAAAGATTTAATAAAAAAATAAATAAATAAATAAATAGAAGGAAGATTGTGAGTGATGGGAAAGAAGGATGCCTTCAGCGATTAGTAATCCGGATTTGAGGATAATTACAGAAGCACACATGCTCCTCGAAAAAGTGCTTTTTTTTCTTTTTTCTTTTTTTTTTTTTCTTTTTTTTAAGGTGCTTTTAAGCTTTTACTGTGCATCTGAACAAGAGTTTTAAGAGAAACTTCTTTAAAAAAATTTTATAAATATTTTTATTTTATATTATAATTTTAAAAATATTTTTAAAAAAAATAAAATTATAAAAACATGCTTCTATATTAATCTTTCATCATTTTTAAAAATAATAAATAATTTACCGCATATAGTCTTTTTTTTAATTAATTTATTTTCTAAGTTTAATTTATTTTTAATTTAAATTTAATTTTTAATTTAAATAATTATTAGTGGTATAATTTTATTTTTTAATTTATTTATTTTTTAAATTTGATTTGTTTACTAATATGACTTTATCCGTGGTATGATTTTTTTTTCTTAATTTGATTTATTTATTTTTTAAAATTTATTTATTAGTGGTATGATTTTATTTGTTTGGTATCGAATAAATCGAGTTTGTTTTTCATATCTATTTTTAATAGTATTCTCAGTTTGTTAGTACGGAATGAAAGCGATGAATCATTTACCGTTTTTATAATATTAGTAATAAAGCAGTGAATAGTTCATCACTTTTAAGCTGATGGAATTAATAAAAAAACGGTGAATGATTTACCGGTTTTAAACGCCCGTCCTTTCGAACCTATTTTTATAAATAAATTTTTAAAAAATTTATTTTAAAATAAATTTTTGTATAAAGACTAGTTTACTAAATAGCCCAACTTCTTAACCAGTTCAAATAAATCTTAACTTGTTCAAATGAATCAAGTTGAGTCATATGGAGAGATGTTTTAAGGTAAAGGGTTTTGTTTGAAAATGAAATTCTAAAAATTTATATTTTTAAAAATGGTTCTACAAAATTTGTATTTACAAAAATGGTTATATACCTGCCAATTTGGCGCCACGTATGTGCACCACGTCAGCCGGGATTGTGAACTGGAATTAGTTGAACACGCAGTTTCAACATGCGTGTCTAAACACGCATATTTAGAATGCGTGTTTAGACACGCAGGTTGAAACTGCGTGTTTAGACACGCATGTTGAAACTGCGTGTTTAACTCAATCCGAGCGGTGATCCCCAGCTGACGTGGCGTGCACATGTGGCGCCCAGTTAGCAGGTATAGGGTCATTTTTGCAAATATAAATTTTGTAGGACTACTTTTAAAAATACAAAATTTTAAAAGGTCATTTTCAAAAAAAAACCCTAAAAATATATAGATACTCCTCGATTATAATTCTTTTGAATTGAGGCCCACTCAAGTTTTATTTTTATTTTATTTTGTGTTTTTCTATAAAAAATTTTGGTAAAAAATGTGTGAAAACCCTACCCTCTCCTCTCAACTATTATGATGTTTTAAAATAGACCGCTCAAATTTATTTTTTTAACAAATTTTTATAATTTTTAATATTTTTTCTACGAATAATTTTAATTATTTAAAATTTACATAAAATTTGATCAAATATTTTTTACATATATTTTTTATATAATATAAATTATATTTATTAAATTATATTTTAGTTTAAATGTTGAATTTTATAGAATCTTGAACAGTGAACTTTATAGAAGTTTTTTTTTTTTTATGTATAAAAAATTAATAAACTTCTTCTTTTAAGATTTCTACTAAAATTTAGTAGGTGTGGTTATTAAAAATAATTTTGGTATATGTAATATTTTTATTAACTTATAGTTAATATATCTATTAAATTTACTATATTTTTAATTTATATAAAATTTTTTAATAACTTTTTTTTCCATATATATCTTTATAAAATAAGTTATATAGCATAAATTATTTTTTAAAATATATTTAATTAATAATTAAGAGAATAAATTAATATAAATAATTTAATTAAAATTTATTCTTTAAATATTTTATAACTGCAGTATTGCACGGGACATTCACCGGTAATAAACTAAGACAAGAAAAAAATGGACATTTAGTTTGGGGTGAGGATTGAAGTTGATTATTATTTTATTTTATTTTTTAGGATATAGTTTACCTATATTTTAAAAAATAAATTTTTTTTACTTCTTTTGATTTGTCCAAGCACCTCATAAAAAATTTGTTATGAATGGAACACAGTTTAGCTAAGATCTTAATGAGTTGAATACTCTCATTGACATAAAAAATAAAAAAAATATATAAAAATAAAAAACATTCACTTTAAAAAAAAAAAAAATTAGCTATAAATATGAAGTAATTAGATTTTGAATTCAAAATCTCAAATACCAATCATTAAATTCTTTGCCACTTATACTAGAAATAATTAATAATATTTTTGTAAACTACTAGTGACCAATTCAGATCAATTGTCGACTCATAATTTAATCTATTTTAAAATTTTAATTGAGCATTTAGAGAGAAATAGGATCAAAATATGTGACTTGAAGAATATTTTCAAATTGAAATACAATTAAGGTTTGTAACTAGTTCATAGGATGAATAAAATCTAATCAATTTTTAGCAAATAAGAGAGAGTTTTCTTTTGAAAATGAGAGATTTAAGATTAAAAAATACTATAAAAAACATACTAAGTAGTGTAAATATTTTAGCATACAATTTATTTAAATTGTTAATAACATGTTAATAATATATAAATACAATATTATTTTACAGCTATATTTTTATTTTATAAATAATAATTTTATAGCATTAACTCATTAATAATTAACAGGTGCACATGCTTCTTTTTTTTTTTTTTTTTTTTTTTTTTTTTAGCCATACTCCTATATATAATATATATATATATATATATATTTTAAAGTTACCGTCCATTCATATCTATTCAACGGCTTAGATTTGATTATTTTTAAGTTGTGACCTGTAATAGTAGGTCACTTTGAGAGAAGGTACCGGTTATCAGGTACCCAAAACAGAATTATTTTAATTTTTTGCTTCAAAGTAATTAAGTAATTTTATCTCTATTTTAAAATTTTTTATTTTTGTAAATATTATAAATTTTAAAAATATGAATTTAGTGAGAGTTTTTATTTTTGAAAAAATTATATATTTTAAATATTCCAATTTTGTTATCGTCTTAAATGGTAATATTTTAATTATCTTTATTTAATATATTATAAATAATTTTAATTTTAGAAAATTATTTTTAGAAATTAGAATTTAGGAATCTATTAATTTTTATTATCAATTTTTATTTTAAATTATAATATATGATCTCATTATTTTAAAAGATCAAATTTTGCTAGTTAAATTTGATTTAACTTAACCCGTATAATTCTATTCTAAAAATAAATTTGAATTATACCATATATTTTTATTAAATCAAATATTTAAGCACATTGAAATTTTTTAAAATTGTAATACAAAATTAATGTTTAAATTAAAGAAACTTTAAAAAATTTTAAACAAATTAAACTCTTTAAATTAATGACTAAATTGTAATTCTAAAATTCTTTAAATTAATGCCTAAATCGTAATTCTAAAATTTTTAAATTAAACTCTTTAAATTAATGCTTAAATTGTAATTATAAATCTCTTTAAATTAAACTTATTAAATTAATGCTTAAATTGTAATTCTAAAACTTTTTAAATTAATGCCTAAATTGTAATTCTAAAACTTTTTAAATTAATAACTAAATTTTAATTCTAAAACTCTTTAAATTAATACTTAAATTATAATTCTAAATTTTTTTAAATTAAATTTTTTAAATTAATGTCTAAATTGTCATTCTAAAACTCTTTAAATTAAATATTTTAAATTAATGTCTAAATTGTAATTCTAAAACTCTTTAAATTAATGTCTAAATTGTAATTCTAAATTTTTTTAATTTAAACTCTTTAAATTAATGCCTAAATTATAATTCTAAAATTTTTTAAATTAAACTTTTAAAATTAATGCCTAAATTGTAATTCTAAATTCTTTTAAATTAAACTCTTTAAATTAATGCCTAAATTGTAATTCTAAATCTCTTTAAATTAATACATAAATTGTAATTCTAAATCTCTTTAAATTAATTGTAATACTAAATCTCTTTAAATTAATGCCTAAATTATAATTCTAAAACTTTCTAAATTAATGTCTAAATTGTAATTCTAAAACTCTTTAAATTAATGTCTAAATTGTAATTCTAAAATTTTTTAAATTAAACTCTTTAAATTAATGACTAAATTTTAATTCTAAAACTTTTTAAATTAATGCCTAAATTGTAATTCTAAATTTTTTTAAAATTAAATTTTTTAAATTAATGGCTAAATTGTCATTGTAAAACTCTTTAAATTAAATTTTTTAAATTAATGCATAAATTATAATTCTAAACTTTTAAAATTAATGCCTAAATTGTAATTCTAATTTTTTTAATTTAAACTTTTTAAATTAATACGTAAATTGTAATTTTAAAAATTTTTAATTAAACTTTTTAAATTAATGCCTTATAATTTTAAAATTTTTTAAATTAATACCTAAATTGTCAATCTAAAACTTTTTAAATTGAAATATATTTTATCAATCAACGGTTAAGAATATTTTTATTATTTATTAAAAAAAGTATAAAAGTATTTCTCTAGAAAATTTGTTATGAATGGAACACAGTTTAGCTAAGGTCTTAATGTGTTGAATACCCAACTAAAAAAGTTCACCAGTAAGATCAATCCATTTACTAGAAAAAAGCTATGAAATTTTAGTAGGTGGTAATTCACTCCAAATCTAACCTTCTTTTTCAAGCTTTGTTTGGAATATGGGAACCAAAGGTACTCCAAATCTAATAGCATCATAAAAAATTTTTAAAAAATTAAAATTTTAAAATATTTTATTTACCCCTGAATGGCAAAAATACTCTTATTGACATTAAAAAAAAAATTATTTTTTTTTTTAAAAAATAAATTTAGTTGTAAATATGAATGAAACAGCTAAACTTTGAACTCAAAACCTCAAATACCAATCACCAAATTTTTTACCATTTGCACTAAAATTAATCAATAATATTTTTATAAACTACCGGTGACCAATTCAGATCAATTTTTGACTCATAATTTAATCTATTTTAAATTTTTAATTGAGTATTTAGAGAAAATTAGGATCAAAATATGTGATTTGAAGAATATTTTCAAATTGAAATAAAATTAAGGTTTGTAACTAGTTCATAGGATGAATAAAATCAATCAATTTTTAGCAAATAAGAGAGAGTTTTCTTTTGAAAATGTGGGATTTAAGATTAAAAAACACTATAAAAAACATACTAAATAGTGTAAATATTTTAGCAAACAATTTATTTAAATCGTTAATAATATGTTAATAATATATAAGGACAATATTATTTCACAGCTATATTTTTATTTTATAAATAATAATTTTATAGCGTTAACTCATTAATAATTAAGAGGTGCACATGTTTTTTTTTTTTTTTATTCAAGAAAATTATCACTCCGCTATTTATTATCAAGATATCATTTACTGCCATACAAGCTATAATAAAAAATCAAACTATTTTTTTTTGGGATAAAATACAAAAAATATTTATATATATATTTTTTTCTATCATTCCAAAATCTACATTTTATTTTTTAAAAAAATCTAAAAATATTTTTAAAAAATTATGATATTAATGGAGAGAGTAAAAAATATAATTTTAAATATATTTTTTGTTATTTTTAAAATATTTTTGATATAAATTATAAAAAGTTAACAAAATAATCACAAAGCTAAATGTATAAATTTAAATTTTTGAAAGAATTAAATATAAATTTTAAAAATTTGAAATAAAAAGTAAAAATGTTTTTTTTTTTCGGAAACTATATTGTATCGTTTTGTTCGAGAACAAGGTCTCGAATAAAGTTTTGTTCTAGTCGTATTCCCAACCGCATTTGGATGAATAAAAACAGCAGTTTTCGTATTTCTAAAATAAGTTGTATTATTATATTTTCTAAAACAAGCTTGTTTTTAATTACTTGAGAACAAATTTAATTAAAATAAATATAATTTTAATTATTATAATTTTTTAATTAATATAATATTTTGATTAATTTTAATTATCTTATTAACTAATTATTATGCTTATTATTATTAATTATTTTATCAATTAATATTTAGAATTATCTACCAACCAATACTTAATCAAATAAGTTAAATTATTATTTAATTAATATTTTTATATTAATTAATTAGATAAAATATTATTATTTTAAAATTATAATTATTTTTTATTTTTATTATTTTAATTTAACTATACAAATACTATTTTTTTATTTCTAAAAAAATATAATTTTTCATCAAATACAAAATCGATCTTACTCTGCTTGCTCATAAATTTATATTTATAATTAAAATAAATAATTTTAATTTATACCCGAAATAAATATAATAATAAAAATATCACAGTATTTCTTAACTATATATATATTTCAAATGGAGTGTATATCATATATTCCATTCCATTTGGCCATGTTTGGTTGCAGGATAAAATGGGAATAGCCCATTTTATCCTGCAAAACCACCCAAACAGTGGAGGTAAAGATCAGTTTAAATTATTCTTCTCTTAACGGGTTATTCTAGGATAACCCGTTAAGAGCAATTCTCCCCAACACATGGAATTGCTTTATCCCATAAGTTAAACCAGGGGCATTGGATGGAAAGATGGTTAATGCTATTTTGTCATGCTATGCTGTTTGTTCTTTTTGATGGCGTATGGAACTATGAACTCTATTATTTTTATTTTAATAATTCAAATGTATATGTATCAAATTATATGATTTTCTTTTATTGAAAATGACCTTTTGCAGGAATTTGAAATGAGTTATTCTTGATTGTGTGACAAAGATTGAGCTATCGAGAATGAAAATTGTTATGTGGAATAAATTAGTAACAAATCTTGAAACCCTCCTTGAAACTACCGAATTGCTGTTAAAAAAAAAAATTCACTATTAAATTTCAGTAAATTAAAAAAAAAACTCAAAATTTGGGTAAAATTAAAAAATTTCAGCAAAACAAAACATTATTATTAACAAAAATTAAGTTGTTATTAGTGAGTATTAAATTAACACAAAATTTAAACCAACCCAACATTTTATTCATGAGTTCACTCATGAAAAATACTAAGGGCAAAATTATCAATATAGAAAAATAACTACCATATACTTTCACTATTCTTGCTTATTCTAAGAAATGAACCAAACAGAATTTCAGCTTTTCATACGAATAACAGTTTTACAAACCAAACACTATTTTCCTTTTATCCCTGACTATCCTGGAATAGCAAGCTATCCCAGGTATAAAAAAATTTATCCCCAAGCTTACAATCCCCGAACCAAACATAGCTTTAAGTATAAAGACTAAGTTATAAATTTTATCAAAATAATCGATAAAATTTATCTTATTTTTAAATAAATAAAATATAAAATATACACTTTCCGATACACATTTAGCATTAACCGTTATATAAATGAACCCTTTCTAATAAAAATATTAAAATGACATAACCTATATATATCTTAAACACTCAAAAATGAACATGGCCACTTTTTAGTGTTTCAAGAGAGGGAGAGAATAAAATAAGCTCCCTAGTCCAACAGCAACTTTGATCACCACTTTTGTTTTTTTTTTTTTATTTATATAATATATTTTCCTCTCCTAGAGGAAACAAACCCATTGGTTCATTTAACAAGAAAGGAATTAGAGAGAGATAGAGAGAGAGGGAGGTAAGGTGGTGATTTGATCCCACCTCTCTTCTTTCTCTCTCTATAGCCTTCCCTAGAATGGTTCTCTCCCTGCTCAAACCCTCTCTTCTTACATCTCCATTTTCCAAATCTCAGCCCTAATAAAAAAAAAAATTTCTCCTCTTCTTCTCCTAAAAACTTAGTAACTCCATTATTCTAAAACCCTCCCATTGTATAAATTCCCACCCCAATCCCAATCCCAAAACCCAAACCCAAACCCTCCCCTAAATCCACCATTAAAATTACCACCACAATGCCTTCTACTCTCCTCTCCCTCCTCATCTCCACCTACATTCTCCTCCTCTCCCTTTCATCCTCCTCCTCCTCCTCCTCCTCCTCCTCCTCCCCTCCCCCTAACTCCTCCCTCCTCCTCCGCCCCGTCTCCGACCCGACTCCGTCGTCCACGACTTCCACAGGTAAAAAAAAAAAAAAAAAAAAAAAAAAATCCTTCATTTTGTTCATTTTTGAAGCAATGCTGCTATTTCTTTTTATTTTTTCCTCATTGCTTTTTATTTTTTTTTTAATTTTAATTTTGGGTAGGCAGCTGCATCGGTCGCGGCGGCGGCGCGCGGTGGCGGTGGCGGAGCAGTCGTGCTTGACGGGGAATCCGATCGACGACTGCTGGCGGTGCTCGGGCGGGGACTGGCGGTCGGAGCGGCAGCGGCTGGCGGACTGCGGCATCGGGTTCGGCCGCGGGGCGCTGGGCGGGAAAGGCGGCCCGATCTACGTTGTGACCGACTCCTCCGACCTCGATCCCGTCAACCCTACTCCCGGCACCCTCCGCCACGCCGCCATCCAGGAGGGCCCCCTCTGGATCGTCTTCTCCGCCGACATGACCATCCGGCTCTCCCAGGAGCTCCTCGTCAACAGCTTCAAGACCCTCGACGGCCGCGGCGCCGACGTCCACATCTCCGGCGGCGCCTGCATCACCCTCCAATACGTTTCCCACATCATCATCCACAACATCCACGTCCACGACTGCGTCCCCGCCGGCAACGCCAACGTCCGCTCCTCCCCGACCCACTACGGCTGGCGCACGCGCTCCGACGGCGACGGCATCTCCCTCTACAGCGCCGCCAACGTCTGGGTCGACCACTGCTCGCTGTCCAACTGCGCCGACGGGCTCGTCGACGCCATCATGGGGTCGACGGCGATCACGGTGTCGAACTGCTACTTCTCGCGGCACAACGAGGTGATGCTGCTCGGGCACAGCGACGAGTACTTGCCGGATTCGGGTATGCAGGTCACCATCGCTTTCAACCACTTCGGCGAGCAGCTCGTGCAGCGGATGCCGCGGTGCCGCCGCGGCTACTTCCACATCGTCAACAACGACTACGCGCAGTGGGAGATGTACGCCATCGGAGGGAGCGCCAATCCGACCATCAACAGCCAGGGGAATCGCTACATTGCTCCCGCCGACCCCAACGCCAAAGAGGTCGATCGGCTGCTCTCTCTTTTCCTCTGTTTTTTCGGTTTAGTATCCGTAACATTCATTCAATTCAATGAAAGAGTGTTTTTTTTTCACGGAATGCGCAGGTGACGAAGAGGGTGGACACGGAGGAGAGCGCATGGACTGGATGGAACTGGAGGACGGAGGGGGACATGATGGTGAACGGCGCCTTCTTCGTGCCGTCTGGCGAGGGCCTGGAGGCCATCTACACCAAGGCGTCCAGCCTCGACCCCAAGTCCGCCGCCCTCATCGACCAGCTCACCCAGAGCGCCGGCGTCCTTGGCTCCCCCAGGTGCGCCTCTCTCTCTCTCTCTCTACCTGCCGCACTTTCTCTACAAACTCTATGCCCACAATTTTGTTTTTCTTGACTCCGTATCCTATTTAACAGTAGAACGAATATGCACTCCCAAGTTTTCTAATATCGTGTCGGATCGTGATTAGAAAAAATTTTATGTCTAGACAATAAACTTACTCTATTCTTGGATTTTTCTTTTTTTTTTTTTTTTTTTTTCTCTTTTTCCCATTTTATCCTGTTAATCCATTTATGGTTCCCACTAGGTTTTTTTCTTTGACACTGGCCCCATTTGGCTACGGCTTAAGACAGAACTAGCTAATTCAGGATAATTATAAAATACGGAATTAGTATAAAAAAACGTTTGGGATGGTTCCAGGGATAAAAGATTTTGTGTTTGGTATGATAATAAAAAATAAGATAAATAAAAAATATTAATTAGGATAAATTACCTTTTTGCCATCAACTTTATTATGTAATAATAAAGTGAAAGAGGGTGCTTCGGTAGATGTGAGAGGGTATTTAAGGAAAAAGTAAGAGGGTGATTGAAAAGAGTGAGAACTGTAATTTCAGTTTATTCTAATTATACTGGAACAAACTATACTGGATAATTTCAGGTACGTTTGGTAGAATAAGGGGGATATCCCTTATTGCTTGTTCTAGCCCCAAAACAAACAGGCCCGGGAAATAAAGAAAGTTATTTATCTCTTAATTTTTTTAGAAATAAAAAATTAAAATATTCTTTATTTAACGGATTATTTCAGAATAACCCATTAAATTCTATTCCACCCTCTCCTTGAAATAAGATTTATATCTAGGGACAATTAATGATTTTTTTTTATTTTAGCTTATCTCGGATTATATTTACTAAAATATATCATTTAGTAATTATGTTTACTAATTTTATTTACTAAAATATATTATAAAATATAAAAAATTATTTTATATTTTGTTTACTAATTATATTTACTAATTATTATTTACTAAAATATATTATAAAATATAAAAAATTATTTTTTTAAGGAAAAATATAATTTATTATTTACAATTAAATTATTATTTTAATTAATTTATAATAATTAAAATTAATTTATATATATAGAAGATAAGAATAAAGTTGGCATTTTGATAAAAAATTTATTATCTTTTTCTATTATTCTCTACTATTTCATAATTTTAACTAAACATAATTTTTTTTATTTCAAAGAATATCAATTTTTGAATCAAACACAATTTAACTTTTATACTTGATTATTCCGGAATAGCAAGCTATTCCAGATATAAAAAAAATTTATACCTCTTAAATTTATACTCAAACCAAATGAGGAACAATTACTTTTATATATATATATATATATATATATATATATATATATATATATATATATATTTATGAAGTGTTTTAATATTTTTTATTTATTTTGCTTAGAAGGTTAATAATAATTATTTTAATTTTTTTCTTTTAAAATTTTTAAATAAATGTATAGAGTTAGATTTTTATTAGTGAACGGATATGAGCTATTATTATTTTTGTAAAATTATTATTTTGCCCTTTCAAATATCTTTGAGAGGTAAAAAAAAAAAAAAAAATTTAATGACTTTGTTTTAAAATACGGATAGAAAATTTAATTTGGGATTAATTTGAAATGACAAAAATAAATATATAAAAAATATATTTGAAATAAAAAAATAGAGGTATGTCCATAATTTTGAGGGATATATAGGTGTAGGGTGGTTAGTGTTTGGATCAGGTAGGAGATGTGTTATCCAACATCTTCTTTTATCTCTTTTAAATTTAGCATAATAATTCGAGAAATGTTATTCATACATTTTATTTAAGGTGTGTAATATATATTTTATTTATTAAAAAATAAATATTTTTTATTAACACTAATCATATAAAGATGCAGTAAAATTCGTTTTATCCTAAATATATATATCTAATTTAAAATAATATTTTTTTAATAATTTATCACAATTACTAATACATTCCTATAAAAAAATATTTTATTTAATACTTATCAACTGATCTAACATTTAGTGTTATATATTTTGCATAACACAAATGCTTTATTTATTTTTTTGGAAAAGAAACATGAGGTGAATAACTTCTCTATTCAAATTAAGTGAATTTTTGTAGGAAGACAAAGACAAAATAGGATGAAATTTGAAAACAACTAATTATATTTCAAATATAATATTTTAGAAAGTGCACATTTGTAAAATAAATTTGTCATAGGTACATGGCCTTATTTGGATTCGGTATAGAAGCAGGAATAGAAGGAATATTCTTTTTATTCTTCTAAACTTATCTGGAATTAATCGATATAGTTTGTTCCAGTACAACTAGAATAAATAAGAATTACTGTTCTCACTCTTTCCAACCACCCTCTTATTTTTTCTTTAAATATTCTCTCACGTCTACTAAGACACCATCTCTCACCTCATTATTACATAATAAAATTTGAGGGCAAAAAGATAATTTATCCCAATTAAAACTCTTTATTCCTCTTATTCTTCATTTTCATACTAAATATAAAATCTCTTATCCTTAAAATCATTCCAAATATTTTTTTACACCAGTTCCGTACTTTATACTAGTTCTGTATTTTATACTTATCCTTAGAATAGCTAGTTTTGTCTTATCCCGTTATCAAACGGGTGTTTGACCAGTTAAGGGGACTGTGACAGTGTGGTGGTCTTGTAGTGGGGAAATTTATTGATCTTTAGAATAGAGATAATTCACTGTGAAGAGGACTTAAAATAATATACTTTTTTAATTAAATATATATTTAAAAAAAAAAAACAAAAGCATCTCATGTGGGAACCCTACTTGGTTTTGTCTTGTGCTTTTCATCATGTCAGCCCTGCCAGCTTTCTTCTCCTTCTTGAACCCCTTCTTGAGATGTCTTCCTTCATTATTATTTTTTATTTTTATTTTTTTTAAACTTAATTTTAAAAAATACTATCCATACCTTTTATTTATTCTATATATAAAATATTTGTACCAATCATCTCATTGATCACATGGAGATGATTGGTAAAACATCTTGCTCATTAGATTGATGATTTAAATATAAGGATTAATATACTTTTTGGATGTATGTATAGTATTATTTATAAGACTTTATCAAGACTCTTTTTAAATTTTTTTTAAAAATTTTAAAATTTATCAAGAACAAAGTTAAAACTATCAAATCTTTTCAAGCCTTTTTTTTGTTTTGTTTTTTTTTTTTGGCTAAAAAGTATTTTTTTTCTATTTAATGTTGAAAAAAGTAAATTTTTTAATAATTTTTTTTTTATTTTGAGAATGTTTTGCAAGGATTTGAGATTTAGGAGCAGAATTGTGACATAAGTTAAAACCCAGGTTTTTTTTCAAAATAATAATTTTTTTAATACTTATATATATATATGGTAAATTGCATGTTTGGTGGGGAACATTTTTCATTAAACATTAATTTAGTACAACGCCTTACTCAAATTTTTAAAATTATTATAATTAATTTTTATAATTCAATTTAATTTACTAAATATTAATAAATTATAAAAATAAAAATAATGTAGCAAAATTATATATTATTTTTATATTAGTAATGTATTAATCCGTAAAATTTAATTATAATAATTTTAAAATTTTATATTAAAAATTATAATAAATTAAAATTTGAAAATTAAACTGAACATGTAATTTATTCAAACAAAAAAAAAAATTAAAATTAAAATTATTATTAATTTTCCAACTGGCCATAGATTCGATTCTTCCATTCATACCGTTGTCAGGGTTCTGGCTCCCCCACAGGGGTCATCTCGTCCCTTACATTATTATTATTTTTTTCTTTTTTTTAAGGCAGTGTTCTTTTACTAAGGAGGGTTTCGGGTTAGGAATGCAAAGAGGTCCGATTTTTCACTCTGCTCCGTTTTTAATCGGATCAGAATAAATTCGGACGAATTAGAGCTAAAGCGGATCATTTTTTCATATTCGGGTAGGCTAAAGTTCTAGAAAAATAAAAAGTAAAGTTATAAATGATTAGTTGATTTTGTTTATTATATTTTAAAAATAATTTTATCTTTATAAAAATATAATTTTAATACAATTCTAAATTGATAGTGTGTCCGTTCAGAATTTTAGACTCCGACTAGGCGTTAGAGATCAGAACAGTTTGACCGAGTCCAAAAGCTCTGGCTCGGTATCTTATTTACGGATAAATGGGTCGAATTTTGATTGGGTTATTGGGTATTGGATCTATTTGGCAATGTAGCCTAATATCTAGGGCCATTAGTAGGTGGGACCCAGGAACCCCTTCCTATCAATGCATGTGATTAAAGGACCCCTTTAAGAATCATTAATGGGCCCCGTGTATACTGTGTCGTGACCCTTTTTGATATTCCCACTCCTCTTCTTTTGATAAACTGCAGATACTACTTATAAATAATTCACCATTTATATGAGATTATTATTTCATTTTTTAATATTATTATAGTATTTTATATTTTTTTTTTTTATTATTATTATTATTTTTTATCTATGTCAACTATAGTTTTACTTTCGGTTGAAACTTAAAACTTAAAATTTCTAAAATAACTGCTGAAGCTAATTATGAAAAGAGTAAAAAGAATAACCAAAATTTAATAATTCATCTCTCATATAATTTGAAAACTAGTGCGAAAAAATGCCCAATTTTTTTAGAAACTAGTCTTACCACTACAACAAAATTAGACTATAGCGACACTTTTAAGTATTTCTAAAATCTAAAAAAAATGTCGTTGATAAAAATACCGACACTTATTGTAAGTGTTGCTATATGTGCCGTCGTTAGGGTGTATAGCGATACATTTTTGTAATGTGTCCCAAAAATATGTTCCTATAATCTAATTTTGGATATAGATGGAATATAGATAGGATATTTATACAAAAGTGTTACAAACATGTGTCCCTATAACCTAATTTTATTGTAGTGTACCCATAGGACGTACAGTCCCACCACAAACAAGAATATTTCTCTATATTGGTACAAGCAGAGTATTTTCTTTATTTGCACGGCGCACTAATTACATACCACAATCAATAATCATATCATACGTGGAATGCTCAGACAACTAAGCAATGCTTAGCAAAAATGATGCATGCGGTCATACATCTAAGCAGTTTTTTACCAAGATGATATAATGCACAAATGACAATCATAGAATACGTCATTCATTCCCGCCAAACGAGCAACTGAATTGAAAAACTTTCAATTTCACGGTAAAACAAATAAACAGCTTAAGAAAAGTAAACTTTATCTTAATACTATTATATCTAAAAATTTACTTCAATCTAAACTTCACTTTTGATAAAACAAATATATATATATATATATATATATATATATATATATATATATATATATCTGGCAAATCGGAATTACCACCCTAGCAAATAGAGACAAAAGAGATGCATCTTTGTAGTGGGGGGTGGTGGTGTGGATTTTTGACCTTTGATGTAGACTTTTGGATTTGATTGGCCCCGGAGTGGAAAAAGCACTGCTTTAATTAGGGCTTTTATAGGTAGATGCGGCGATTGTGCTTTTCCTGTATGGATTAAATAAAATAATAATAATTAAATAAAATAAGACAAGAGAACAATAGTACTGATGCAAGAGAGAGAAGTTATAACTGTAGAGGCTGGGGCCAGTGAGTGAGCCTGCCAACCTTTTTTTTTTTTTTTTTTATGACATCACTTTCTTATCTTTTTCTAGTTAATTTATTGTAGAATACTCATTCAGGCTGTGTTTGGTTCGGAGATAAGAAAAATTTAGTTATACCGGGAATAAGTATAAGTTATGGTATTAGCAGGAATTAGTGTAAATTTCTGTTTGGTTGGGTTTAAGAGTTATACCAGATTTAAAGAAAATTGTGTTTGGTAAATTATATAGGAATAAGAAGAATAAGAGAAATAAGAAAAAATTATGTTTGGTTAGGTATAGAGGAATAAGAAGAATTGAGGGGATAAATATTTTTATTTACTATTTTGTCCTTTATAATATAATTTAAAATTAAATAAATTTATGGTATTAATCAACTTTATATTTAATTTAGATAAATATTAAAAAATTCAAATAATATTTACAATTAAATATTAAATTGTAATATTAATATTTAATATTAAATATTAATATTTAATATTTAATATTTAATATTTAATATTTAAATATTTAATATTTAAATATTAAATATTTACTTTATTTAATATTAATATTAAATAATATTAAATATTAAATATTATTTAAAATTTAATATTAAATTCCTATTCCGCTATTCTGCTATTCCGTCTGGGGGTGGGAATTGCTAAACCCACCCCTTAGCGGGTTATATTGGAATAACCCGCTAAGAATGAATTTAGCTATTCCCACCTCCCAAAATAGCGTTTGGGGATAAATTGGGGGGGGGCGGGGGATAAGGGCTTATCCCCCCCCCCCTTGACCCCTAACCAAACGAAGGCTCAATGTATATATATTCTTCACCTTGGGTATAGTTTCCAGTTTTGCACTAGGAGCTTTTGATCTGCTATCACGTATTAGTTTTGACTCTATTCAATCATTCGTTAGGCATTTTTTAATACTAAAATCGAAAAAAATATTTAAACTTTTTTTTAAAAAAATTATAATTTTTGGATAGAGATAAAAATGATACGTGACAACAGATTAGGCCTCCTTAATGCAGGGCAAGTTGGGGAGCTAGCTCCCTACTAAAAGCTTTTTGCATTTTTATTATGAGATAACTTGTAGCCAAATCCAAACATTCCCATAGAAAAAGGGACACACTGATCGAACTGATTATTAAAAAGGCTTGAACCTAAACAAAATACTTAAGCTAACAATCCAAGACACTCTTGAATACTATGTTCAATATGGAAATGAATATTTTGAGTTCGGGGGTTCGAATTGTGCATAAATTTTGGGCTCCAACGAACCTGGGATTCTAATTTAGTAATGAATTCATAACAGTTATTAAATTTCACTAGAGAGGATTGCATAGTGAAGATCACAGTAACTAGTGTCCTCAATAAATATATATTTTTTTTAGAGAGAGAAAAATATAGAATATTATCTATTTCGTTCATTATTTTTTTTTTTAAAAAATAACTTTATGTGAAAATATTTATTAGATAATTTTGTTTGGAACTTAGAATCTCAAATATCAATTATCAAGTATTTTACCATTTATGTTAATTATAATGTTTAATAAAATTAAGTAGTGGTTTTCTTTGCAGTCTAAATATCTTAAACAACTGGAAGCTCACATGTTAATTAATACAGTACAATCTGTAAATGGCTGAAAATTGCTTCAGTACAAAAAGTGAATTTGCTATTATTATTATTATTATTATTATTATTATTATTATTATTATTATTATTATAGAAATTGATTTGATATTGTCATATTATTATTATTATTATTATTATTATTATTATTATTATTATTATTATTATTTTAATTAAATTTAATGTATCTACTCTGATACTAATAAATTTGAAAAGCAATATTTATTTACTGTATTTGAAATTAATCATACCACCAAATTATTGTCTAGGAACTTCATGTATCAAAACATGTTTTATTTGAAATCTTTTAAAGAATATGCTGTATTTGGTCCCTCCCTCCTAGGGATGTAAACGGGTCGGATTCGGATTCGGATTTTCAAAAACCCGAATCTAAATTCGACGAATTTTAAAAATTCATATCCAAATTCAAATTCGATCAAAAATTTAAAATCCGAATCCAAATTCGAAAATTCAAACCGAAAATAATAATTTTTTTTTCTCTTTACAATATTTCAAAATATATTATATTAAATTTAAAATTTTAAAATATAAATTTAAATATAATATCAAATATTTATATACACATATATTATATAACGAAAAATTAATTCCGATTCGGATCGGAGTCGGGTTCGGTTAGGGTACAATCAAAATCCATATTCAAATTCAAATTCAAATTCGTCGAATTTTTATTTTTTATATTTATATCCGAATTTATATTCGTTTAACATCGAATAAATTCATTTTATTCGGATTCGAATAAAATTTTGGGTATTCGTACCTATTGATTGTCCCTACTCCCACCCCTCACACACACACAGAAGATCTGGATCTTACTAGCTAATGGTGCATAGCAATTATAGCTAGTAAAATCCAAATACTCTCTTTCTCTCTCTCTCTCTCTCTCTCTAGAGTCTGGCTACAAGCAATTAGTATTTATAAATTTTTTACTGCTAGATTTATTTTTTTGATTTATTTTATTTTTTGGATCATATTATTTTTTCAAGGATTAAAAATTTTTAAACATCAATGAATTGATGCTTTAAAAAGCATAGAAGTTTATATATATATATATATATATATATATATATATATATATATATATATATATATTATTCATTAGATTTTTTTTTTTTGTTTTGCACGTAGTAGTGTTTTAAAATCAAATCCAGGTCAAACCGGCTGGTCTAACTGGTCAGACCGTGACTCGGTCCCAGGTCAGTTCAATTCAACCCATAAAATTGAA
This sequence comes from Tillandsia fasciculata, assembly GCA_029168755.2. NCBI lineage: Eukaryota > Viridiplantae > Streptophyta > Magnoliopsida > Poales > Bromeliaceae > Tillandsia > Tillandsia fasciculata. Next base: position 26,356,941 of record CM054934.1, on the reverse strand, counting down.
AAGCTTGTAACATTTTTGTTTATCACTTTAAACTGGCGGTTCAGCCAGTTAACCGATGAACCGGCCCGATTTTTATTAGACCAAACCATAGATCATCATCCGGACGGTTCAATCAGTATTTGGTTATAGATTTTTGTAGAAAACTTTGTAAAATATATGTATTTTTCTTCTTAATAATCTTTTATTATTTGTATATAAAAAATAATAATTTATTATTTATAACGTTATGCTGATGTTATTGGTTTAATCGGATGAACCACTTATTGAACTAGTTGAATCGTGATTCAACATTTTTCCGTTTCCGGTTTGGTTTGTAGCTGGATCTGGGTTTTAAAATATTGATGTGTAGGTCTCGTTTAAAGTCAGTGCAGTGCCTAGATATTTTGAGACGGAAGTTCGAAACTCTGTTCTTTTCGAAATGGCTTAAATTATGATGCTAACGGTGAAAATATTTATGATTTTACAGGGATAACGGCGGCGGGACTGGAAGCTCGGGAGGCAGCAATGGTGGGGTCGGCATGTCCATCGGCGGTGGCGGCAACAATGGTGGCGGCGGCGGAGGAATGGGATACCTTGGAATGGTGTTCGCGAGCAGCGCAGACCGGTCTTCTTTCTGCTACTCCAGTCTGCTTTTATCTTTTTTTTCATTTATGACATCATTATTATTATCATTATTGTGCTTGCATCCCTCATAGTAGTACTCCATTGGCACTACTAAATTATTACTTGAAAAAAAAAAATATTTAAGAAGAATTAGGGAAAAATAGGAAAAGTTAGCACTATAGCATTGGGGGCGTCACATAAGTATAAAGTTAGGTATAAGTTAGGTATAATGTGAATTTGTATTTTGTTGGGAATTAGGTTAGTACCAGGTATAAGAAAATTAGTGTTTGGTAGTGATTGAAGAATAAGAGAAATAGAAAGTTGACTTTTGTGTTAAATGACGATTTTACCCTTGCTTTTAGTAAGGTATTAAATTTGATAATTAAAGATTGTATTATAACTTTTTAATTGTAACAAATCTTATATATAATATTTAATTAATTAGATACTATATAAAATTATATTTAATTTTTATTATTCTAAAAAAATATTAATATTATCCAAAAATTAAAATATTATTTGACTGCAAAGGTAAAATTTTAAAAATTCAATAATATTATTTAAAAAATGAACAATACATACTGAAGATTTATAATTTTATTTAATGTTGCTCAATACATTCTTAAATTAAATAGTTTTACAAAATCATTCAGTAAAACAACTATCAGACATTAACATGATCAAATAGCGACTTTTAATTAGCATAAAATATAAGTCCATATTTATACAATACTTAAATATACAATATTATAAAAAAGTGTGCCAAAAAAGATATAAATTACCATCAAACAATAACGATCTCACAATAATAATTCAAATTACATCATACCCAAAAAAATACGAGTTTTTAATTAACAGTCCAATTAACATTACATATAAACAAAATAAACTATTTAACAAGCTGACTAACATAATATTACACCAGTAATTCTAATTTTTATAAACTTATAGTCAGTTTCAATGATTTATCTAACTTCTATTATTCCACAACTCATCGGTAATACGTGTGCGAATGTCGTCTCCCCGCCGTGACTCTGATGTACTAGAATTTGTAGTCGTCACTTCCACTTCATCCTCTGGAGGCTCTGGGTCTACTGCTTCGTTAAAATATCTATCATTTCCTTGTTGCCGTCGAATAAAATTGTGGATCACACAACATGCCATAGCAATGTGACACTGCACTCTATAAGGAAACGGTGTAGCAATAGTTAATATTTTGAATTGCTTCTTTAAAATTCCAAAGGTCTTCTCTACCACATTTCTTAATTGGGCGTGCCGATGATTATACAAGTCCCGCGGCGAACGATGTATACGACCACGTGTGTTACTATCATATTGACTCAGATGGTAACGCTCGCCTCTATACGGCGCCAGAAATCGATCGGTATTCGCGTATCCGGAATCGACCAGATAATATTTTCCTGTATATATAACAGAATGATATACAACTTGTAATAAATAAATTAAACCAATAATAATGAAGAAAACAATAAAAAATTTCTCTTTAAATAATACATTCAGGAACAGTAAAACCTCCACTTTCACAGGCCCATCTGAGTACCCGCATATCAGCGGCAGATCCTTCCCAACCGGTGCATACATAAAAGAAAATATGATCAAAGGAAACAGCAGCCATCATATTTTGCGATGTAAATCATTTGCGACACTGAAATCGTGGTTGTTTGTCCCTTTCTACAATAACCGGAATATGCGTACCATCCACCGCCCCAATTGCATTCTACATATGTTAATGTCACAATATGGTACATTACCAATTTAGCAATGGAAATGTACAAATTATCTTCTGTAAAGTTATTGTCCCTTACCTTGAACGGATGGAAATTCGGATTTTCACTTATTCTTGGATGCACTCCACAATTACTTTGCGTCATAGTTAAGTATTCATCTTTTATTTGAATAATGGCCCGGAGTACATTGTTAAAATGACGACTAATGGTTTCCCCCGAATGTTGGAAAGTTTTAGCGATCACCCTATTTGCAACACCGTGTCCTATACAAAATAGAAAAATTGCCAACTGTTCGTCAACAGTCATATTCCGTGTGCCAATTAAAAGGCCCTTTCCAACAAGGTCATCGTGGAGAGCAATGAATGTAGTTGTCGTCATTCTAAAATGATTGTACCCCCGTTCTGGATGACCATTCAGAATATCACAAATAAACTGATGCCCGTAAATGGTCGTCTCTAGGAACTGGACTGTCCATCAACATCCGGGGCTAGGCGTTTCCTCTCTAAACGCTGCTCTGAAGCCCTAGCCCTCACTCCGACTGCCGAATCACCGCCCTGCACCAACAGGTGCTCCAAGATGTCACGTCCCGAGTTCGAAAAACAGCGTTTAAATTTTTTATTTTTTATTTTTTTTAAATCAGAATTTAAACTAGCCAGAGCGCGACAGACCGCCACATATATAGAAAATTTCCAATCCCCTTGGATTGAGCATTTTCTATACATGCACGGCTAAGCACTTACAGCCAAAACCAGAGTAGTCTAAACTACGCACAACTAAACAATTAAACAATTAAAATATTACAACAACTTATTACAAATTGAATTACATGCTTGAAACAGAAATATCAACGACTGTCTAGGGTCAAATCTAACGCGACATCTCACCAACACGTCCCGACATCCCAACACCCGATCGACCTGAAAAATGGTCACCCAGGGGGTGTGAGATACATTGACAGTGTTTCCCAGTGGGCACGACGAGCCGAGGAATAGCAAATCGTACCTACTGGCATACAATAACTAGCGGATAGTAATAGTCATTAGGTAAGGCAGATATCATAAACAGATACTGGCAGGAAGCATAATCATGATTCTGAGCATAAATAGGTACTGAACTACTGAAGCATGCTGATTTAGATACTAAATCAAGAACTGAGAAATCATAAGAGTATAATGACTAAGCATGCTAAGCAGGTAGGTAATCAATGCATCAATGATAGAATAACCAAATACCCCATCAAAGCCACCATGTTGATCAACAAGACCTCAGGGAAGAATGCCGAATAATCATGAATACAATACAGAGCATATCAGGGTATTGAAAATTAAAACAAGAGCATGCTAGTATAACGACCGAATCAAGAAACTGAGTAATCAACAGAGTACAATTACTAAGCATGCTAAGCAGGTAAACAATGCATCAATGGTAGAATAATCAAATACCCAATCAAAGCCACCAACCACAACCATACTGGATTCCACCTAGCCAAAGCTGAACAGCAACCCCGTACCATTGATATAGCCGCGAGGATCCTCGTACCTAACGGTACAGCCAAGAGTTTCCTCATATCGGTACAGCAAAGGGGCTCCCCGTACCCAGTGATACAGCAAAAGGGGATAGCTCACGGGTCAACCAGACCCTTTACCGGTAAAGAACGCAATGTGGGGGATCAATTCCACAGCGTACGCGAGCGAACAGCAGGTGCACAACGATCATAATGCTAATGCTCAAGCTCACGGTCCACAGATCGGGTAATCGGCAACAAGCCGGGAAATCCCAACAGGGATGCAATAGCAGAAAGCCAACAAATCTCGACTCATGGTAAACGGCAACAAGCCGAAAAAATCCCAACAGGGATGCAACAACAGGATGCCAACTGAATCTCATCATATGCAGGATATAATCAACAACTACTAGAACATGGATCAGGATATACTGATAATCAAGTAAATGTGTGATAACTAACTAATGACCAATCAGGCATGGCAAATGTCCAGGAATAAAATCATAATATCTGGAAGCAAGCTAAGGGTCAATCATGCAAGGCATAATATAAACTGATAACTGATAAAGATCATAAGTAAGGCAAATCTAGCAATATGAGGTAATGCTGATCAATAAAAAGGCAGGCTCAATAAGAAAACTAGGCAATAACAAGAACAGGGGTCCGACCAATTACGATACCCCAGAGGGCCGAAATGATAAAGTCCGGACCGAAGATAAACCCACCTGTCTGCAGGCGATCTGACAACTCCAACGGAATGCTCGAAGACTAGAGCCAAACCGTGCCAACCTGAATCATAAACATTGCTAAACTCAACCTTCTATTCAAGTGTTGGTATATTTACCAAAATGCCCCTCTCGAAAATTCCATTTGAATTTTCGGGAGACACGGGCTTTAACTCTTTGCCGCTGGCTCAACCAGATTCTACTGGGACTCAACAGACGGCTAGGCAGAACCGCCGCAATTGCCCGAATTGCGCGATTGCCACCGGGGCGCGTTAAACCAACGATTTTGCCGATTTACGGACCGATAACCAATTTCCACTCAACGAGAGCCAACGGATCAACAGCAAAAAGCTTAGAGATTTATATACACACTGCCCGAGACAGCACGTGAGGCTACAGTTGCATTTTGACCCCTAGGGTTTCTGAAAAATATACTTTTATAGCAATTTGAGAGCCGTTTTTGCTCGTTCTTTTTAACGGGACATCATTTTTACGAACCGTTACCTCCAGTAGGTGGCCCTCAACTTGCTGGACACCGTGCTCACAAATTTTCAGCAGCACGGAACCCAAGAAAAACTTCGGGCCATGACTTACTATACTAACATAGGCTTATAGCAAATTTTATTTCTTCGGTCAACCAAACTGAAAACTAAGGTGAGCATCGCGTTCAGTGACCTCAAATTAGCCAGAAGCTCACTGTCGCGAAGTTGGAGAATGCCCAAAACAGCCCCATAGCCATTTAACTAAACCTAGAGCTTCGACTTGCAAAAACTTTAAATCTGCTTGTGCCATCACCAAACTAACTTGAGCATCCTTCTACAGCCAACAAGATGCACTAAGACCACTACTGTAGATCACATATGTTGACAGGACCCTAATCTTAAAGCCCTAAACCATTTGATCCAAGAAAAGTACAAGTTTTCGCAAAAATAATCAACTTTTTGACATTTTTCATGCATTTCGAGACAAATGGGTCATCAAATTGCAAAATGGACTTCGCCACGACGTCCGGCTCGTCGAGACCTATCAAAAAGTGCATTTTCTTGTTTGATTTGGTGCTCGAATAAATTCTCGGGCCATAAAGTTCTATGAGGTATACTGCATTGCACGCATTTCAATGCACCTGAGTCGCCAAACGCGAATTCTGTCAGTGCCCTTGCGTTCAGAGCATCAAAATTAGCTAGAATTGACTACTCATACTACTATGTTTGGGGTCCAGACGGCGAAATGGTCGACGTTCGTCGAGAGGGGAATTAAATCAGTGGTTACTATTCACAACTTAAGTTGTGGGCCCTGCTTCTTCTTCACTGTTTTGCGGAAGATCCGACCGTCGGATCGAAAACATGTGAATATCAATCTTTCTTGTTTCGACGAGACGGTAGCACTAGTGATCTCAGATTTTCGAGATCAGGCTCTGATCAAAAGTCGGTATTTTCGGGCCACAATTGCTCTACTAATAATTCATTTTTGCCATTTAAATAACCCAGAAAATTATTTAAACTTAAATTTTGGATTTCAAAAATCACGGTTACTACACAAGAGCTGGTCCTGATGAAAGCTCCTCGCCACCAAATGGGTCACTAAGGTCCGCAGTTCCCCCAGTTCGGCGGATACCGCCTGTCCAGGCTCCACAGGGGGAGTGGGGATACCCTCGGCGGAAAAACGACGCCGGGGCGACATCCTGCCACAAGAAACCACAAATTAGAAACAAATCCCCACACGACCCAATCTAGCGAAAGTCAAAGACATCCCCCAATTTCTGTAACTTTATGTTGTCTGCAGCCAACATAACTGTCCAACAGAAATAAGATATGTCGATCCCTCTTCCCTCACAGGAAGATTCAAATAATAAATCACTGACTTTTGCAAAATATCACGCCACTCACGCCCTATCATCCTAGGGTCTGCCCAAAAGCCTAGGGTTTCCTAAGTCCCAACTGACCTATCCCTAAGCTCTGATACCACCTAATCTGTCACGCCCCGGGTGTAAACCAGAACCCGGGCCCGTCTACAGATCCGCCGTGCACACGGTATTTCCCGCGTACACGAAGCGTCGGTAACCTGCTCAGATATAAGAGATAATAATAAAAGAGCATAAAATCAGAGCTGACTAAAAACTACAACATCTCAGACCAAAGCTGGAAATAAGTAAAGATCAACTGTAAATAAATATATGTACTCTCCCAGCTCACCACAAATATACAATCAGCTGGCTAAAGCCAGACCCAAAAGAGAGTACAATAAAAACTGTCTGAGAAGATAGGGGTACAACAAAAGTCCAGCTAGCCACTGTCGGGTGGACTCTCTATCTAGTCCGCCATCCTCTTACCTCGATCTGTTACTGACGACCCAGCAACCCCCGCAGAAGACTCTGCAAAACAAAGGGAGAAACAAAGAAGAAGACTATGGGGGTGAGAACTACTATAGAAACAGTAGCCTCCCCTAGTGGGTTAAGCCTCAACTCTGACATGCCCACTAGGTCTACCAGAGGCAAAAGAAAAGGAATAAGGTGGTAAGCTAATAAAACTGCCGATAAAGGAAAGCTACCACTAACATGCCTCTAAATGTCAAGCTAATAAGAATAGCTAAAAGTATGCATCAGTATCTAAAAGCCTGCTTAAATAACCCAATCCTACCACCAGTAGACATTTAGAGGCATGTTAGTGGTAGCTTTCCTTTATCGGCAGTTTTATTAGCTTACCACCTTATTCATTTTCTTTTGCCTCTGGTAGACCTAGTGGGCATGTCAGAGTTGAGGCTTAACCCATTAGGGGAGGCTACTGTTTCTATAGTAGTTCTCACCCCCATAGTCTTCTTCTTTGTTTCTCCCTTAGTTTTGCAGAGTCTTCTGCGGGGGTTGCTGGGTCGTCAGTAACAGATTGAGGTAAGAGTCCACCCGACAGTGGCTAGCTGGACTTTTGTTGTACCCCTATCTTCTCAGACAGTTTTTATTGTACTCTCTTTTGGGTCTGGCTTTAGCCAGCTGATTGTATATTTGTGGTGAGCTGGGAGAGTACTTATATTTATTTACAATTGATCTTTACTTATTTCCAGCTTTGATCTGAGATGTTGTAGTTTTTAGTTCAGCTCTGATTTTATGCTCTTTTATTATTTTTTCTTATATCTGAGCAGGTTACCGACGCTTCGTGTACTCGGGAAATACCGTGTGCACGGCGGATCTGTAAACGGGCCCGGGTTCTGGTTTACACCCGGGGCGTGACAGATTAGGTGGTATCAGGGCTTAGGGATAGGTCAGTTGGGACTTAGGAAACCCTAGGCTTTTGGGCAGACCCTAGGATGGTAGGGTGTGAGTGGCGTGATATTTTGCGAAAGTCAGTGATTTATTATTTGACTCTTCCTGTGAGGGAAGAGGGATCGACATATCTTATTTCTGTTGGACAGTTATATTGGCTGTAGACAACATAAAGTTACAGAAATTGGGGGATGTCTTTGACTTTCGCTAGATTGGGTCGTGTGGGGATTTGTTTCTGATTTGTGGTTTCTTGTGGCAGGATGTCGCCCCGGCGTCGTTTTTCCGCCGAGGGTACCCCCACTCCCCCTGTAGAGCCTGGACAAGCGGTATCCGCCGAGCTGGGGGAACTGCGGGCCTTAGTGACCCATTTGGTGGCGAGGAGCTTTCATCAGGACCAGCTCTTGGAGCAGCTGTTGGTTCAGGGCGGTGATTCGGCAGTCGGAGTGAGGGCTAGGGCTTCAGAGCAGCGTTTACAGAGGAAACGCCCAGCCCCGGATGTTGATGGACAGTCCAGTTCCCGGAGACGACTATTTACGGGGCATCAGTTTATTTGTGATATTCTGAATGGTCATCCAGAACGGGGGTACAATCATTTTAGAATGACGACAACTACATTCATTGCTCTCCGCGATGATCTTGTTGGAAAGGGCCTTTTAATTGACACATGGAATATGACTGTTGACGAACAGTTGGCAATTTTTCTATTTTGTATAGGACACGGTGTTGCAAATAGGGTGATCGCTGAAACTTTTCAACATTCGGGGGAAACGATTAGTCGTCATTTTAACAATGTATTTCGGGCCATTATTCAAATAAAAGATGAATACTTAACTATGCCGCAAAGTAATTGTGGAGTGCATCCAAGAATAAGTGAAAATCCGAATTTTCATCCGTTCAAGATAAGGGACAATAACTTTACAGAAGATAATTTGTACATTTCCATTGCTAAATTGGTAATGTACCATGTTGTGACATTAACATATGTAGAATGCAATTGGGGCGGTGGATGGTACGCATATTCCGGTTATTGTAGAAAGGGACAAACAACCACGATTTCAGTGTCGCAAATGATTTACATCGCAAAATATGATGGCTGCTGTTTCCTTTGATCATATTTTCTTTTATGTATGCACCGGTTGGGAAGGATCTGCCGCTGATATGCGGGTACTCAGATGGGCCTGTGAAAGTGGAGGTTTTACTGTTCCTGAATGTATTATTTAAAGAGAAATTTTTTATTGTTTTCTTCATTATTATTGGTTTAATTTATTTATTACAAGTTGTATATCATTCTGTTATATATACAGGAAAATATTATCTGGTCGATTCCGGATACGCGAATACCGATCGATTTCTGGCGCCGTATAGAGGCGAGCGTTACCATCTGAGTCAATATGATAGTAACACACGTGGTCGTATACATCGTTCGCCGCGGGACTTGTATAATCATCGGCACGCCCAATTAAGAAATGTGGTAGAGAAGACCTTTGGAATTTTAAAGAAGCAATTCAAAATATTAACTATTGCTACACCGTTTCCTTATAGAGTGCAGTGTCACATTGCTATGGCATGTTGTGTGATCCACAATTTTATTCGACGGCAACAAGGAAATGATAGATATTTTAACGAAGCAGTAGACCCAGAGCCTCCAGAGGATGAAGTGGAAGTGACGACTACAAATTCTAGTACATCAGAGTCACGGCGGGGAGACGACATTCGCACACGTATTACCGATGAGTTGTGGAATAATAGAAGTTAGATAAATCATTGAAACTGACTATAAGTTTATAAAAATTAGAATTACTGGTGTAATATTATGTTAGTCAGCTTGTTAAATAGTTTATTTTGTTTATATGTAATGTTAATTGGACTGTTAATTAAAAATTCGTGTTTTTTTGGGTATGATGTAATTTGAATTATTATTGTGAGATCGTTATTGTTTGATGGTAATTTATATCTTTTTTGGCACACACTTTTTTATAATATTGTATATTTAAGTATTGTATAAATATGGACTTATATTTTATGCTAATTAAAAGTCGCTATTTGATCATGTTAATGTCTGATAGTTGTTTTACTGAATGATTTTGTAAAACTATTTAATTTAAGAATGTATTGAGCAACATTAAATAAAATTATAAATCTTCAGTATGTATTGTTCATTTTTTAAATAATATTATTGAATTTTTAAAATTTTACCTTTGCAGTCAAATAATATTTTAATTTTTGGATAATATTAATATTTTTTTTAGAATAATAAAAATTAAATATAATTTTATATAGTATCTAATTAATTAAATATTATATATAAGATTTGTTACAATTAAAAAGTTATAATACAATCTTTAATTATCAAATTTAATACCTTACTAAAAGCAAGGGTAAAATCGTCATTTAACACAAAAGTCAACTCTCTATTCCTCTTATTCTTCAATCACTACCGAACACTAATTTTCTTATATCTGGTACTAACCTAATTCCCAACAAAATACAAATTCACATTATACCTAACTTATACCTAACTTTATACTTATGTGACTCCCCCAATAGTCCCACATCGGATGTGGATGGAATTGTGATTGGGTTTATATGAGACGTGTACACTTGTAATAATAACTGGGCTTAAGCATTTTGGGGTGTGGTTTGGACCAAACAGGTTATTATTGCTAGTGGGCCGGGTCGTTATATTTGGTATCAGAGCCAATAACCAGCCGGAAGTGTGTGGCTAGTCTCGGCTGAGTCTGGGTCTATATGATAGGGCTAGCGAGACGAGTCTCACATCGCCTGGTGATCTTGGGTTGCTGTGTGTGTGTTTGGGCTGACGAGGACGTCAGGCCTAAACGGGGGGAGTTTGTGACGCCCCCAATTGTCCCACATCGGATGTGGATGGAATTGTGATTGGGTTTATATGAGACACGGACACTAGTAATAATAACTGGGCTTAAGCATTTTGGGTTGTGGTTTGGGCCCAACTGGTTATTATTGCTAGTGGGCCGGGTCGTTATAACTTATCCCTGGTACTACTAATTCTCTCTTATACACGAACCAAACGAAGCCTTAAGGATTTGGTTAAATTTGTAGTTGAATCCTAATTGGATTAAAATTAATATTTAATTAAATTAAGATTAATATTTAAATATTAATTAGAAAAAATTTATTTAGATTAGAATTTTGATAACTTATGATGTAAGCTATAAATATAAATATAACATAGGTGCTATTATTTTGGTGGTTTTGATAGAGTTTAGCTATCTATCTATACCTATCTATACATCTATACATCTATATGATTTCTCCTAATTAAATCCGATGTGGCATCATTTTCTTAATTTGAGGGTAATGGGACTTATTATTTTTAATATTTTATTTTTTAAAAATATTTTCTCTCTCCAACTCTCTTGCTTCCTGAAGCATCTCTTTCTCTCCCCCAGGCCCTTTCCACACGGAATTTAATTCTATTTTTTGTAAAACACTTTTCTACTTTCTCCTCTCCTCTCTATCCTAAAGTGTCTCTTTCTTTCTTACACTCTTCACCTCCCCTCATTCCCCTCATTAATTTCTTTCTCATGTCTTCACCTCCTCTCACTACTAATTCTCTCTTATACACGAACCAAACGAAGCCTTAAGGATTTGGTTAAATTTGTAGTTGAATCCTAATTGGATTAAAATTAATATTTAATTAAATTAAGATTAATATTTAAATATTAATTAGAAAAAATTTATTTAGATTAGAATTTTGATAACTTATGATGTAAGCTATAAATATAAATATAACATAGGTGCTATTATTTTGGTGGTTTTGATAGAGTTTAGCTATCTATCTATACCTATCTATACATCTATACATCTATATGATTTCTCCTAATTAAATCCGATGTGGCATCATTTTCTTAATTTGAGGGTAATGGGACTTATTATTTTTAATATTTTATTTTTTAAAAATATTTTCTCTCTCCAACTCTCTTGCTTCCTGAAGCATCTCTTTCTCTCCCCCAGGCCCTTTCCACACGGAATTTAATTCTATTTTTTGTAAAACACTTTTCTACTTTCTCCTCTCCTCTCTATCCTAAAGTGTCTCTTTCTTTCTTACACTCTTCACCTCCCCTCATTCCCCTCATTAATTTCTTTCTCATGTCTTCACCTCCTCTCATTAATTTCTTTCTACAACTTATACCCCCATCACCTCTCCTCATGTCTTTCCAAAACGTGCGCCCCCTCACTTTTCCTCATCTCCTATTCATTATATGCCCCATCACCTACCATCTTTTATCTCCTATTCATTATATGCCCCATCACCTACCCTCTTTTGTGTTTTCCTATGAGAGAGTGTTTGTGTGTGTGAAGAGTTAGGGAGAATCTTATAGGTGACATGATATGATATTACGAGAGAGAGAGGGAGAGGGAGAGGGAGAATCGTGATGTGGATGTGGGAAGGATGAGCAACGCGCGTGTTACGGACGGTGGCGAGGATCCTTCGGCACGTGTGAACCCCCGGCATGTAACGGTATTCACTTCACTCTGCTCGCACAGTTAAATCCAATCCTTCAAAAAATGAAATTTTTATTATAAACACAGGCAATAGTGTTTTTCTTTTTCTCTTTTTGTATTTTTCACGTTGATTATATATCATTTAGATTTAATGCTATTTTTTTATTCTTAATAAAATTTTCTATATTAAATAGTTTTGATGAATTTGCATATTTAATATTTATTTTTTCTAACTAACATATATGATCTAAAAAAAATTATAAAAAAATATTTTAATAAAATCTACACGCTGCATCGTGCGGGTAACTACACTAGTATATATATGATTTCTCTTATTTTTGCCACGTGTTATCATTTTCTTCATTGAAAGCGCACATCCCATTATATACACTCTTCATCTCCACTCATTAATTTTTTCCTACAACTTACACCCATCACCTTCCCTCATGTCTTTCTAAAACGTACGCCACCTCACTTTCCCTCATCTCCTACTCATTATATACCCACTCACCTACCCTCTTTTGCGTTTTCCCATGAGAGAGTGTTTGTGTGTGTGGAGAGAGTTGGAGAAAGTCTTATATGTGATATGATATGATCATACGAGAGAGAGAGAGGGGGGGATAGGGAGAGGAAGAATCGTGACATGGACGTGAAAAGGATGATCCACGCACGTGTCACGAACGGTGACGAGGATCCTTCGGCACGTGTGAATCCCGGCATGAAACGGTACTCACTCCACTCTACTCGCACAGTTAAATTCATCCTTCAAAAAATTGATAAAAAAATTTATTTGTACGAAATCTTTATTATAAACACAGGCAATAGTGTTTTTTTTCCTCTTTTTTTTTTTTATTTTTCATGTTGATTACATATCATTTAGATTTAATTCTGTTTTTTTATTCTCAACAAAATTTTCTATATTAAATAATTTTGATGAGTTTGCATATTTAATACTTATTTTTTGTAACTATCATATATGATCTAAAAAAAATTATGAAAAAATATTTTAATAAAATCTACCCGCTGCATTGCGCGGGTAACTACACTAGTACACATATGATAGGACCAAAATGTCAATGATTTTGAATGCACCTAGTGTATAGGTGTGTTCAAAGAAGAGAGAGAGATTCTGGAGTCGAAACTACTCTGTGCAGAATAGGAGTCGCATATAATTTTTCTCTTAGTTAATAAATTTTATTTCATTCGTTTTTTTTTTTTTTTTCTTTTGTGGTGTCGATTCTAGTTATTATTGAAAAGACGAATTTATGGTAAAAGTTTGATTTGACATTTTTGTTGCAAAATCTCAATATTAAGCGGTATTTAAGCGGATTGCGGATTCACAAAATTTAGTACTGAAACAAGTACGAGTGTCACGCCCCGAGTTTCGAAAAGCAGGCTAAATTTTTCCTTTTTTAAATATCAGAGTTAAAAGCAATCCAGAGCATGAGCAGATCGCCACATGTATAGAAAATTCTCAATCCCCTTGGACTGAGCTTTTTTTATACATGCACGGGTAAGCACTTACAGCCAATATCAGAGTAGTCTAAACTACGCATCCAACTATACAAATAACTAACTAATTTAAAACATTATTACATTTAACCTTTACATAAATACATGGTTTGTGGAAAATAAAGTAACGGCGACAAATGGGTCAGTGTTATCACGACAGCCTCACCAACACATCCCGACATCTCACCACCCGACAGACCTGAAATGGTGTTCACCCAAGGGGTGTGAGATACAACATACAATGTATCCCAGTGGGCACGACGGGCCGAGAAATCGCTAATCGTACCTACTGGCATACAATAATTAGCGGATAGTAATAGACCAGTAGGTAAGGCAGGTATAACCAACAGATAACTGTAAACAAGGCTAAACATGTATATGGATACAACAATACAGGGCTAAGCATGCTGATTGAGATCTAGTCATGATACTAAGCATGTATGCAAAACAGATATGTAAATAAATACCAATGTACCCAACCGTTGCTGCTGTTTTGGTCGCTGGACCTCAGGCGCAGATATCAAAGCAGAACCAACCACAACCATACTGGATTCCACCTAGCTGAGCTGAACAGCAACCCCGTACCATTGATATAGCCGTGAGGATCCTCGTACCTAACGATACAGCCGAGAGTTTTCTCATATCGGTACAGCCGAGGGGCTCCCCGTACCCAGTGATACGACAAGAGGGGATTGCTCACGGGTCAACCAGACCCTCTACCGGTAAAGAACGCAATGTGGGGGATCATTCCCACAGCGTACGCGAGTGAACAGCAGGTGCACAACGATCACAATACTGATGCTCTGAGCTCACGGTCCACAGACCGGACAAATCGACACTAAGCTGGAAATCCCAATGGGGATGCAATAACCCAAACCTGTGCAGTACTAAATGCAAGATGTACTAGCTATCTGAATATGTGAATGGCTAATCATACACATGGCATATGTCCAGATAAAAGCATAGCATGATGAATGACTAGGTATAAACTGATAGCTACCTAATCTCCAATCAAGCATGGCAAATGTCCATATGCAAACAGGTATACTAAAAGCATGAGTATAAATAATGGCAAAGGCTCAGGGATATAATCTGGGCTACCACAAGAACAGGGGTCCGACCAATTAAGGTACCCCAGAGGGCAGAAGAGATAAAGTCCGGACCGAAGATAAATCCACCTGTATGTAGGCGGACCAACGACTCCAATAGAAGGCTCGTGGGCCGGAGTCAGACTGCAAAGACCTGAGTCATGAACATTGATCAGGAATGACTCACACATACCCAAATCCACAGACTCACTATGCACAAAAAGCTTAAACCTGGATCTTTTCCAGATTTCCGCTCAATGAAAGCCGTTAGATTCTCAACAAAGGTTTAGAGATCATGGGCACACAGCTCGAGACAGCACGTGATGTAACAATTGTATTTAGACCCCTAGGGTTTCGTAAAATTGTACTTTTTCATGCATATTAGAGACTTTTCACTCGTAACAATTTTCAAAGCATTTTTAAATCGAACCGAGGCTACCAGCAGGTGAGCCTCAACACTTTGAACACCGTGCTCACCATTTGGAAGCAGCGCGAAACCCGGGGAAAACTTCGGGCCATTTTTTACATAGGCAACCTAAGATATTTTGTATTTTTTAAACTTTTACTCGACCATCTGCCAATCTGAGGCAAGCATCCTGTTCAGGAGGTCAAAGAGACCCAGAGGCTCACAATTGCGGAGCCGCAAAGCCATTAGAATAGCCTATGGACCCATAGTAACCATCCAAGGGCTTGGCACACAAGTTCTCAAAATCCCTTCAGTTTCAGTTTGAACTGAGGTGAGCATCAAGCTCAGGAGATGTCACAGAGACTAGGGCTCACTTTCTTGATGCTACAGCACTGTTGGAACACTCTCAAACCATCCTACATTAACATAGAGCTTAACTTGACCCAACTTTCTTTCCACTCAGTCATTTTGCAAAATCACTTGAGCATCATGCTCCAAAGGCTGAGAGAAGAAGAATGCTCACTGTCAGAGGGTCGCAAGTTGGCCGGAGAAGCCTCCGGTGCAAGCTCGGCCAAGGCTTGAGCACCCAACAATGGCACCCAACAGAACCTTTGTTCTGGAGGCCATCTGAGGCAAGCACCAGCCTCTAGGGTACAAGGGCACCTCTATGTTTGCGGCTAGGTCAAGAAAAAGGTACGCGGTGGCCAGAGCTAGGCGGCGCGGCCACGGTTGGAGCTTTGGGTTCGGGCAATCACAGAGCATGGGTTCCTAGGTGCAGCCAACAGCACCATAAGCTTTCTATAGAAGCTTTGGGAGATTCTGGACTTGTCCCCACCGCCGGCGATGGCCAGATGGCCGGCCGCCATTAATGGCCAAGCTTGGGGCCTTTAATGGCAACTTTTCAACCAATGGGTTTTAGGTGCAAAGGATAGCACCATTAGCTTCCTAGCAAGGTTTTATGAAGGTCTGGGCTTGACCCCGCCATCGGCGATGGCCGGATGACCGGCCGCCATTAATGGCCTCAAGCTCGGGCCATCCATGGCCGGTCCCACTCCGGGCTGCATGGGTTGCATGCAAGGGTACTCACAGGTTCCTCTCGCCAACAGGAAGCTTACTAAGCATGTGGTCGGTGGTGGGAGGCGGCGCCGACGCCGGAGCTACAAGCTCGGCCATGGCTTCATCTTCCCAAAACTAGGGCTTGATGCCGCGCCTCCCACAGTGCACCAAACTTCACCAAATTTGGTGGAGATGGTCTAGAGGTCCAGCAGAAGCTTCCCATCATTTTATTTTTCGTCCAAAACCGCCAGAAGCAGAGATAGCTCTAGGTAGAGCTAGGTTGGTTTTCCGGCAGTGCAACTTGACCGCCGGCCAACCGGAGCTTTTCCCATTTCGTGGGTGGGCTGGAAAGAGTCCTCAGGTCATAAGGAAGACACTTCCAAAGGTCTCGGGTCCAAACAACCAAGGGATAACCGGATCTCACCTTGGCCGAAGTTGGAGAAGAAGGATGAAGCTAGTTTGCACCTCCCTGCGTCGCACGCGCCTTGGCTCTTTCTGGTGCGCTCACAGGAGGTAGATGAGCCTACCAAAAAGCAGAGAGCGCGGCTTGAGGTTCCCTGGTGCACTCTCCTCCTTCCTTGCCCGAGGCTCGGTTTCCTCTGATGGGGTGCGACTCCTTGGCTACCCAGGGCTGAGGGAAAGGCGGTTTCTCCTTCTCGGATGCATGCCAAGGGTTAAAGAACCCCTCGGATGCTGTAACTCCCCCCACAAGGAAACCAAGAGCCACCAAATATTTAATGTGTATTTTGTAACAATTTGCTCTTGGGTCCCTGCACTAACACCCTCTAACCCCAAGGTCCTTGCCGTGGATCACATTTGGATCCAAAACCCTCTCCAAGAAATCCCAATCCATTTGGTACATAAAATATAGGGCTTTTTGCAAAAATACCCTCTTTTTCGATGTATTTCACATATTTCGAGGCACACGAGTCGTCGAAATGAAAAACGGACTTCACCATGACGTCGGGCTCGACGAAACCTATCAGGTAGCATATTTAGTTTCTCAATTTAGTGCCCCTAAAATTATTCGGTCTATTTAATACAGTAAATTTATACTGTACGACACGCATCCCGATGCTTCAGAGCCGTCAAACACGAATTTCGTCAGCGTCATTGCGCTCAGAACGATGAAGCGGTTAAAAATGACTATCTGGATCGATAGGTTCGGACTCTAGACAGTGAATCGGCCAACGTTGGTCGGCGGGGATTTAAAACAGGAATTATTATTCACAACTTAAGTTGTGGGCCCCACTTATTCTTCGCTGTTTTCGAGACGATCGGACTGTCGGATCAAAAATTTATTTATATCATTTTTACTCGATTCGACCTGACGGTCGCACAGGCGATCTCAGATTTTCAAGATCAGACTCCGATCCGAAAGGCAAGAAATAGTGCTATGAAAATTATGTAGTTTGCACATCGTTTTTCGACCACTTAGATTTATTTTTACATTTCCTTCTTCACATTCACATTTGAATTCCTCCAATTCAAATTGAATTTCTCAGGTACTACAATGAGATTTCCGACAAAAATAAACTAATTACTTATCTTCCAATTTTCTATAAATTAGTATATTTGATGATAATTTTATTGGTTAAAAAATAATATGAATGCCATGTTAATTAAGTGATTATTAAACCTCCGTATGCATTAAAGGCATGGATTAGAGCTAATTATTTAACAACACAGGTGTTTAATTAAATATATATCGTTTTTGAGTAAAAGGAATTTCCTGATGCCAAGTTTCTTCTTGTTATCTTTCTGTTGATGAATTAGATATCAGATAATGAATGTGCCAAATTAACATATGTTTTTGAAAGCTCAGGTGTAGTATACTTAAAAAAAAAAAAAAAAAAAAAAAAAAAAAAGACCAAAGAGACGCTCTAATGAAATTAACCCTTGGGCTATCCCACCCTTTGGTACTTCATAAACTAAATATGCATTGAGATCTCTCTCTCTAGCTCTCACAAAATAACACTTTAAATGATAATAATAATAATAATAAAAAGAACACTTTTTAGTGATCATTTGGATCCAAATTCATAGATTAAAGCTTACTCAATCTGAATTTTTAAGCATGAGTTAAATAATGGTTATAATAATAGAATTATATTTGACAAAGACTCTTGACCCACTAGTTTTGACCCTCAATTTTCTTTTTTCCTTTTCCTTTTCTTTTAAATATTTGTTCTCTTTATTTTGTTTTACTTTTCTTTCAATACTCTCAATAACGTGAAATAATTTACTGGATAAGTGCTCAATTCTACAGATAAGGTGATCAAAATTTTTAAATATAAATGTAAATATAAAAAAATATCTTAGCAGCCAACCATTACTATATATATATATATATATATATATATATATATATATATATATATATATAACATAAAAAAGAAGTTCACAAAAAAAACTACTTTTGGAAACATGGTGGTTTTTATACTATCAAATAGTTTTTTATGCTGGAACTTCGGAATCGATAATCGTTTTCGTTATACTTGATCTAGAGTATTTGAAATATTTAAAAAATAAATTTCATATTTTTTTCATAACATTTATCTAATGATCAAAAAATATAAAATTAATAATTTCAATGATAGTGGTGAACCACACTATAAAATAATTATCATACAGTGGTGACTTTAGTCGCTACCGAATATATAAAATGTATTGGTGGCGACAAATATTTGCCACCAAAATTTAGTTTAAGATGGCAAATATTTGTCGTAACTGAAGATGTCATTTGTTGGCAATATTAGTAGCTACCAAATATGATATTTTGGTAGCAACTATTTTTCCACACCTAATATCATATTTGGTTCGATATATTCGTTAGTGTTATTTATTATCACCATTAGTATACTATACATTAATATGAATATATTATTTTATTAAAAATAAATAATTTAACAAAATAACAAAAATAATAAATAAAAAGATATTGAAACGAAATTCCAACAAACCAAATCACTTCAAAATAATGTCGCACATTAGTTTCTCTAACAATTTATTAAGTTGTCAGTCCCAAATATTAGTTCAATAAAGAGAAAAAATTAAAATAGGTTAGTCATAGAAAATAAAAATATATTCAAAATTTTAGTTGACTAGTGCAGTGTAATACCCAATAATTTCATATCAGATGAGAATGAAGTTGTAATTGTGCACAATTAATTTTAGTTTGAAAATTTAATTTTGGTAAAATTAATTGTGTACAAATTATTTTTGGCCAACAAGCAATTTCTAAACTCCAATTAAAAATTTAATATATATATATATATATATAAAATAGAAAGTAAGATACTAATCTACTCTCACCAGTCCTACGATCAGGAAAGGGCCTCTTCCATTATCTCTTCCAACCGGGTCTGCTCCTCTCCGATCGTACCGCCTTTCACATAAACAAGAAGGCGATGAATCGTTCACCGCCTCTAATACAATGTAGGACGCGGTGAGTGGTTCACTGCCTTTAACTTGTTTTCTAAACCAAAATTGTTTCCTAAGTCAAAAAAATTAGAATTTGTACAAGATAGTTCACACAATTAAAATTTAAACCAAAAACTAAATAACAATAAGACTTAACCACAACAATTAAAATTTAAATATAAAACTTATCCATAATAAAAAATTACCGATGAGCAACAAATAAAGATCAACATCACAAAAATTTCAATAATACAAACTTTTATAAATATACGAATAATAACTTGAATGGTCTAAAACTTAAAATTGAGCTCGTCCTCTCCTTCGACGTCTCGATTGCTGCCAACTGATCAATATCCTCGATGGCTGCCAACTGATCAATATCCTTGATAATAGCGCCCTAATCATGCTCAGAAATCTCTGGGTCTCCTGTGGCTACGATGATGACGAGGTATGACGACGTGAATATGTTGAAGCAAAATAAGTCCGTGATACTAGCGGCGGGAGCGACTCTCAAGTGGAAGAAACGTCGTAGGGGCCGGAATAGAAGGAGATAGAGATAGTGACACCTGATAAGGTTCAATAATGAAAGAAATTAAATTACAATTTTAGTGATAAAATAGTTAGATAATTCGAACTTAAATACTTATTTAGAAAGTTCTACTGATATGAAGATACCTGACGACTCGATGTCGATGCGTGAGCATAATCTTGACCTCCAGAATCTCTGACAGTAGGTAGAATATGTATATTTTCTAATAACTTATAAATATGCGAACATATACCTGTCATAGTCTCTAATATCGTCGAAATCATGGGAGGATCATTAATTAACTAGCGTATACTATAATTCGTCTATTGTAGAGCGTCGACATGCATTTTAAAATACAAATTAAATTTGTATTAATTATACAAAATATGTTAAATCTTTATATATAAATTATTATATCAGTGCTTTCTCGATATGCCCACGAGGCTGGAAAGTCATCCGAAATTGCTGTACTAGATGATATATCTATCTCATTGTTTTCGTCCAATACCAAAATTTAGCTTTTACTTCGGAAATTTCTAAACTGTAATTAATAATTTAAAATATTGATAAAATATTCAGAATATATATATATATATATATATATATATATATATATATATATATATATATATATATATATATATAGGCTAGAATACTATCGATGGCACCAAGTCATTGGTGCTATCAAGTTTTTAGCCTTTGGATTAAAAAATGTGTGGTTAATATGATAGTGATCCCCTAGGGTTTACTAGGTGGTTGGTTGAATAGTAAAAATCTTAGGGGACAACTATAATCCCAACCGCATATTTTTTCATCCAACGACAGAAAACTTGATAGCACCAATTGTTTGGTGCTATCGATAGTATTCTAGCCGAACTATATATATATATATATATATATATATATATATATATATATATAATAAATAGAAAGAAAGATACTAACCTGCTCTCACCAGTCGTACGAGCAGGAAAGAGCCTCTTCCCATGTCTCTTCCACCCAGGCCTGCTCTTCTCCGGCTGCACCATGTCGATCGTCTACGCGGATATCGGCGGTGAACGAAGGATAGGGTCAGTGTTGCTCCTTGGTCGCGCTTATGCTCGCTCCACCGCCTGAATTTCCATCTCCATCTCTAACCCTTCCGTCTCCGACTCATTCTCCTTCTCTTTCTTCGTGGCAGCAGCCGCAGCAGCGCGATGTAATTTGGTACCCATCCCCACAATGAGGAGATCGGTGAAGACATAGGATCCGGTAAGATACAGACAAAGCCTTCCGAACGAACGGATTGGCCAAGTAGGCCAAATCACGACATGGATTAGTACCAGACGAATTATCTCCCTCCATATGATACTCTGGATCGCGCTCCTCCGAGTCACCATCTCTGAAGAGAGCGGGAGGAAGAGAGAGGGGTAGAGAGAAGGGGAAGGAGTCACCATCTCTGAAAAGAGCGGGAGGAGGAGAGGGTAGAGAGAAGCGGAAGGAGAAGGAGAAGGAGAGAGAGTGAACTTATAATTGTTATTAATAAAAAAAGAATCGAATTTTGTAATATTTGACCGGATTGGCCACCCTCATGATAATAGAGCAGGGGTGTTTAGCATGACGGCCGTATGTTTAGTGTTTATCATAATATCCGGAGGAGGGGCAACTTAAGTGTTTTTGGATTTTTTTTTTTATTATTTTTTTTTTTGGATTTAACTACTTCTTTTTCAGCTGTATTCTTCATTGTATCTTGTGTTTACTAAATCACCCGCCCCTCTCTCTCTCATGTGCTCCCTAAAAAATATTATAATTTGCAAAATATTCTTATATAAAATTTATTTATTAAACTAAACCTCCTTTCGCCATATCAACGCCACGTTGGAAAAACGTTCAGAAGGCGGTGAATCATTCACCGCCTTCACAATAATCCTGTAAGGCGTGACTCAGTCACCGCCTTTAAATCAATGAAGAAGGCAATGAACGATTCACCATCTTTAACCCCTTTGTCTTAAACCTCTTAAAGGTGGTGAATCGTTAACTGTCTTTAAGTCAATAAAGAAAGCGGTGGACGATTCACCCCCTTTAAGTCAATTTGGAGGGCGGTGAACGATTCACCGCCTTTCACATAAACAAGAAGGCGGTGTCTCGTTCACCGCCTATAATACTATGCAGAATGTGGTGAATGATTGACCGCCTTTATCCTGTTTACTAAACTAGGATTTTTTCCTAAGTAAAAAAAAACTAGAATTTGTACAAAAAAGTTCACAACAATCAAAATTTAAACCAAAAGCTAAACAACAATAAGACTTAATCATAACAATCAAAATTTAAATATAAAACTTATCTACAAAAAAAATTACCGATCAGCAACAAATAAAGATCAACTTTTTATAAATATATGAATAGTAACATGAATGATCTAAAACTCAAAATTGAGCTCGTCTTCTCCTTCGATGTCCTCGGCCACGCCCGTGTACACGCCCACGCCCACGCCCACGCCCACGCCCACGCCCACGAGGAACAGCAAACTCAATAATAGGTATATTATTAAGAGGCTCAATGACTGCCAACTTATCAATATCCTCGATAATAGCACTCTCATCATACTCATCATACTCAGGAATCTCCTGGATCTCCTGTTGCTGCGAAGATAACGAGGTATGACGACGTGAATACGTCGAAACAAAATAAGTTCGAGATAATGGTGGCGGGAGCAACTTTCAAGTGGAAGGAAATATAGAAAGCAGAAGTTAAGAAAAAGAGCTACGTTTAGAAACATGGTGGTTTCATACTATCAAGTAGTTTTTTATGCTGGAATTTCGGAATCGATAATCGTTTTCGTTATACTTGATCTAAAGTATTTGAAATATTTAAAAAATAAATTTTATAATTTTTTTATGTTATTTATCTAATGATCGAAAAAATATAAAATTAATAATTTTAATGATAGTAGTGAACCACACTACAAAATAATTGTCATACAAAATAATTGTCATACAGTGGTGACTTGAGTCGCTACCGAATATATAAAATGTATTGGTGGCGACAAATATTTGCCACCAAATTTAGTTTTAGATGACAAATATTTATCGCCACTGAAGATACCATTTGGTGGCAAATATTAGTCGCTACCAAATATGATATTTTGGTAGCAATTATTTGTCGACACCTAATATCATATTTGGTTCAATGTACTCGTTAGTGTTATTTATTGCCACCATTCATATACAATATATTAATATGAATATATTATTTAATTGAAACTAAATAATTTAACGAAATAATAAAAATGATAAATAAAAAGATATTGAAACAAAACTCCAATAAATCAAATCATTTCAAAACAATGTCACACATTAGTTTCTCCAACAATTTATTAAGTTGTCAACCCGAAATATTAATTCAATACAAAGAAAAATTTAAAATATGTTAGTCATAGAAAATAAAAATATATTCGAAATTATAGTTGACTGGTGCAGTGTGCACCTTCATGATGATAGGGCAGGGGTGTTCGATTTGGTGAAGAATCGAGTTTGCTAGTATTTGATCGGACTGGCCACCTTCATGATGATAGGGCAGGGGTGTTTAGCATGATGACCGTATGTTTAGCGTTTATCATGATATGCGGAGTAGGGGCAACTTAATTTTTTTTCCTTTTTTGGATTTAAATTCCTTCTGTCTTGTGTTTACTCTCATAAGTAAAATCACCCGCCCTCTCTTTCTCTCTCATGTGCTCCCTAAAAAATATTATAATTTACGAAATAATCCTATATAAAATTTATTTATAAAACTAACCTTTTTTTCGCCATATCAGCCCCACGTTGGAATAACGCTCGGAAGGCGGTGAACAGAAGGCGGTGAATCATTCACCGCCTTCATAATAACCCTGTAACGTGGTGAATCGGTCACCGCCTTTAAGTCAATAACGAAGGCGATGAACGATTCACCGTCTTTAAAGCCTTTGCCCTAAACCTCTTAAAGGCGGTGAATTGTTCACTGCCTTTAAGTCAATAAAGAAAGTGGTAAACAATTCACCGTTTTTAAGTCAATATAGAAGGTGGTAAATGATTCACTGCCTTTCACATAAACAAGAAGGCGGTGAATCGTTCACCGTCTCTAATACAATGCAGGACGCGGTGAATGGTTCTCCGCTTTTTTCCTGTATACTAAACTAGAATTTTTTCAAAGTAAAAAAAACTAGAATTTATACAAGAAAATTCACAACAATTAAAATTTAAACCAAAAGCTAACAACAATAAGACTTAACCACAACAATCAAAATTTAAATAAAAAACTTATCCACAATAAGAAATTACCGATGAGCAACAAAGAAAGATCAACATCACAAAATTTTTAATAATACAAACTTTTATAAGTATATGAATAGTAATATGAATGATCTCCTTCGACATCATCGGCCACGCCCGCGTCCACGCCCACGCCCACGCCCACGCCCACACCCACACCCACACCCACACCCACACCCACGAGAAACAGCAAGCTCAATAATGGGTATATCATTAAGAGGCTCGATGGCTACCAACATATCAAGATCCTCGATAATAGCGCTCTCATCATGCTCAGGAATCTTTTGGATCTCCAGCGGCTGCGATAATGATGAGGTATGACGACGTGAATACGTCGAAGTAAAATAAGTCCGTGATACTAGCGGCGGGAGCGACTTTGAAGTGGAAGGAAACGTCGTAGGGGCTTGAATAGGAGGAGATGGAAATCGTGGCACTTGATAATATTCGATAATGAAGGATGTCGAATAATGAAAGAAATTAAATTACAGTTTTAGTAATAAAATAGTTAGTTAATTTAAATTTTAAAACTTATTTAAAAATTTATACTGATATGAGCATAATCTCGACCCCAAAATTTCTGACAGTAGGTAGAATATGTATATTTTCTAATATCATATAATATGCGTACATATACCTGTCATAGTCTCTAATATCGTCGAAGTCGTGGGAGGATCATTAACTAACTGGCGTATACTATAATTCGTCTATTATAGAGCGTTGACCTGCATTTTAAAATACAAATTAAATTTATATTAAATATACAAAATATGTTAAATTTTTATATATAAATTATTATGCTAGTGCTCTCTCGATATGACTACGAGGCTGAAAAGTCTCCGGAGGACGCTGTACTAGAGGATATATCCATCTCCTTGTTTTTGTCCAATACCAAAATTAAATTTCAAACTCAAATTATTTGTGTGCAAATTATTTTTGGCCAACAATTGAGCTTACTTCGGCAATTTCTAAACTCTAATTAAAAATTTAAAATATTATATAATATTTAATATATATATATATATATATATATATATATATATATATATATATATATATATATATATATATATAATATATATATATATATATATATATATATATATATATATATAATAAATAGAAAGTAAGATATGGATAGGGTCGGTGTTGCTCCTTAGTCGCGCTCATGCTCGCTCCACCGCCTGCATCTCCATCTCCATCTCTACCCTTTACGTCTCCATCTCCTTCGCCTTCTCCTTCTTCGTGGCTGCAGGCGCAGCAGCGCGATGTGATTTGGTACCCAATCCTCATAATGAGTCCTTAGTCGCGCTCATGCTCGCTCCACCGCCTGCATCTCCATCTCCATCTCTACCCTTTACGTCTCCATCTCCCTCGCCTTCTCCTTCTTCGTGGCTGCAGGCGCAGCAGCGCGACGTGATTTGGTACCCAATCCTCATAATGAGGAGATCGGTGAAGACGTAGGATCCGGTAAGATACAGACAAAGCCTTCCGAATAAACGGATATTGGCCAAGTAGGCCAAATCACGGCATGGATCAATACAAGATGAAGATCGCTCTCCTCCGAGTCACCATCTCCGAAGAGAGCGAGAGGAGGAGAGAGGGGTAGGGAGAAGAAGAAGGAGAATGAGAGAGAGTGTTTGGTAAAAAATCAAATTTGGTAGTATTTGATCGGACTGGCCACCTTCATGATGATAGGGCAGGGGTACCTTCATGATGATAGGGCAGGGGTGGCTATCTTCATGACGATAGGGCAGGGGTGTTTAGCATGACGGTCGTATGTTTAGCGTTTATCATGATATGCTGAGGAGGGGCAACTTAAGTATTTTTAGGGTTTTTTTTTCTTCTTCAAATGTATTATTCATTGTGATTTGTGTTTACTCTCATAAGTAAAATCACCCGCCACCCGCTCTCTCTCTCATGTGCTCCCTCAAAAATATTATAATTTGTGGAATAACCCGATATAAAATTTATTTGTAAATCTAACCCTCATTTCGCCACATCAGTGCCACGTGGGAAAAACGCCCAGAAAGCGGTGAATCATTTACCGCCTTCACAATAACCCTGTAAGGCTTCACCGCCTTTAAGTCAATAACGAAGGCGGTAAACGATTCACCGTCTTTAAGGCTTTGTCCTAAACCTTTTAAAGACGGTGAATCATTCACAGCCTTTAAGTCAATAAAGAAAGCGGTGAACGATTCACCGCCTTTAAGTCAATTTAGAAGGCGGTGAACGATTCACCACCTTTCACATAAACAAGAAGGCGGCGAATCGTTCGCCGCCTCTAATACAATGCAGGACGCGGTAAATGGTTCACCGCCTTTAACCTGTTTACTAAATCAGGATTTTTTCCTAAGTCAAAAAAACTAGAATTTGTATAAGAAGGTTCATAACAATCAAAATTTAAACCAAAAGCTAAACAACAATAAGACTTAACCACAACAATCAAAATTTAAATATAAAACTTATTCACAAAAAGAAATTACCGATGAGCAACAAAGAAAGATCAACATCACAAAAATTTCAATAATACAAACTTTTATAAATATATGAATAGTAATATGAATGATCTAAAATTCAAAATTGAGCTCGTCCTCTCCTTCGACATCTCGGCCACGCCCGCGTCCACGCCCACGCCCACGCCCAGAGAGAATAGCAAGCTCAATAATGGATATATCATTAAGAGGCTCGATCGCTGCCAACTGATCAATATTCTCGATAATAGCGCCCTTATCATGCTCAGAAATCTCTTGGATCTCCTATGGCTACGATGATAACGAGGTATAATCAAAATAGGTCCGTGATACTGGCGACGGGAGCGACTCTCAAGTGGAAGAAAACGTCATAGGGGCCTGAATAGAGATCGTGGCACCTGATAAGGTTAAATAATGAAAGAAATTAAATTACAATTTTTGTGATAAAATAGTTAGTTAATTAGAATTTCAATACTGAATGGAGATTGTGGCACCTGATAAGGTTCGATAATGAAAGAAATTAAATTACAATTTTAGTGATAAAATAGTTAGTTAATTGAAATTTCAATACTTATTTAGAAATTTTTACTGATATTAAGGTATCTGACGACTCGATGTCGATGCATGAGCATAATCTCGGCCCCCAGAATCTATGGAGGTAGGTAGCATATGTACATTTTCTTGTACCTTATAAATATGCGAACATATACCTGTCATAATCTCTAATATCGTCGAAGTCGTGGGAGGATCATTAACTAACTGGCGTATACTATAATTCGTCTATTGTAGAGCGTCGACATGCATTTTAAAATACAAATTAAATTTGTATTAATTATACAAAATATGTTAAATTTTTATATATAAATTATTATACCAGTGCTCTCTCGATATGCCCATGAGGCTGGAAAGTCACCGGAAATCACTGTACTAGAGGATATATCTATCTCCTTGTTTTCATATAATACCAAAATTAAATTTTCAAACTAAAATTAATTATGTGCAAATTATTTTTGACCAACAATTGAGCTTACTTCGGCAATTTCTAAACTCAAATTAAAAATTTAAAATATTGATATAATATTTAAGAATATATATATATATATATATATATATATATATATATAATATATATATATATATATATATATATATATATATATAAAATAAATAGAAAGAAAGATACTAACCCACTCTCAACAGTAGTACGAGCAGGAAAGGGCCTCTTCCATTGTCTCTTCCATCCGAGTCTACTCCTCTCCGGCCGCACCATGTCGATCGTCTACGCGGATATCGGCTGTGAACGAAGGATAGAGTCGATGTTGCTCCTTGGTCGCGCTTATGCTCGCTCCACCACATGCATCTCCATCTCCATCTCTAACCCTTCCATCTCCGCCTCCTTCTCCTTCTTCGTGGCAGCAGGCGCAACAGCGCGACGTGATTTGGTACCCAATCCCCACAACGAGGAGATCGGTGAAGACGTAGAATCCGGTAAGATACAGACAAAGCCTTCCGAATGAACGAATTGGCCAAGTAGGCCAAATCACGGCACGGTATGGATTAGTAGCAGACGAATTATCTCTCTCCATATGATACTCTGGATCGCGCTCCTCCAAGTCACCATCTCTGAAGAGAGCGGGAGGAGGAGAGAGGGGTAGGGAGAAAAAGAAGGAGAATGGGAAGGAGAATGAGAGAAAGTCAACTTATAATTGTTATTAATCAAATAATAGAGTTTGGTGATGAATCGAGTTTTGTAGTATTTGACAGTACTGGCCACCCTCATGATAATAGAGCAGGTTTAGCATTTATCATGATATGCGAAGGAGAGGCAACTTAAGTGTGTTTGGGTTTTTTTTTTGATTTAAATACGTATTTAATTATTAGTTCTTTTTAAGTTGTATTCTTCATTGTATCTTGTGTTTACTCTCGTAAGTAAAATCACCCACCCCCTCTCTCTCTTTCTCTTATACATGTGCTCCCTAAAAAATTTATATAAAATTTATTTGTAAAACTAAACCTCCTTTCGCCACATTAGCGCCACGTTGAAAAAATGCTCAGAAAGCGGTGAATCATTCACCGCATTCACAATAATCCTGTAAGGCGGTTAATCAGTCACCGCCTATAAGTCAATGAAGAAGGTAATGAACGATTCACCAAATATAAATTATAATATAAATTATAAATTATAATATAAAATATAATATAAATTATAATATAAAATATAAAAAATATAATATAAAATATAATTTATTATTTATATTCTTAAAATATAATATAAAATAAAAAATATTATTTTTTTTAACGTAAGATATAATTTATTATTTATAATTAAATTGCTTCAAATATAATATAATAATTAAATTAATTTTTCTATAAAAAAAGCTAAGGGCAAATTAGTATTTTTATAAAAATTCTATCTTCTTTTTCCACTATCCTCTACTATTCCATAATTTTAACCAAACACAATTTTAACTATTCCAAAAAATACCAACTTTTCAACCAAACACAATTTAACTTTTATATTTTATTATCCCGGAATAGCAAGCTATCCCAGATATAAAAAAATTTATACCTCTTAAATTTATCCCTGAACCAAACATTGCCTTAAAGGCGATAAATCGTTCACTACCTTTAAATCAATAAAGAAAGCGGCGGTGAATCGTTCACTATCTTTAAGTCAATAAAGAAAGCGGCGGTGAATCATTCACTACCTTTAAGTCAATAAAGAAAGCGGTGGACGATTCACCACCTTTAAGTCAATTTAGATGGCGGTGAACGATTCACCGCCTTTCACATAAACAAGAAGGCGATGACTCGTTCACCGCCTATAATACAATGCAGGACGCGGTAAATGGTTCACCGCCTTTAACCTGTTTATTAAATCAAGATTTTTTCCTAAGTCAAAAAAACTAGAATTTGTACAAGAAATTTCACAACAATCAAAATTTAAACCAAAAGCTAAACAACAATAAGCCTTAACCACAATAATTAAAATTTAAATATAAAACTAATCCACAAAAAGAAATTAACGATGAGCAATAAAAAAAGATCAACATCACAAAAATTTCAATAATACAAATTTTTATAAATATATAAATAGTAACATGAATGATCTAAAACTCAAAATTAAGCTCGTCCTCTTCTTCGACGTCCTCGGCCACGCCCGCGTCCACACCCTTGCCCACGCCCACGCCAACGCCCACGCCTATGAGGAATAACAAGCTCAATAATCGGTATATCATTAAGAGGCTCAATGTGTAGTGTCCCAGGTTTTCCTGTGGCTTTTACCCTGTTTCGGGGTGTAGGACACCTATTAGTGGTGTGTGGGGCCCCAACATGTCAAAGTGATGTGTTGTTTGGACTTATAGTGGATTTGGAAGCAAGCCTGACCTTCGGCTGACTTTGCCGAATTTTTGGAGTGGAATCAGGCTAAACGGAGGCCGTATTTGGATTCAGCGCGGAAAAACGCTTGAAAACGGCTATTTACTTATTTAATTTGGAGTCCGGATGCCCAAAAACGGACCCCCGGAAGTTTTCTGCGCAAAATGGTGCATGGGGGGACCTGTGGACCGGCCAGGGACACATGGCGGCTCCTCATTGGGCCGGCGCACGGCTCTCGGTCCACGGAGCAGGCCGCCGGTGCACGGTGCACCGGCGGGCCACGTGGCAGGCGCCGGTTGGTCCGGTCCAGGGCGCGCGGCGCACGGGAGGGTGCGCGGGCAGCGCGGGCAGGCCGGGCAGGCGCGGTGTGGGGCGCGGTGCACGGTGCACCGGGGCGTGCCACGTGGCGGCCCCGGGTTGGACGGCGCAGGTGCGCGCGGTGCACCGGCAGGCGCGCGCCTGCGACCGTACGCGCACGCGGCCGTACGCACGCGCGGCGCAGGTGCGCAGGCGGCGCCCGGCGGGCGTGACGGGCGGGGAAGCGCCCGCCACGTGGCGGCCCGCCATTGGCGGGCGCCACCCACCCCGCCGCCCCGCAGGGGGGACGCGTGGCGCCTCCCCGCTGGGCCCGCACGGCTGCCGCCTGTTTGGCGGACGCGTGGCGGGCCCTGGGCCGGGTCGGACAGACGGTCGGACGGGCGGGGGATCCTGTGTGCGACCCGGGCTGGGCCGGGCCGCACTGTAGCAGCCCGAAAAGGGCCAAGCGCCCGGAAATGGGGACAAATTGGGTATTTTCCCAATTGTTTAGTGGGCCTATAAATAGGCCTCCTCTCCCCTCTTCTCTTGCTTTTTCCGAGAGCTAGAGAGAGAATGGGAGGGAGGGACCTTTAGGGAAGTTTTTCCTCTCATATTTTTCTACCTCGTGGTGCGTTCCCAGATTTTCTGGAAGATCGATAGCGGCGTTTCGGATTTTACAGTGTGCCTCGGTTTTTCCCCATTTCGGCCCGTTATCGTCGCATTTCAGTCCGAGGAGTCCCCTGCGCAGTACAGAAGTCCGATTTCGACGATTTCTTCGCCGCTGTGTTCCTAAGAGGTAGGGCTTCGTTTTCCGTGTTGATAGTTTCTCTGGATTCTGACTCCTTGGCACGATTCCCGAGGTGTTTTGACCCCCTATTTTGCTGTTTGGATTTTTGGACAGCGGCGACTTCGACGAATTGTTTCTCAGCGTAGGAATATCAGATCGAGGCGATTCGAGAGTCGATTTTGGGCTATTTTTCGCGAGGAACGCAACCGTGATTTTTTTGGGATTTTAGGAGCTCGGGACAGAGGTGAAATTCCTCGTTTTGCGTGCTGATTGTAAAAAACAGCAATTATGTGTTTGGAACTTGTAGTTTTTACACCGTGTACACTTATGTGATGTTGTAGGATATTGTTTCAGCTGACGATGTGCTTAGAGGACAGCAGATATTTTCTGTGTGTTTTGTGCACGCTTTTCGAGGTGGGCGGTTGCGTTTCCCTCTTTGTTGACTTGCACACTAGGAATAGAAGAGTTTCCCAATTATACATGTGATAGATAACTTGCGGTATATGAACCTATTGCATTGGGCCCCCTAAATTAATTGATAGCTTCTATGTGATAAATCTGAGACAATAAAGTTGGACATTGCTATATCTTGAATCGCATGCAAATAAGTAACCCAATATTATTTTAAAATGATCCTTTATATGAAACCTTGGTCACTTTTTAAATGCTTTTAAAAGAGAACACTTGCATGCTTATTTGGACAACTAGTTAAGCCACTATTTTACCGCAGCACTATATTATGGGATTTGACTTAGGAGAAAACATGTTTTATTGTTATTCTTCTCTATCGATGCATGATGATCGAGTCGGATCGGGATCTTGAGATAGTGTAGTTGGATCTGGAGTTTGGGACAGTTTAGACTCGTCTTGGGGATCGTGGGGCATAGTGGCAACCGCGGACGTTAGGCGGTTGGCCAGATGTTTTTATCTTATCAGATTGGGGTTTACGGGTTCTGCGGCAACCGCGGATTTTGGGCGGTTGACCGGATGTTAGTATCATATCAGATTGGGGACCGGGATTGCATTAGTGGATGGAGTTTCCCACTTTTGAGTACTATCGCATCAGATTGGGTATTAGACTTCTCTAGTGGATGGTGTTTCCCACTTGTTGAATACTGTTGCATCCGATCGGGATTTCATTAGTGGACGGAATTCCCACCTTGATCATAGTCTTGATCCAGTCCTGCTATCGTGAGACATTGGTTACAGAGATGCTTGATATAGAGATACTTTACTCGTGTGGGTCGCTCCCCTCGAGTGCCACTCCGGAGTAGGCTTTTGACCGTGACGGTGCCGGTCAGTTGGTGAGTTGTGAGTGATGACACAGTTGGTGAGTTGTGAGTGATGACAGAGCAGGCAGTGCCAGTACTTCCTGGCCTCTGATTGGGTTTCTTTGGGCAGTCAACTTTATTGTTGCATATATACAGTCATCTTTTGGCACTGCATTTAGAGGCATAGTACTGGTAGTTTCTTTTCAGCAGTCTTTATTGCATACCACTGTTCTTTCCTTTTTGCCTCGTTATTCCTAGTGGGTGCGTCAGCATTAGAGGTTTTACCCACTAGGGGAGGCTACTGGTTTATCTAGTAGTTCTCACCCCCATTATTGTTTTCTGTCCCCCTTTCCCTTTGTTTTGCAGAGTCATCTGTGGGAGCTGCTGGGCCTTCAGCGGCAGATCGAGGTAAGAGGATGCGGACTAGCTAGATCATCTACCCCGACTGTGAGAGTAGCTGGACTTTTATTGTACCCCTTTTGTATCTCAGACTACAGTAGTTTACTTTTGGGACTGGCTTTAGCCAGCTGGTTGTATTTTTTAGTGAGCTGGGAGTTTATTGTACTTTATTTCAGCTTGTATCATATTTTCAGTCTGAGATTACTTTTAGTTCTTTTAGTTCAGCTCTGTTTATGCTCTTTTATTATGTATTATCTATCTGAGCAGGTTACCAGCGCTTCGTGTACATGGAAAATTCTGTGTGCACGGCGGATCTGTTGGCGAGCCCGGGTTCTGGTTTACACCCGGGGCGTGACACAATGGCTGCCAACAGATCAATATCCTCGATAATAGCATCGTTATCATACTCAGGAATCTCCTAGATCTCCTGTGGCTGATGATAACGAAGTATAACTGTAGAATACCGGGTTTCCGGATGGCGCGCCGACCTCGCAAGATGGCGTGGTACGGAGGAATTGCCTCGGGCATGTTGCTTATGTGTTTACAGTTGATGTCGGGTTGTTTCGGATCAGCGCGGAAAGCCCCAGTTTGTTCGGGGTTTTTCCGGGCATTGTGCGCCGTTTGAGAACTGGGTTTGGGTTTGCCGACTCCACGGTGGTGTACAGAAAATTTGGGAATACCTGGAACAGGTGTACTTTGGAATTACAGCGGAGTTCGGGAGATTCCGAACTGGTGCGGAGGCCCCGAAGGCAAAAAGTGAGTTAATGAAAGCATTTAATGGATTAATTAATTAATTTATTTAATTAGTGGCTTTTGACCTTAGTCTGGGATGAAATGCAAGAAAGAGAAGAGTGGTAAGAGAGTGGATTAGGGAGTGCATTTAATTAGAGGAGTTAGATATTTTTTTGTGGAGGACCATTAAATGCTGCCAACCACTCCCTCCCCTCCCTTGTTAATTAGGCACCTTTTAATTAAATGCCTCCACGTCACTGCCTTCTTCTTCAAGCCAAATCAGAGTAAATGGTTGAAAGCAGAGGAAAAGAAAAGGAGGAGAAAATGAGAGAAAGAAGTATGAGAAGAAGAAGAAAGAGATGGAAGAGAGATGCGAGGATGCGTGGTGTTTGATGTTTTCTGCTAGGGGCCGCTTGGAGCGAGCGGAGCGCGCGCGTCGAGCTCGGCGTGGTAAGTTACAGTTTTTATTTTGTTGGAGAAGAGCTCGTTTTGAGTTTTGTTTTTGTGTTGGTTTTCCTGTTTGGAGTTGGTGTTGGTTGTGTGGACTTGTTGTCCAGGTGCGTTGGTGTGCCGCGCCGCAAGCCGGCGCGCTGCGGGCGCCGCGCAGCGGCTGCAGGCACCTAGCGCGCATGCGGGCGCTGCCTAGGCAGCCAGCGCCCATGCGGGCGCTGCCCATGCGGGGGCGCGGCGCTGCGCTGGCAGGCAGCCAGAGCCCATGCGGACGCTGCCCATGCGGGCGCTGCCTAGGCAGCCAGCGCCATGCGGGCGCTGCCCAGGCAGCCAGCGCCCAGGCGGGCGCTGCCCAGGCGGGGGCGCGACACTGCGCTGGCGGGCGCGCAACGCCCATGCGGCCGCTGCCCAGGCTGGCGCGCAGTTTGCGAGCGGCGCGCAGCGGCAGCGGCAGCGCGTTCGGCTGCTGCGAGCGAGCGGCCGGCGAGCCGGCGGGGCTGGTTTTGCCCAGTGTGTAGTGTTTTTGTGGTGTGGCCGTAAATGACTGATTTTGTGCGGTTTTTCCCCTCTTTCTCTCCCTCAGGTGCCGTCGTCGTAGCAGTTTCGGCGTAGTGCAGTTTTTGATGTGGCTTGGCCGGATTGGAGTGTTTCCGCCACGCGGGGCCGGGGAGCTAGGTGGCTCGGAGGTGTGCTGCTTGTGAGTGTAGTGAGCAGAGAATTGCTTTTGGGACTTTTGTTTTGTAGAGTTAGTTTCAGCTTGTGAACTTGTATCGTTTTTAGTAAAAGCTATGATGTGTGGTGGACTTTTGATGAATGTAGTAATGGTTGTATGTGGTGTGTGCAATTGCAACTTGAGAGAGAGTTGGTGGATTTGAATATTTGAGATGGAGCTGTGAGTGTCGGTTTTGTAAGTTTGCTAGTGAGCAATTTTGGGTTGAGTTAAGATGTGCTTTGGATGTATTTTATTGATGGAGTTTTTATGAGGATTTAAGTGAATGGTGGTTGTGAACATTTCTTTTTTTAGTAAACTGATGTTGAGGGGAATCTTGAAGTATGCTGTGAATATGTGAAGTGTGTGTTATGTGAACCTGTTGGGTGCAAATGGAATTATGTAATTTAATGTTGTGAGCTGGTAATTTAATTGTGAAGTGAGCAGGAAGTTTGTGAGGTGGACTTATTTTGTGCTGGAGCTTTGGGTGTGTTGCATGTTGGTTGAGGAGCGAGCCGATGGCGCGCGAGATTTTGTAGAGGATTCTAGTTTTTATTCGAACTCCGGGGATTTTTTCCATGTACGCGACAGGGTGCGCGCGCGGTGCGATTTTTTTTTGATATTTTCGTCAGTTGAGGATCCGGCTCTTCACCAACTTCAGCATTTGCCTGCGGAAAGCGTTCCAGGTGGGTTGGAATTTCTTCGAGATTTATGGAATGCCCTTTAATTCTTCTGTAAGCATATTGATCATGTTTAGCTTATTTATTATATTGATAATTCTGATAGTTGCCTAGAAAATTGTAGAATGACATTCTTGAGCCCCAGACATTTTTAGTATGATCTAGAGGTTTTTGACACTAGACTGCATGTTCATTTGAGTTTCAGGCTGTATCTGGACCTTCATATATTTTTAGTACCCCGTTTTAAGTAAGACTCCATTTTAAAAGGGTTTTTAATTATTGAGAACATTATGAATGGTCCAGATTGTTCGAGTTGATTGTGTACTCGTGCCAGAGGGCCGAGTGTATTTTTAGAGCATCGTCTGTCGAGTTCTAGTGTCATGAGAGTTCTTCTACCTTGTTGGGATCATGGGTTATGTTTATGATTTAGTGGTGGAGGTAGTTCTCCCACTTAGTTTTGAGGATATTTGGGGTTCTGGCAGATCGAGTCGCGGAGGTTTCCCGACTCAGCCATGGTCATGCACTATCAGATTGAGTCATTGAGGGTTCTCCGACATAGCTGTGAGAGTGTTGGGCTATTCCTGATTTAGTCGAGGTTCTTTTCCGACTGAGTTGTGTTTTCGAGCTTTGGGATACCGATCTGTTTGATCGTGGATTATAGCCTGCATGTGCCGCATATTGAGACAGTGAGACAGATGTGATACTCGGGTTCGGTGGGGTCGCTCCCCTCGAGCTACGCCCCGGGTGCGATGATGATACCGAGCCTGACGAGGCTACGATGTGGATATGCGCCTAGTTCATATACTAGTGGTCGCTTCATACCCCTGGCCGAGTTACCATGGGGTCACACTGTGTGAGATTGAGATAGTCGGTTTAGGACGCCCCACGTAAATCCCGTCCTCTTGTGGATGCGTGGTAGTGGGCAGGTGCGTTCCTAGACGACAGGCGCAGGCTGGACTGAGCCAGTTTTGGCAGTCTTTGAGATTGGGTGTTATGAGCGGGTGGTTACATATTATGTTCTTAGATGGTTTTTTCTTTGAGCATTGATACTGAGGCATTTAGCAGTAGCGAGAGCATGCATAGCATGTTTATGATAGAGTTTCCTTTTGAGCTTTATGTTTGGGACATATTAGCTGTAGTTTTCCTTCAGCCTATTTATCTATCTACCTATCTATCTGCATACCTATCTGTTTTGCCTCCAGTAGACTTAGTGGGCATACCGTGGATATTGGGACGGTACCCACTGAGATCTGCCTTCTGCAGTAGATCTCACACCCGCTGCGGTGGCAGGTTTGAGGCAGCTGTTCCGGCTTGGTTCGCGCGGAGACAGCAGATCGAGGTGAGGACGTGGCTGATTAGTCCCTTACCAGCATTGAGAGTCTGAGGTAGATGTACCCGATGTATTTTTTGTTTCCGCTTTTGTACTGGACATTCTGTGAAACTTTGTACCTTGTATTTTTGTGTATTAGTAGAGATTTTTACTATTCCAGATGTTCAGTTTTATTTCTCTAGCTATTAGTTCTTTTTCATCTCTGATACATGTTAGCTATAGATCTTTTGCAGGATAGACGCTTCGTCTGTGCGGCAGTTTCCGCACAGACGGCGGATCTGTTGGCGAGCCCGGGTCACAGTTTCGACCCCGGGGCGTGACAATAACGACGTGAATCCGTCGAAGCAAAATAAGTCCGTAATAATGGTGGTGTGAGCGATTCTCAAGTGGAAGGAAACATAGAAAGCAGAAGTTAAGAAAAAGAGCTACTTTTAGAAACATGGTGGTTTTCATACTATCAAGTAGTTTTTTACGTTGGAACTTCGGAATCGATAATCGTTTTCGTTATACTTGATCTAGAGTATTTGAAATATTTAAAAAATAAATTTTGTAGTTTTTTTATATCATTTATCTAATGATCGAAAAAAATACAAAATTAATAATTTTAATGATAATGGTGAACCACACTACAAAATAATTATCATACAGTGGTGACTTTAGTCGCTACCGAATATATAAAATATATTGGTGGCGACAAATATTTGCCACCAAAATTTAGTTTTAGATGGCAAACATTTGTCGCCACTGAAGATGCCATTTGGTGGCAAATATTTGTCGCTACCAAATATTATACTTTAGTAGCAACTATTTGTCTACACCTAATATCATATTTGGTTCGATATACTCGTTAGTGTTATTTATTGCCACCATTCATATACTATACATTAATATGAACATATTATTTCATTAAAAAATAAATAATTTAACAAAATAACAAAAATAATAAGTAAAAAGATATTGAAACGAAACTCCCACCAACCAAATCACTCAAAATAATGTCACACATTAGTTTCTCCAACAATTTATTGAGTTGTCAATCCCAAATATTAGTTCAATAAAGAGAAAAAATTAAAATATGGTAGTCATAGAAAATAAAAATATATTCGAAATTTAGTTGACTAGTGTAGTGTAACACCCCAATAGTTCCATATCGGATCATAACGAGGTTGTGATTGTGCACAATTAATTTTAGTTTGAAAATTTAATTTTGGTAAAATTAATTGTGTACAAATTATTGTTGACCAACAATTGAGCTTACTTCGGCAATTTCTAAACTCTAATTAAAATTTAAAATATTGATATAATATTCAGAAAATATATATATAATATATATATATATATATATATATATATATATATATATATATATATATATATCATATATATATATATATATAATAAATAGAAAGTAAGATACTACCCTGCTCTCACCAGTTGTATGAGTAGGAAATGGCCTCTTCCCTTGTCTCTTCCACCCGGGTCCGCTACTCTCCGGTCGCACCATGTCGATCGTAAAAGTCTACGCGGATATCGGCGGTGAACGACGGACAAAGTCGGTGTTGCTCCTTAGTCGCGCTGATGCTCGCTCCACCTCCTGCATCTCCATCTCCATCTCCATCTCTACCCATTCCGTTTCCGTCTCCTTCGTCCTTCTTCGTGGCAGCAGGCGCAGCAGTGCGACACGATTAGGTACCCAATCCCCACAATATGGAGATCGGTGAAGATGTAGGATCTGGTAATGTACAGACAAAGCCTTCTGAATGAACGGATTGGCCAAGTAGGCCAAATCATGGCATGGATCAGTATAAGACAAATTATCTCCCTCTATATGATACTCTGGATCGCGCTCCTCCGAGTCACTATCTCTGAAGAGAACGGGAGGAGGAGAGAGGGGTAGTGAGAAAGAGAAGGAGAAGAAGAAGGAGAATGAGAGAGAGTGAACTTACAATTGTTATTAATCAAAGAATCGAGTTTGGTTAAGAATCGAGTTTGGTAGTATTTGGCCGGACTGACCACCTTCATGATTATAGAGCATGGATGTTTAGCACGACGGCGTATGTTTCACGTTTATCATAATATGCGGAGGAGGGGCAACTTAAGTGTTTTTCGCTTTTTTTTTTTTTTTTTTTGATTTAAATACGTATTTAATTATTAGTTTTTTTTCAGATATATTCTTCTTTATATCTTAGGTTTACTTTCGTAAATAAAATCACCCCCCTCTCTCTCTCATGTGCTCCCTCGAAAATATTATAATTTTCGAAATAACCCTATATAAAATTTATTTATAAAACTAATCTTTTTTTCGACCCATCAGCACCATGTTGGAAAAATGCTCAAAAGAATTCACCGCCTTCTGAAAGGCGGTAAATAATTCACCGCCATCACAATAACCCAGTAAAGGCGATAAATCATTCACCACCTTTAAGTGAATGAAAAAGGCGTTGAACGATTCATCGTCTTTAAGGCCTTTGTCCTAAACCTTTTAATTGTGGTGAATCGTTCACTGCTTTTAAATCAATAAAGAAAGCGGTGAACGATTCACCGCCTTTAAGTCAATGTAGAAGGCGATGAACGATTCACCGCCTTCTTGTTTATGTGAAAGGCTAAACAACAATAAGCCTTAACCACAACAATCAAAATTTAAATATAAAACTTATCCACAATAAGAATTACCGATGAGCAATGAAGAAAAATCAACATCACAAATATTTCAATAATACAAACTTTTATGAATATATGTATAGTAACATGAATGATCTAAAACTCAAAATTGAGCTCGTCCTCTCCTTCGACGTCCTCGGCCACACTCGCGTCCATGCCACGCCCACGCCCACGCCCACGCCCACGCCCACGCCCACGAGGAACAGCAAGCTTAGTAATGAGTATATTTTCAAGAGCCTCGATAGCTGCCTACTGATCAAGATCCTCGATAATAGCGCCCCATCATGCTCAGATATCTCTTGAATCTCTTGTGGCTGTGATGATGACAAGGTATGACGATGTGAGTACGTCGAAGCAAAAATAAGTCCGTGATACTGGCGGCGGGAGCGACTCTCAAGTGGAAGGAAACGTCGTAGGGGCCTAAATGGGAGGAGATGGAGATCATGGCACCT
The DNA here is from genome assembly GCA_029168755.2 of Tillandsia fasciculata. Taxonomy (NCBI): domain Eukaryota; kingdom Viridiplantae; phylum Streptophyta; class Magnoliopsida; order Poales; family Bromeliaceae; genus Tillandsia; species Tillandsia fasciculata. The sequence continues at coordinate 26,316,706 of CM054934.1, read as the reverse complement.
GATAAGGTTCGGTAATGAAGGAGGTCGAATAATGAAAGAAATTTAATTACAGTTTTAGTGATGAAATAGTTAGTTAATTTGAATTTCAACACTTATTTAGAAATTTTTGCTGATATGAAGGTACCTGACGACTAGATGTCGATGTGTGAGCATAATCTCGACCCCTGGATCTCTGATAGTAAGTAGAATAGATACATTTTCTAGTACTATGTCAATATGCGAACATATTCCTGTCAGAGTCTCTAACATCGTCGAAGTCGAGGGATTATCATTAACTAACTGGCGTATACTATAATTCGTCCGTTGTAGAGAGTTGACCTGTATTTTAAAATTCAAATTAAATTTATATTAAATATACAAAATATGTTATATATATATATATATATATATATATATATATATATTATTATTATTATTATATTATACTGGTGCTCTCTCGATATGCCCACGAGGCTGGAAAGTCACCGGAGGACGCTGTACTGGACGATATATCCATCTCCTTGTTATCGTCCAATACCACTGCATATATATGGATGCCGCTTGCAGAGGGTCATCAACATCAACCGGGAGCTGATAAAAAATGTGATCTAATCTCTTAATCCACCTCTCGATGTGTGCAGTGTGAAAAGCGACCCAATCCTCATCCGGACGCCGACGTGATGTCACGCGACAGATAGTCTCCACATTAATTGGTATATGCTGGAGAAGATCGAACTATCAAAGATCTGGTACATGCATCTCTACAATATGAAAGCAAATGATGATCGTTCTTGATCGTCAGACTTGCGAGCCCTGAACACAGAAGTCCGGTAATGCGGCTATAATAGGATCTGTGTACGGCAACCATATAATCTATTTATAACACAAAATGATCAGATAATATAAAAGTGTTTAGAAAAAAAATATTTAAAATATTGAATAAAATATCTATATATATGGGTCTCTCTTAACTGATCTAACTCATCTCGATAAAACTCAATGTTAGTAGTCCTGACATTCCCTTCGAATTGTAATCCACCAGCGTTGGCCCATCTAAATTATAAAATACATGTATTAGTTGCAATTATATTTGAAATACAATAAGTATCAAATAAATTTGTCTTACTGGCAACCCAGAGGACAATCTACTATATCGGGCAGTGCTAAAACGTATGTAGGTCGGCCGATATGAAAATTGTCCCAAGCCCAAATCTAAAAATTAACACCAACGGCTTAATATAATAAATAAAATATTAAATACCAATATATTAATATAATACTGAAATTCAAATATTACATATTATACTTGTAATAAAGTCCCAAAGCAATAACATTCGGTCTTCCCGTTTAGTGAGGCAGCTCCTAGCGCTCGATAGAGATATGCTAAACCAGCTACACCCTACGCCAAAGCGCCGCAGACCGCAAAATCATCCAAAAGTGGTAGCCACTTCAGATGAACTCTATATCCACTGGATTGGGAAACAAACTACAGCCAATGTGAAATAACATGTATGCACGTGTTGTAGCTGCAACTACTCATGCAGGGATATCCAAGTGTATATGGTGGTAACGCTGATATAACTAATCCAACGAATCTGTCCCTCCCTAATGTCATCCGACACATTACCTAACAACGCCTCACATAAATTCTCCCACGCGTGTAGTGCAGTACACGTCAAGGGCGGACCGTCCACACGAAGACCATAAATAACTGCCACATTCTGGAGTGTAACGATCATCTCATCATGTCGGAAGTAGAAAGTCTGAGTCTCATGTCTCCATCTCTCAACAAGTGCGGCTAATAAAGCCTGATCCAACTGCACGCGCCTAAGTCGTGATACCCTATAGAATCCAGACTGTCATAGTATATCGAGCACTAATGGATGGTCAAGTTCCCACTGGTTTAGCTTGCGACCATACTCTGTGAACTGAACAGCACGATACCCCTATAATGCGAAAAAATATAGTAAAATTATCAATTCAGCTTATTAATATTATGATAAATATCAACTGAAATTTTTTAGCTTTTATCTCAGTCCTGATAAATCCTGACCTATGGAGATGTTGCTCTGATAGGACCAACGAATCAACTGGTCCGATGTCCTCTAGATTTGCCATATAATATGCAATGTTATATTAGTAACATAATAGCTAAAAAGACAAAATATTAAGACAACATGAATTTGAATTCAACAAGTCATACGCCGGCGTCCTTGCTGCACTCTTTTTAAATTTTGTAGACATATGCTCCTATAGTGGCCTTCTTGTTTACAAATGGTTCATTTTCCTCGTCGGCCACCTCTATCGTCCATTATATTGCAAATATGTGTAGATCGTGGGCGACCTTTCTTCCTTCGTATAGGAGGCGCTACAATCAGGGGGCCTTGGAATCGTGGCCAGTACCGTCTATCAGGAACATGATGAAAATGTGGTGCGTAAGTCTCACTATAACAATCCATACTAATACCAACGTGAACAAAAAATATGATAATCTATTCTTATTTCTGAAGTACTACAAATAGATGCGAGCAAGATATTTCTGTTAGATGGAATTCGCCACATGAGCATTCCGTATCTGTTCTATTCACAATCACTTTGTACGAGAAATTTCAAGTATTTACTTCAAATTCCATTAGGCCAAATCGTTGGACAATGTATCCCCGCGCCGTGTCCATACCTTCCGTAATTATATTTTGTATTTTAGGAGCTAGCGTGCCCGTCACACTTTCACCATAATCACGACATTGTAAGAAATACGTATTAAGTTTATAAAATGTCACCGCAACAAAAGCCGTGATAGGTAAAGCACGAACCCCCTTAAGTACCCCATTTAAGGTTTCAGAAAAATTCGTAATCATCAACCCAAATCGTCGCCCTTTATCAGATGCCCTTGCCCAATACTCTTTTTATCTTTTAAGATCATCCAACCACTTCCAAGCATCGTGATCCAACACATCTAATTCTTTCTTTAGCTTATAATATTATGTCAGTGTTTAAGCACTTCTGATGGAATAGAATTTATCTAATAAAGTATCATTTTTGAAACGTTTATTCATATTTTCTTTTATGTGTCGAAGACACCAACGATGTGAATAACCCTGTCGTGAAGGATAGATATGTCACGCCCCAAGTTCAAAAACCAGTGTATAATTTTTTTTTTTTTTAAATCAGAGTTGCAAAAACAGTCAGGGCAATGACAGACCGCCACATATATAGAAGAGTCCCAATCCCCTATGGAATTGAGCCTTTTCTATATATGCACGGCTAGCTTGGCAACAACATCAGAGTACTAACTACGTACAACTCTAAACAAATATTACAACTTAACTTTACAACTATCTTTATAAATATACCACTGAAATACAATTTCCTTTCTCTCAACATCTATTACATAACTTTTCGGCTGTCCAGGGTCAACCTCTATACCGATACCTCGCCAATTCGTCCCGGCATCCCAACACCCGCTCGACCTGAAAAACAGTCACCCGAGGGTGTGAGACACACCGGAGTGTATCCCAGTGGGCACGACGAGCCGAGAAATAGCAGATCGTACCTACTGGTATACAATACTAGAGGATAGTAAATGATCACATGTTAGGATAGCAGATATATAATTGGAGCTGTAATTCAATCAACTTAGGAAATCTTGACACAAGCATAGGCTGACATCTATAACAGGAATAGACAGGATAATCATGTGATATGATAAGAGCAGGCTAAACAAGCAACGAATGCATCAACAACTGAAATATCAAATACCCAATCATAAGCCACCATTGATCATGCTATAACAAGCTGGTAAACAACAATGCTGTAAACAAAGGGTACAATCAATCATGTGCCAGTCATGCTAATAAATACTGGGTAACCAATGCGAATCATGCATCAATGGTAGAATACGAGTACCCAATACACAAATATACCCAATCTAATGCCACTGTTGGTCACTGGTTCCTCAGGCTATACCACTGTTGGACACCAGCACCTCAGGCAAAGCTGCCCAACTGGTCACGAAGACCAAAAACAAGTACCACTCTAGAGGGACATAACCACCGCACTCAAAGTCGCTAACTCTGTCTAAGAGCGGCGTAACATGTTCATCCGCACTCAAAGTCGCTAACTCTGTCTAAGAGCGGGGAACATCAAATCTAGGGGTGAAGCTCCCAGGGTGACGAACCCTGTCTATAAAACAGCACCCCCATCTGGGCCGGCAAACTGAAGTACTCAGGGTTGTGATCCCTGTCTAAGAACTGCAGCGCCACATGAGCTATAGTCACATATGCATGCTCAAACTGGTGGTCCACTGACCGGGTAATCGGCTACAAGCCGGGAATCCCCACTGGGATGCAATGACAAGATCAACTGAATCTCAACTTTTATGCAGGAATAATCAGCAACTAAACAATAAATCTCAACTCATATGCAATTTAAGGCAAATCTCAGCTAATCATAAGCTCACCGATAAACTCAACTAATCCAATCAAGGATGCAATATCAGAATCAATGGAAAGGCAGGCTCAAGCATTAATAGATTGATATAAAACTCAAGCATAGGAGTGCAACTACGAAATGGCCAATCAGTCAGAGCAACTAACAGTAATACATATTGCAACCAAAGGCAGACAGGCTCAAAATAAACTAAGATATCAAAAACAGGAATCCAACCAATACCGTACACCAAGGGCCGAACTGATAAAGCCCGGACCGAAGATAACCCACCTGTCTACGCGCAGGCGATTTAATCCGAATCGACTGTACGCACGAAACCCAGAAGTAACCGAACAGACCTGAATCAAACATATTGTTCAGGAAATAATTCTAACAAAAAGTTTAGGAAACATCAACGCACTATTCTAAACAGAACGCAGTGCCAAAATTGCATTTAGACCCCTAGGGTTTCTAGAATATACATTTTTAGCGTCATTTGAGCGCTGTTTTCGCTCGTTCTTTCAACTGGGAACTCATTTTTACGAACCGTCACTTCCAGCAGGTGACATTTGTCTTGCTGAACACCGTGCTCACCCATTTGCGGCAGCACGGAACCCGAGGAAAACTTTGGGCCATAAAACACTCCTCTAACATAGCCATTTTGCATTTTTGTTTCTCCGGATCATCGAAACCAATTTTTAACGCGAGCATCGCGTCCAGTGACCCCAAATTAGCTAGGAATACACTATCGCGGCTTCGCCAACACTCTAGAATAGTGTTTTATTCCAACATTACCTTTCTAGGTTGATTTAACTATAACTTTAATTCTACTCATTAAACAACAAAAGTCTGTTTATCAAAGTTGGTCTTAACCATGCTAGGACCACTGTGCTCACCCTGGTTGGAACCCATGTGTGCTGGTTCAAGCAGAACCCATGCCATGTTTATTTAAAGGTTCACATTGCTCAAATTTTAAATACACACAGATCCTGTTTGATCTGAAGTGAGCATGAAGCTCAGGGGATGAATTTGAGTAACTTTCATATTCAACACAAAAGCTAATTCCAACAAAAACTTCACTGTGGCATTTTCTCAAACATAAGGTGTGCACTTTTCTACACAACACACACAAGTCATTCCCCACACTGGTTCTCAGCAAATACTGGACCAACTTCAACAAAACTTGAAGGGAAATGCTCTAAATAACCTAAGGATTAATCCCAGCAGGTGGGAGCAACCTTGCTGCATAGGTTAGCCGAGATTCCCAAGGTTGAAGATGGTGCCATTGCATTGAAATTCTTGACCAACCAACCATAACATCTGGGACCAAACCAAAATCACCAATAAGTGCTAACACCCTCATTGAACCTTCCTGTGCTTGTGTCCGGCACAGAACACGGCGGCGGCGCGGCGGAGCCAAAAGCTCGGTTTGGAGCTTTCACCTCTAATGGTGAATTTCACCAGAGACCACATGGAGTCTCCCAACATGGATGGAAGGTCTCTAACCCATCTCAGGAAACTTCCTGACCATCTCACCCCAGCCGGAGGTGGCCGGAGCGCCGGCGGCCGCGTTTGGTTCACTCCTCGGGTCATCCATGGCATCTTGATTTTCAAGATGCATGGAAGCCATGCAAGTACATGGATGCAGTCACCTTGGTCCCAGCAAGTGTTCTGGGTAGTTGGCCGGTGGCGGGGAAGCGCGCCGGCGCCGGAGCACAAGGCTCGGCCGCATGCATGAAAAAACCCAAAGTTAGGGCATCAATTTTTTCCCAAGTTACTAACCCGTATTCCTTAAGACTTTGCAGGTATGTCAACCATGTTCTACAGTCCCTACCCTCAAATTTTGAACTTTGTTGGTCGATTGTTTGCCGAGATTGGCCGCGGCGGAGCAACAACTAGGTTTCCGGCGGGGTATTGCCCCCGCCGGCAACCGGCTATGCATGGGAGCTCGGGTTTGTGCAGGGAGCATGCTAAGGGCCTAGAGAGTCTACTGAAAGTGGTCTAGAGTGCTAACAACCAACGGTTAGAGACTCTCACCTTAGCCGAGCTCGGGGAAGAAGGAATGAAGCCGGATCTCAGTTCTTCCTTCACGCGCGACTTCGGGCAACCTCCCAGATCACTCCACAGGCACAGAGGAATCCCCAGAGCATGCCCACTTCAACTCTACAGCAACTTGGTCCCAACCTTCCACTCTCACTCTCCCTCTCGGTTAGGTTTCAATGGGTTGTGTTCTAGGGCTAGCCAAGGCTTCGGGGCTATGTCTAGGAGTAAGGGGAACCGAGGGGATGCTTAGGATCTCCTCCTGACCCCTCGGGCTCACCCCATAGAAGACCAAGAGCCATTTCACTAAATGCAAAGATTCTTTTGCAATAATTCTTCAAACCGGGTTCCTACTTAACCCTAAGCCTCGGGCTCATTACAGCACGTGTATTTTGCACCCAACACCTCATGGTTAAAGCCTCTAACTTTTTAACACATAAAATATTAAGTTTTCTTACAATTTAGTCCATTTTAGGGTGCTTTTTATGCAATTCGAGAAAATCCGCTCGTCGTTTTGCGAAACAGACTTCACCACGACGTCCGGCTCATCGAGACCTATCAAGTAGCGTATTTGTTTGTCGAGTTTGGTGCTCGAATAATTTCTCGGGCCATAAAGTTTGTCGAAATGCGGCACTTTGCACGCGCTTCGATGCACCTGGGTCGCCAAACGTGAAATCCGTCAGTGCCAACGCGTTCAGAACGTCGAAATTAGCTAGGGTTCATTACTAATACCCCTATATTAAACTTTTAGACAGTGATTAGGCCGTTAGTGATCTAAAGGGAATTAAAATACAGGGTTTACTATTCACTTAAGTTGTGGGACCCGCCCGCTTCTTTTCTAATTTCTGGAAGATCCGACCGTCGGATAGAAAACATATGAATATGAAATTTCTATGTTTCGACGAGACGATTCGCAATGGTGATCTCGGATTTTCCAGATCAGGCCCCGATCAAAAATCGATATTTCTGGGCCACTATTGAACTACTAATTGCCTATTTTTGCCATTTAAATAATTCAGAAAATTATTTAAACTCAGATTTTTTTTGAATTTTTAAAATCATGGTTACTACAAGATATCAGCCACTATTTCCCTCAATCTAAAAAATTGATCATATATAAAACAAATTGCTCTATTACTAGTAACATATTGGCGCATGTTATGCATAAACCATTGCCAACTCCCTCCATTCTCCCATTCAAAAATTGTAAATGTCAAAGGATATATTCCATTATTTGCATCTGCAGCCGTCGCTATCAATGCATTTTCTTCGTATTTGTCGTACATGTGAATGGCATCAATACTCACTACTAGCCGACAATTTGCAAATCCACAAATAGAAGATCCAAATGATCAAAAAATACGACCAAAGTGACAAATCCCATATGAGGTCCACCTATGATCCAGACGCCATAAAGAACCAGGATTACTTTTCTTCAATATAGTAAGATAACAAGACAAGTCTGTGTATGACTGCTTCCAGCTCTCGTAAATAACCTGCAATGTTTTACTTCTTGCTTGTCATACCTTCCAATATGTTATGTCAACATGCAAAGTTGATCTCACTGTTTCTTAAATTTATTTTGGTGTCATTTTAAGTCTTACCTTTAATATCGGGAGAATCATTTGACATATAAGGCTTGAATTACATTTACGGTGCGGCGCGTTCAGCATTGAAATTGCACATGTGTGTGGACAAGTATATATTTTTACTCTAAAGTACGTCGTATTTTTAGGAGCTGAAATATGTAATCTCCAAGGACATCCCTCTACCGTGCATTTGACAATATAAGTTGTTTTAGTAGATTTCAAAACTTTCATTTGAATATTATAGTCAAAATGCCACCGATCTAGAGCGTCCAATAAAAATATCTTATCATGAAATACCCGTCCAACCCAAGTCTCGTCAATGTTAGGTAGACCAATATTGATTTGTCGAATATCAAACTCAGTAGAATCTACGTCATACTAATTTATCCAATTATTATCTAAAGGAAAATGCTCCGGATGATCAACAAATTCAATTTCCTCATCAAGATTGTCTACATATTCGTTGTTTACTTGTGGGTTGTCGATTTCATTAAAAACTGTATTTGTAAGAGAATTCAACCCTCTATCGTGATCATCATCTATATCTGGAGATAGATGATTTCAATCGTCATCCTCACTACTATAATGATCATCATTAATGGGTGTATTCTCATGATTACTATCATTATCACCATCCCCGTTAATATTATCACATCTCCCGTCAACATTATCACCTCCTTCGTCAATATTATTACATCCATGTCAACTTTAGTAGCAAGTTCATTTATAGCAGGATCATTCCAATATTCACAGGAATTAGATAATCTGCATATTTGTTAAAAATAAAATTCCAACATTACCACCCCCACATCCCATTGATTAAAAATATAATTTGATTTGTCCTTACCCCCAATCATAAGGTTTTAGCTATAGATGGGACATCCTAGGTTAACGGGAGGTCGTGCATTGTCCACGTGAGGTTGTGGGTTGCGCACAGGTGGTCGTAGGTGGCACACTACTAACCGAGTAAGGAACAATAGCCTCAATAGGCGAATACTCACTTTCTTTGCACAATATATAATGATTAACTCTTACCAAAAAAGATAATAAATAAGCGAAATATTTACCAATTTATTAAAATTTTACTAACCTTATCATTCTCACACCACCATCACTACTAATATTTTGATCTATTATATTGGCGGATAAACCCACATCAATAGTTATGAAGCATTTTCGTGTAATAACTTTGCGATTCAAAATTCTCTGACGGATGTAAATCTTTCTCAATGTATAACGTCACACAACCATAATGTTTAAATAACCCAATCATTCCCTTCAATGATTCATCATCTACTATTTCGTGAGCTACATATTCATTAGCGACTGTGGGGCACCGAATCGTGAATTTTAGACGAAATTCTTCTCTTGTACAATTTGCTAAACGATACATTCTCGTCTCGAAATTATTATATATAGAAACGGAACGTATCGCGATTAATTTTTTTCGACCGCCGATATATTTTGGACCATTCTCATCCATAACTAACTGTCCATCCTAATGAACACTTAGTGACATGCGGCGAGCCGAGGAGCGCAAAGGGGCAACGAGAGAGAAAAGGAAAAAAAAAGAAAATAGGTGAAACGAGCCGAAATTGGCCCGTTACTATGCTGGGAGCCCAACCCAGGCGCGCGGTCCACGCGCAAGGCGTGGACCCGCCGCATGGGTCCGGCGCCTTCTCCGGTGAACTGCTGAACCGGCCCGCCATTTTAACTATAAAAAATATATTTCTAAATAAGATATTTATACTACAATTACTATTCTATAAAATAATATAAATTAGTTAGCTCATGATTATTAATGAGAAAAAGATAATGCAGAAGAAAAAAATTCAATCTAATGTTACACAAATCTGCAAAGATGAACCGAAATATCCATTCGTAACGGTTCCATCTTCGCTCTCATATATCCAATTGTCCTGTACTCTCGGTTTGTGAAATTTGAGAATGCTCTCGATTTGAATAATATCTTCTTTTTAAACAAACTATGAAAAAACACTCAGAGATATATACCTGTACGTGCAAGGGTGATGGCAAAGAGGGAGAACGGGACGGCGACAACAACAATGGACGGCAGACGGCAACAGCAGAAGTGGAAAGTCTAAAGGATGAGGTAGAAAAGAAAGAGAGAGGGAGTGAGAGAAAGAGACCTCAATGTGTGAGAGAGAGACAGTGAGACAGTGAGAGAGAAAGGGACAGAGAGTGAGAGTGAGAGTGTCACGACCCGGCGTCGAAACTGCGACCCGGGCTCGCCAACATATCCGCCGCCCAGACGGGAAGCCCGTATAGACGAAGAGACTAACCTGCAAAAGATCAACTATACTATACAGATACCAGAGCTGAAAAGTAAACTGCTGAAATAAAAAAAAAATATACAAATCCTCAAATAGTACATGTCAGGTCCTCTCAATACATAAGTCACTCCAAAACTAAAGTTCTCAAAAGTAAAGTATACATGATACAGCTCAAAAAACACTGACAGTACTAGAACATCACCAAAAAGGGTACATCTGCTCTCACTGGAAGAAGACTAGTAAGGATCTAGCTCGCGACTCCCTTACCTCGATCAACAGGATCAGCAACTGGAGCAGCAAGAACTGGAGTAGAGGTCCCTGGGAAAAAAATCACCACGGCGGGTATGAGAACTACATCCCACAGTAGTTCTCAGTGGGTACCGCCAACAAGCCCGATGGTCTGCCCACTAAGTCTACTAGAGGCAAAAGTAACAAATGCAGTACTGAAAATAAAGGCTGGAAAATAACTCTACAGCTACTATGCCTCTATCTAAATACTCAAGAAGTGGAACAGATGGAAACATGATGCATCTACTATCTCTCAATATATAATCACCCAATCTACACTGACTGTCACATAGGGTCCAGTCAAACCTGCGCCTACCTACTGCCGTTACATCCAAGGAGGACCGGACTTACGTAGGGCGTCCGTGACTGCCAAAACTGGCCCAGCCAGAGGGACTGCGTCGACAAGTCGCGATAGCAAGTAACAAGCCCAGCTCCGGAGTGGCACTCGAGGGGCGCGACCCCACAGAGGAAAGTATCCGCGCATCTTTGTCGAGCTCAAATGTGGCTCATGCAGGCTATAGTCCAAATCCACGATCAACAAGATCGACAGTAACCAACAACACCAACTCTCACTCACAGGCTGGAAAATCACACAGCCGGGATCCACCGTCGACTCAGACGGCTTCCAAAAATAAAACACTGATCTAACACTGCTACCAGACTCCACTCGGCCCCCAGGCACGAGTGTAACATGCATCCCACAATAACCCGACCACTCGGCCCACTATCCGGGCGAGAAAACTCTAAGTCCAGGTAAAATAATAAATAACAGTGTGGGAATATCTAAAGCATAAATAACTTAGCCCAAGTTGGAGTTTTCTACTAGTCTGGTTAAACATGTAGCATAGGACGGGGTGCTAGGTCAAGTTCCAAAGATAACATTTAATTTACAGATTTAGGAAGCAACAAATCAATATGATCATCAAAGCAACACAAGTAACATCACTTCTCTCTTCCTAGCATGCTTCCTATTACACTCACAATCATGCATGTTTCCTACAATATAGAATTAATGTTCAGTCCGCCAGTTTGAAGACGAAGAAACCCACCTGGAAGTGCAAAGCTGTCCAAAGGCCAAAAAACTGAAACTACACGGGAATAATCCTCCAATTCCCACAATTCCAACATGTCCAAAGCACTCAAAAACTCCTCCTGGGTACAAAGATATAGTCCAAAGTTACAGTCAACACAAAATTTCCAAGTGTATAGCTTGCTGAAATTTCAGTCCCAGAGAAGCTTAATTATCACCTACGAGAAAAACTCCAAAAATTCCAATAAAAATACGACAATGATCCTCGCGATGCGTAGATATCAATCAAGTCCTTAAACATTGAATTCCGAAACTCAAGTGCAGAGATAAAAATCCAACAAGGTTCTGCTGTCCAGGAACAACCACCAGCAAAATAGGGCTAAAAAATATACCCGAAACCCCTAAAAAAAACTCAAATCTGGGAGGAGTAGAAAATACGAAAGTCGTAGATTTACCTCTCATGAATCCAACGCCATAAAAATCGTCCAAAAATTCAGTCGGGGTAGCTCTGTGGACCTCGCGGACCGAAACACGACGGAAATGGGCCACCAATGAAAGAACGTCGCACTGCGCTAACTTGCCGAAGACGTCGATGTCGCAGCCTCCAAAAAAATCCGAAACTCCTTCGTAAGATGCAAAACAAGATGAAGATCAAAGTCACTTAAGGGCATAGAGGCAGAAGAGCTCGGAAAAAAAGGGTAACAGGCCAAAGAACATGACCTATTTATAGCCCTCTCCCAAAAGCCCACAAAAACAACCTTTATTGGGCTTTTGGGCCCAATTTCTGGCCGCCCGAAACTTTCGGGCGGCTACAGTGCCCCCGGCCCGGCCCACAGTCAGCGCCCGAATCCTCCTGGCTCCGACACGTGTCCCGAACAGTAGACTGCGCGTGCGGAGCCAGCAGGCGTGCGCCACGTGGCCCCAACCGCCGAACGTGGGGCGGTGGCGCCAGCCAATCGCAGGGCGCCACGTGGCGCCCCCACGTCGGCCGGGCGCCTGCCCCACCAGCCCCACCTGCTCCCCCTGGCGCGTGGACCGCGCGCGGGTGAGCCGGCCACTCCGAGGCTGCCACGTGGTCCGCCCTGGTCCATGCGCCAGCCGGTGCGTTTCCGTGGACCGCGTCGCGAGAGCCCGCCAATCACAAGATGCCACGTGTCCCCCGCGCCCGGTCTATGCACCAGCGCCAACACTCTGTGGACCACGCCGCGTGCGCTGGCCAATCCGAGGCCGCCACGTTGCACAAGGCCGGTCCACTACTTCCCCCATGCACCAAAATTCGCAGAAAACTTTCGAGGGTCCGTTTTTGGGCATCCGGACTCCGAAAAAGGCAAGTAAATAGTCGATTTTCGACGTTTTTCATTGTTGAATCCAAATATGATCTCGGATTAGCCTAAAGTCCTTTCTAAACTCCGACAAAAATAGTCGAAGGGCAGGCTCAATCTAGAGGCCTCAAAGAGTCCGTCCAATGAGTCCATTTGACGCGTTGCGGGTTCGACACACCAATAATAGGTGTTCCACATCGTGGGTCATGGGAGAAGCTACATGGGGATCGGGGCTACTACAGAGAGAGAGGGAGAGATCTCTCAGTGACAGTGAGAGAGAGAGAAACAGTGAGAGAGAGAGAGAGAGAGAGGAATGAAGGCGACAGAGAGGGAGAGATCTCTCAGGGCTTCGGCTTCGGCGACGGCGACAGCGATTGCGACTGCTATGGCGACTGTGGAGTGGAGAGAGTAGAGAGAGTAGAGAGAGTGGGGAGAGGGGGAGATTAGGGAGAGCACTGTGGAGAGTAGGAAGAGGGAGATCACTCTGCGGTGCGGGGGCAGGGGGCGTGGAATAGTATAAATGGCGGTGAACGATTCACCGCTTTTAGTATTTCTAGTTAAAGATGGTGAATTATTCACCGCCTTCTTCATTAACTTAAAGGCGGTGAACAATTCACCGTCTTTAACAGCCAAAATTATGTGAAAGATAGTGAATCGTTTATCGCCTTCTTCAATGACTTAAAGGTGGTGAACTATTTACCGCCTTTAAGAGGTTTAGCCAATTTTCTTTGAAATTGGCTAAGTCCTGAGGGAGGCGTTAAAGGCGGTGAATCGTTCACCACCTTCTTTATTGACTTAAAGGTGGTGAACGATTCACCGCTTTTAAGAGGTTTAGGACAAAAATCTTAAAGACGGTGAATTATTCACCGCCTTCTTCATTGACTTAAAGGCGGTAAATGATTCACCGCTTTTACGTAATTATTGTGAAGGTGGTGAATCGTTCACCGTCTGAACGCCTTCTAAACGTATTTTCAACATGGCGCTGATGTGGCGAAAGAAGAGTTAGTTTTACAAATAAAATTTATATAGGGTTATTTCGCAAATTATAATATTTTTGAAGGTTTTTTTGAAAAAAAGTTTTTATATTCGGTAACGCTAATATGATAAAAATAGAATTAGTTTTATAAATAAAATTTTGATAAAATTATTTCGTAAATTATAAAATTTGATGGGAATATTTTGGAAAAAACTCCGGCAGGTATATTGCTCATTCCTTTGTCGGGTGAACTCTGAACCGGTTTCAACCGCGAAAAGTTCGCCCGTTAATGAGTTTCCTATTCGATGGGAACACGGGGAAGCTCCTCCCCTTCTCCCGCCGCTTGTAAAACCCTATATAAGCCCCCGCACCCCGCTATTCCCCTACCTTCTCTCCTCGTTATTATAACTAAAATTCCTAGCCCCAATCCCCCGCCGCTTTTGCCCTTCTCTGCTTGTACCCACCCTCTCCCCCTCCGCCTCCTCCGCCGTCGCCGGAGATGTCCCTCGACGGCGCCTTCTCCCCCGCCGCCGCGCTCTGCCGCCTCCTCTCCCGCCACCCCGGCCTCCGCCGCGCCGACCCTCGAATCGCCGCCCTCGAACAAAAGGTGCCCCCTTTCGCTTGATCCTACTCTCTGATCCCGTTGAATCATCTCTCTGGTCCCGTTGTATGGTGTGGTGCTGGTAGATGAAGTGTTTTTTTGAGTTGTTCGGGTCAGCACCGTGTTGAACTTTATCAGCAGCTTTTCTCTACGGCAAAAGTGGAAGCTCCGAATTGGGCCTGTTTGGTCCTGCTGGATTGTGCGGTGTTGTTGGATAAGTGCTTTTGAATTGCCTTGTTAGGATAAGCATTATATGGAAGTTTTCTCAGTACTTCTTCTCTGCATCAGAGGTGGAAGCTCGGAATTGGGTCTGTTTGGCCCGGCTATTGCTTTTAGAAAGTGTTTTTTGAGCGGGGCTGTGCGAGGAAGCACTAGTAGCTTCTGCAGGAAAATTCATGTGATAGCTTTTGCTCTTTGTTAAATTAGAAGCTTCAAATTGAAACTAGTGATTTTAAAGCCCGGAAGCTCATTTTAGCTTCCTTCTTGTTTGCTGAATGTCTGGGATGCTGTCCAGGTAGCCAAGCAAAGTGGCACTAATGCTTATGTGTTTGGGGCTTAGAAGCACAAATTCCAAACTTTTTTGTTTGCAAAACACCTACTAGATATGGTTGTAGTTTAAAGTAGAATTAGAAGCATCGCCAAACAGACACTTCGTTAATATTGTGGTAATGAGCAGGGCGAAGCTTTGACGGCGAATGATCTGGTGGCAGCATTGGCAGACCCGTTCCTCCACCCGAGCTACACAATTCCTATAGTGGGATGCTTCCGCCCGCTCTGCCAGAAGATTGTGGAGAGGGCTGTGGCGAAGCTGGGTAGCATCCCGAGCCTAGAACTGGAATCGGACGAAATTGCAGAGGAGGTTGGCGACCATGATGTGTGCGTTATAGACTTCTATGATGGGAAAAGGAGGGGTTTGAGGCTTCATGAGCTTGCTTCTTTGGCCTTATGTCGGGCCCTTGATTTGGCGCCCTTCTTGTTGAGGTAATTCTTTTGTTTAGTGCGCTAAGTTTTGTATGTTCCATGTAGTTTTCATCGGCAATCCGCTGAAAATAAGAATTTAATGGTTTCTCCAGTCATGTTGCATATGCAATGGCAAGATTGACTAGTTTTGGTATAGCACATTATACTTTTAATTTCTTTGTGAGTTGTACTGATGCAAAACAAGTTCTAGTAGGTTTAGATCAAGTTAGTTTTATTTTATTTGAGTCAATATTATGTATTTAAGTTTATTTTGTGTTCAGTTAAGGTTGTTTTAAGTGAGTAGGATATTAAGTTTTCTGCATTATAAATATCCGTCTTGATTTGTCTTGCATCATATTCATCCATATGCAAAATTTAGTGAGGTATTATGAAGTCCATACTCATGCATGACTTTCAATTATAACTAAGGTGAATTTGTCATTAACAAGCAGATAAGAATAAACACTTGTGGTGTTGATAATGGTCTACATAATTTCTTTGTATGTTTGCAGAAGTACTTTAAGTTATTTCAAATTCGCTCCTCCACCTTTTAAGCGCCTTATCTTGGCAGGCTTATCTTCACCAGTAACAGAAAAGGTGCGTTCTTCACTTTTATGATTTGTAACTTTTTTGATTTTAAAATGCATAGATCATCGTAATTCTTTTGTTGACGTATCTGTATCATATTTCCTGAGAGCTTAATATTGGAGTCCTCATTTTTGTCATATAGTGGTAGGATGAGTTGGATTTTATCTCCATGTGTTATTTACTTCTGCAACCTCTGATAAGGCTCCATTACTCGAATTACTGATGTTAAAGACTGTCTACATACTTGAATAGGAAGGTTATATCGTAATAATCAACTTGTTATTTGCCTCCATATTTCATTGCTTTCTCTCTTTCTTTATCTATCTTTCTAATGACTTAGCAGGCATTGCTTCCTCGTGTCTCACCAAATGCAAATGTTAGATGAAATGGATTTAAGGAAGAAAAAAAAAATGTTGCAAATGCTTTTGGATTGCCTTTTCTTTTTCTGGAAAATTTATGGCATGCCTTTTAGAAAGCAGAATCATCATCGTGTATACTTTGTTATCGTAATGTGCAGTAAAAACAAAGTTCTTTGCTTGCACGGCCATTATTTGATCTTTAACTTAAGGCTTATCTTTAAGAGGTTAAATTATGTTGTAAAAATTATTTTTTAGTTTTCATTTATTAACTGACTCTTCCTCTCCGAACTCACCTTCTTCTCCGAATGCGATTTTCTTGATGCCTCTTTCAGGTTTAGTCAATTACCTAAAAGTCCGCTTGATGTTGAAACCACCTTTTCAACTAGGGGTGGCAATTTCGGATACCGTACAGTAATATGACTCAAACATGATCAGATATGACAGGAAGTTATTGAAGAAATTTGAAACCAACACGAAACAAACCTGTTCGAGTTGAAAACAATACAGCATTACACGATATGACCCTGAATTAAAAGAAGTTAATATTTTGAGCATAATGTTCTTTTATAGACATTTGGACAAGCTTTGAATTGACACTACTAACACGATAGTTGAACCAAGCTTGCCACCCGAATTGCCAACTCTGTTTTTAACCAATCAAAGTAGCAGATGTTCATTAGTTAGTATCACTATAGCTACTTCTTATCTGTCATAGTGAAAACGGGTCAGCTACTTAACATTTTTTTCTTGGTGAGGTTATTGTATGCTGCTATTTAACATCAACTGCACTTGCTATTTCAGGCTGTAAAATTATCGCTTGAGGCCGCTCGAATATCCTATCGTTTTCTGGTCATGGACCCAAAAGTTTTCTCTGAACTTTGGGATTGGTCGTGTTTCTTAGATCTCGTGAAGCAAACAGCTGATTTTCATTTATATCATGGTGTACTGCTTAGTGATGTATTGGATGTAAGATGGTGCTCAATACAGATTCTATCAGTTACCCTAAAAACAAGTGATCGGGCCACTGAATGTTTTGGTTTTGGAGCTGATGAGATGGAAACTGAAAATTCTGGTCGTGAAGCCGAGGAGACTTTCATGTGCTTACTGAGGTTGATTTTTCTCATTAATATTTTGAAATGATTTTATCTGCAGAGATATAAATTTATTTGTATAATCTTTAGTTGTTTTTTTATTAATTTCTTTGTGCTTGCAGATGGGAGAAGTTTTGTATGGATACTTCCGTCGAAAAGACTGGTTGTTTTCTTCAACCTGGTGAAATCGAAAGTGGGACTTATCTTAGTGGAACTACCAATTTGGGAATAGAATCTCCTGAAAATGCTTCTTTAGTTGATTCTTTGTTGAATTTGCATGGCATTGGGTCTAGAGAGAGCCAATGCAATAGGACCACTAAAAGGTACATAATAATTACATCATTACATATATTATGGGCTAAAATCTTGAATACCCCTCTGAATATACTGCAATTTCCTCTTTACCACTTTTGAGAATGAAATCCTGTAGAAACCCTGCATTAATGTTCATGCTGTTATCACTAACCCTTTTCGTAATTTTATCATCCATGAAACATTATAAAATCTTAAAATACCATTCGATGTGCCTAATATATGACTCGTAGTGTGGGAAAGCAGTGTCAGACATCCTTTCTCATCCTCCTAACCAACTTAGATTTATATATATATTTTCCTTTGTCAATGTACTGTTCATAAAGTGAAGAAAAAATAAGTATGAGGCAATTAAAAGGCCAAGAAAGAATGCTAGGATACAAAATGGGTAGTTGGTAACAGGAGTAAATTTTTAAAGGGTTGATTAAATTATAAGAGATATTTAGTGCAAACAGCATGAAAACTTGGTTTTTTTTTGTGTTTGGGGGGGGGGGGGGGGGGGGGGTGGGGGGTCGGGGGGTGCGGGTTTGTGCAGGCTTTTGCTATTGAGGGGGCTAAAGTGCAAAAGGTGATATGTTAGGGATTCTCTGCATCTCACACTATATTTTCTTATTAATTTGAGATTATTGATCTTTATGTTTTATATGTGTTTTGTTGCCGCCATATTATTGTTGATTATTTCTTACTGCTAGCCCATTTATCCTGACCACGTCGGTGAGGAAGAGCTTTGAGGTGGCTTTAATGGCTGTTGGTCAAAAGTGGCCTGTGCTTCTCCATGGTCCTGTAGGTGCTGGAAAGACTGCACTAATTAACAGGCTAGCTCAAATCACCGGAAACCAAGGTATGCTTGAGATTCTCATCTACTCTATTTTAATATAAACTCAATTAATATCACCTATTTAAGGTATTACTATTGAAGCTCTGTACTTTAGTTTTGAGCTTGATGCTTATAGCAACAAAAACAGATAGCCCTAATAATATTTATGGAAATATGTATGGATGCCCTTAGATATGGGCCTGTTTGTATGTTTGAATGAATCTAGTGATAACTTACAATCGATTTTTTTTTGTCATTACATTCTAGAAGACTGCTTTTATTCCATCAGAGAGGTCTTGGCAATCATGATTTTAAGGGTTACGTATTTACATATTGGATGGTTATTTTCTTAATTTGAATTTGAACTTCTAAACTAAATGTTATTTAATTTTAGGAAATTTCATTAGGTTCCATCAGACGTCGTTCCTGTCAAAGAGATAGAATATTTAGTCAAAAAACTAAAATTGTCAAAAGTTATAGAAATCATACAGTTTGGAGTGAGTTTTCTCAAATCAGCAAAGTGATATTGTGATAGCTCAGAGATTAAACTTTAGAACCAGAAAAGAGGAACCTATCTCCTATGAACTATTGTTGTGGGAGTCCATGCATTTGCTACAATATTTATGTTGCTCTGTAGAATGGGGATTTAATCGACCAGGGAAAAGGAGAGTATTTTTATTTGATAATGATTAATCTGCATTTATTGTGTAGGTAATGCTACTTTACCTCGACGAATTGTACATACAGAATTTTTAATCAACATAATTGCATGGTGTAAGCCATGTACAGTCGTTGGTGTCTTGTAGTTTGCCCCAACAGCCTGGCCGTGCTGCCGTGTGCTGCTGTTGTGGCGCCATTATAACCTAGAAATTATCGTTGTGTAGATTTCCTAAACTCTAGTTGGTTGTTGATTTTTTATCTGACCTCCAAAAGTTATACTCTTGAATTTTGAGCGGAGGAGGAAGTAAGAGGGAGCTAATAAGTTAATGGTTTTGGGTCGATGGGCTCAGGTTTTAACAAACTTGTCCAGACCTGCTATGCACAACTCAAGTCATGCATGGTGGGTTGGAACTAGTTTGTTAGGACCGGAGTCCATTAACCTGAACTGATTACTTATTTTCTTTGTCTCCCTATTTTCTTCCTTCCATAAAATCCTTACGATGGGAGTCTATACTTCTCTGGTGCTGTTTTTGTGTGCACTGTTTTCTTCTACTCAACCTTCTATTGAATGGTTTGGCATCATTGGCGCAGCTGCTGCTTCCTTATTTATGTACCCGTGTTGATACAGCCTGTGTCATGTGCCATTCCCTGTGATGGCCAAAACCTGCTCGGGCTGTGCTTTCCTTGCCCATACCGCCTTGTGCCACCTATGCCTTACCATATTGAGGCCGTGCCGGCACATGGGACGGGGTCTTGCCGATACCGTTTCGACATTTTTTTTTTTTTAGTATTTTGAGGTATTTTGAGGTTTTATTTTAGGTGAAATGTTTTAGAAGGGCTTTTCCACACTTGAAATATGTAGATCTTGTAAATCTACTAATATTTGGAGCAATCAGTTATTTCTGTTGTACAACGTTAATATTCTAGTGAAAAAAAAACAAATAAGAAGATTTTTCCGCAATTTTTTTTACCATTTTAGATCAAATGAATTTACACATTGTAGTGTCTTCCTATAAATTTTTACCCAATTATGACTTTAATTTTGTTTTCTTGCGTATACTTTCATAATATATTTAAAATATGCCTATTGTAGTTATTAAGATCTTTATAAATTTATTCTTACTAAGCTGTGTGTGACGTAACATTGGAATTATTTTAATAGCCATTAGAGGTATTAAAACACTCGAAAACTAATTTTATGAAATTTTATTACAAAATCCCTTACCAATGCATGCCAATTTGCTAGTGTGCCGACATTGGCTCTTGCCGTGCTAGTGTGCCGGAACCGGCATGGGAAGTGTGCTGACATTGGCTCGTGCCATGCTACTCTGCTGTGCCGTGCTGCGCTGTTGGCATAGGGGCGCTGGCCGTGCCAGTGGCATGGCAATCCTTGGCTAATGGCAACTAGATCTTTACCCACTTATCATTGTACTTCAAGCTTTCTATGAAAAATGGCACATAATGTAGGTTTGATAGCTATTTAAATGATCTTTGTGTAATTATTATGTTATTCGAATGCCATCACACAAAATGAAGAAAACATAGCCTATTTCATCCGTCCTTTCCACTGAAAGTCAATGTTAAATGAATATTTAGAGTAAAGCATTTTGACTGTCTTTATTTTTTATCTCGATAATCTATCAATGCTGAGCTTATACTTGCGTGGCTTTTCTTAGTTCTTTGTAATTTTGCATTTGCAGTGTTGTTCGTTCACCTAGATGAACAAATGGACAGCAAAACATTAGTAGGGAGTTACATCTGCACAGAGAAACCTGGTGAATTCAAGTGGAATCCTGGATCACTTACGCAGGTCTGTACTCATTTCATACCTGATGCAAATGAGCTCAAGACTCCATACTTACTTCTGCTTTACACCTGTCGTGGCAGGCTATCTTAAAAGGGTTTTGGATTGTTTTTGAAGACTTAGACAAAGCACCTAATGACATCCAATCAACACTATTACCTCTACTGGAGGGTTCAAATTCTTTTGTAACTGGTCATGGGGAGGTAATCAGTTCACCTTTTTTTTTATATTATCTTCAGAGTTGATTATTATGACTCCTATTGATACAGCTTGTTCTGAGTTCTGGTAAATTCTCCGTACCCTTAATTATCATGCGAAGTCTCATATTCATTCTTTTTCATGTGATACTACTTTCTATTTTATAGGCTTACAACTCGTCTGTTTATCTTTAATTTTGGAATAATATATGTAACTGATGCAGGCTGTAGAAGTGGCTGAAAGTTTTCGCTTATTTGCCACAATTACAACTTCAAAGAATGAGATGTGCCATGCCATGGAAGGTCAGGCTTTTTATGTTCTTCATTATGGAGGATCATTTTATTTTTGAACAATTTTCTTAGCACATTACGATATGTGCCGTATACTATATTGAATATTTCACGAATAGGGATTTCAGATCTGCTAAACACATGCAAAGTTTTAGATTAGGTTTGGCGGGGTCTCAGAGCTATCGTCTTCTGTTGGACAAAGTTTCTTTTTGTTTCTTCTTAGTTGCCTTCTTTTTTTTTTTTACATCCTTTTCCTCTAATGGTATAATCGTTGGAGCAGTGGAGAAAAATGCTGTCGATGTTATAGTAACCATTCGCTTTGATAAAATCTTGTAATTGTGTGATACGATATATTGTTGTTGGTGATATTGATGGTTATTTGGATTCATTATGCTATTCTCTTTATTCTTAATCAAAGGCTTACATTTTAACTCTGATAGGTGGAATCAGATGAAAGATCCTGGTATAGTTTGTAGATACCAGATAGTAATAGATCACTCTCTTGCCAGATCAAACATTAGAAATTCTGCACCATTAATCAAGCAAAATTAAGATGTTTCATTTCTTTAAACAAACACGCCTGTGCAGCGGTGCTTGTGAGTGACAACGTGTATGTATCATTACTTGAGAAGTTGCCGTTCTGATTGGACTTGTTTGAGGAAACTCAACCATATGAAAGGCACTTTTTTGAACCATCAATGCATATAAAGCAGGATACCATGTGGCCTCGCTACTCTATTTTGATCATGTTGTTATAGCATTAGTAGTTGTGGTATTGAATCAAACAACCAGCTAATACTTATATCTGATTTTCTAGATGGTTGACTGAAAATTTTCAATCTGTGACTCTCATCAGCTGCCCACTATGCTAATTAATTGTCAATTGAGACCATTATTTCTTGATAATTACAGGAACTGGTACTTGGAAGAATTATCATTACTTGAAAAATACCAAATTCGTTTGATCTTTGTAAATACTCTTATTACTCTTTTATCTTGCATTCTGTGTTTTTATGTTTATTGTTTTCTGTGGATTGAAGTTCAATGTCTAAAAAGCCCTGAATTTCATATCCCATGGCTATATATTGCTTCTTTATGCTTTGTGGTGGAAACTGGAAAAGAATGAAAAATTAGCTTAATTGTTATTTGAAGTCACTAAAATAAACCTTCTACATGATATTGTTCATTTTGCTGTACAGGAAGACTTTCCTTCAGTGTCCTATGGAGAAAGGTGATGGTGGGGGCTCCTACTAGGGAAGACATGTTAGATATAGTCAATGCATGGCATCCCAGCGTACAACCTATTCTCCCAAGGCTCATTGGTAGGTCGCTGTTTATGTTAATTACTGTTCATTCTTTTTGCATGTTAGTGAAAGGCAGTATTTTCTCTACAGACACCTTTGAAAGGGTCAACTACCTCGCTTCGTGCCAAATGGGAGTTCAGGCTGGTGGGTCTGCATCAGGTGGCACTTTTAGTAGGTTCTCATTGCGGTATGTGGTTGCTAAGATTCTCTATGATTGAATATAGCACTCCCATGATATGCTGCTATATTGCAATTTTTCTTCAACTTAACAGGGATTTGCTAAAATGGTGCAAGAGAATAACAGATCGACACCTCAGTTTTTCTGGTCCTGGTCTTGTAGCTGCTGATTGCCAATATATTTATCAGGAGGTTTTTCTTTCTTGAAAAAAAGAAGCATATCACCTTTTCATAAGAAATCTCATGCAAGTATTTGTTTGATCTTTTGCTGAGGCATATCTTATATTCTTCAGGCGGTTGATATCTTTGCTGCCTCCTTGCCCTCGTGGGATAAGAGGCTATTGATAATGAGAGAGATCGCTAGTCATTTAGGTGTTTGTCCACCTGTAGCCTTGCACCCAATTAACAAACTTATTCTTCAGGTTTATATTGCCTTTTTTGATTCATTAATTCTTTTACTCCATTGATTATTTATTTGCTAACATGGTTCTTTTGCAGAATCAACGTGGCAATTTACAAATTGGGAGAATTAATTTGGAAAAGACAGAGACTGCAGTATATTACTCGGACTGATTGAAGTACTTTTTGTCTATGCTGTTTCTTGTTCTAATTAATTGTCTTTCTAAATTGCAGATCAGGAAGGAAGATAGACCTTTTGTTCATCTCCGAAGTACCTTGCATGTTCTCGAGAGGGTTTCTTGTTCGATAAAGTTCAACGAACCTGTTCTTCTAGTTGGTGAAACTGGTACTGGGAAGACGACTCTTGTGCAGAATCTGGCCATGTGGCTTGATAAACCACTGACTGTGATGGTATAGCATATGAGAATTATATGTTTTTCTATCAACTCTTCTTTAATACATCTCTTTTTGGGAATGCTGATTCCACGTTGATATCATATTACTACAGAACTTGAGCCAGCAGAGTGATGTGACTGATCTTTTGGGAGGATTTAAGCCTATGGATGAACGGTCTATTTGTGTTCCTCTATACCATGAGTTCAAGGAATTGTTTTCTGATACATTTTCTAAGGTAAAGGCTGTAAAGCTATCTCCCACTGTTCTCTTTGTTTCATTGGAGTGAGCACTTCTGATAAGACGTCTTTTTTTCTCTTGTGATAGGATAATGTAGCCTTTATCCTTTATTGTGAAGAGCGTATAAAGGAGAAGAAGTGGAAAAAGCTACTTCGTGCTCTTCAAGAAGCCGATGAGAAAGCTCGGGAACTTTTTGAAAAAGGTGGTAAACCTCACTGTGGATCTAAGAGGAAGAGAGCTTTATCTGAAGAGCTTCTTAGTGGCTGGAAGTCCTTCTCTTTGAGGCTTAAAGCTGCTCAAAACCAAGTTGGCGCGGCTGCTGGCATGTCTTTTAAGTTTGTGGAGGGAGCGTTTGTAACCGCTCTGAGAAATGGCCACTGGATATTGCTTGATGAGGTGAACCTTGCACCTCCGGAGACACTTCAGAGGATCACTGCTGCTCTTGATGGAGATAGTGGTTCACTTTGTCTGGCTGAAAGGGGGGATGTGAATTACGTCGAGCGCCATAAGGACTTCCGGCTGTTTGCCTGCATGAATCCTGCAACGGATGCGGGAAAGCGCGATCTGCCGTACATTTTGAGGAGCAGATTTACTGAATATTTTGTAGATGATGTATTGGATGATGAAGACCTTCGCCTTTTTGTTAAGAAGTATATGGAAGGCATGCACAAAGGTGAAGAAATGACCAATAAGATTGTTCAGTTTTATAAAGCATCTAAAAAGGAGTCTGAGGAGAGACTACAGGATGGAGCCAACCAGAAGCCCCAATTTAGTTTGAGGTCCCTTGCTCGTGCATTGGATTACACTAGAAAGGCCGAGAAGCACTTTGGCTTTGAAAAATCCCTCTACGATGGTTTTTGCATGTTCTTTCTTACTTTACTGGACGGTCCTAGTGCGAAAATAATGAACAACATGATACTATCAGACTTGTTCAATGGAAAGGCGCCTCCAACTCTTCCTTTCAATTCTTTTCTCGTTGAAACATTGAAAAATGAAAATGTTTCTGGATCAACTGATTTTGTGGAGACTGTAAGTGTTAAAGAGCATCTCAAGAGCATTGCACGTGCAATCTATATTAAAAGATATCCAGTTCTCCTTCAAGGCCCTACATCCAGTGGCAAAACTAGTCTTGTTCGTCATCTTGCTTCAGTTACGGGTCATGAGTTTGTGCGCATCAACAATCATGAGCATACTGATCTTCAGGAGTATTTGGGTTCTTACATTACTGATTCTCATGGGCGGCTTCGATTTCAAGAGGGCATATTAGTGAAGGCAGTTCGCAAGGGTCACTGGATTGTGTTGGATGAATTAAATTTAGCCCCATCAGATGTATTGGAAGCTTTAAATCGACTCTTAGATGATAATCGACAACTCTTCGTGCCTGAGCTTCACGAGACGATAACTGCTCACCCTGATTTTATGCTTTTTGCTACCCAAAATCCTCCAATGTTTTATGGGGGCCGAAAGATGTTGTCTCGAGCTTTTCGCAATCGATTTTTAGAGATACATGTTGATGAAATCCCTGAAGATGAACTCACTATTATATTAGAAAAGAGATGTGAAGTCCCAAATAGCTCTGCTAAGAAAATGGTTGTAGTGATGAAGGATTTGCAGTTGCACAGGCAAAACAGCAGAGTATTTGCTGGTAAGCATGGTTTCATCACCCCAAGAGATTTGTTTCGATGGGCTAATCGTTTCAGGAACTTTGGGAGTTTGGTGAAAGATGGATATTTTCTTCTTGCTGAAAGGTTGCGAGATGAAAATGAGAAAAAAGTTGTTCAGGAAACTTTGGAACGCTGCCTGCGTGTGAAACTAAATATTAATGAATTGTATGACGGGGTAAATCTTTTTCTCCTCTCCCCATGTTGTACTAGTCCTTTTAATCAGTTAAATGGTTCCTGTATTTGAACTAGTACTTCTGTTTGTTGCGTTTTCTTCTGCTACTGTAGTAAAGATTTAAGTGCTGTGGCACGGGATCGTGTCGAAAATTTGCTGGCAGGGTACGGCACGATGCATGCCGAGTCGTACTGATGCGTGCTGACCACAAAAATACAAATGTGCCGACACATAATGGCATGAAATATTTATTTTCTTTAGCAATAAAATATTATAATCACTTATTATATATCTTTATCAAATCCTTTGAACTTTATTAAGAAAATTACATACTAATTTAAATAAATTTAAAGAAAAGAGACTTTTGAACTGTGCTATCAGCACTTGGGCTGTATCGTGCCGATATTTTTGTGGGCACGATACAACACGGTAGATATGGCCCATGCCAATGGGCACTTAAATTCTTGTACTGTAGGCATATCTATCCATGAATCATGCATTAGCATCTTGTTGTGAAGAAGATTATATAAATAATGTAACTGTACTAGCATGCCTAAGAATAGCAAGAAACGTGGTAGCTATTTATGTGATGATTAGCGCAAGGCTCCATTTGATTTTTTTTTCATTTTATTAATCTCTTCATGCATTTTTTTAAAATAATTTTTGTATACATTTTCTTTTTAAATGCAGGAGGTAGGCTGGGAGGATGAAGTCTCCAAACTCATGAAAAATCCAAGAACACAGCAAGCTTTTGGAAAGTTAGTTCAAGTGCATTGTGTGCTCTTTGACATTTGCCCTCCGGTATCATTTTCTTACAGAAAATTGTTCTTGCAGCATTACCTGGACCAAAAGTATGTGGAGGCTATATTTTCTTGTCAAACGTTGCTACGAGTTGCGTGAGCCTGTCCTCCTTGTGGGTGAAACTGGTGGTGGGAAAACCACTGTATGCCAGGTGTTGAGTGCTGTTTTAGGGGCAAGATTGCACATTCTGAATTGCCATCAGTACACTGAAACCTCGGATTTCATAGGGGTTAGTTTAAATTTTTCAGTTTACTTTTCTCACTTTTGTGTGGTTCTATTTGTTCTCTTTTGAAATTTGTAGGTCAATAATTTGTTGACGGTGGCAATTTCTTTTTAGGGATACTGTCCAGTGCGAGATAGGTCAAGATTAAGTGCAGAATTTAAAAATCTCGTTTCTAAGCTGCATCAATCCAAGTTATTCTCTTGCACTGCAGGGGATACTGTATGCCATCTCGTTTTTCACCTTTTTCCTCTGTTTTCTCTGATTTTGATTTTAATATTTGAGAACATAACTTCACATGAAAATTTTCTTAATTGCAGGCATTATCTTTAGACATATCAGAAGCTGCTTCTACAATAAACCAGCTAAGTGGAATTCTTAATAACTATGAAAAGAATAAAACTAAAAATCTTTATATTCCTAAAAAAGATGTTGTTGAATTTAAACAATATGTTGATGACCTGATGAGGCTGAAAGAGAAATGGCAGACCATTTTTCTTTGGCAGGATGGACCACTCGTACAAGCAATAAAGGATGGAGATCTCTTTCTTGTGGATGAAATCTCTCTGGCAGATGATAGCATACTTGAACGTCTGAACAGTGTTTTAGAACTGGACAGGAAATTGGTGGGTAATACCTTGATTTACCAATATGCTTGCACACAAATGACCTAGTAAATAAAATAGAAATTATTTATTTATTTGTTGCTATTCAAGCAGATAATTCGGCATAGCAGATATAAGTTTATGAGAATACTATATGCACCTAAGATATGAGTAGAGCTTATATGCTTTCAAAAGCACAAGCAAAAATATGCTTGTGAATTTTTTACCATTGGATTTGCATTGAGATTTGTGCTATTTACTTTTTCTTTCTCTCTCCTTAGTTGACTATACAAAAGCACAAATCTCAATGCAAATCCAATGATAAAAAATTCACAAGTATATTTTTGCTTGTGCTTTTAAAAGCATATAAGCTCTACTCCCTAAGATATTGATGATTATGGTTTCAAGATACTGATTTATTGTTTCTTGGGTACTTCATCTTTCTGACTACTGAATTTAATTGAATCTAAGATGTCCTTTTTGGCTGATATGATTTAATTTAATTCCTTACATGTTTGCATATAACTTGTGATTAGGAAGATTTTTATTTCATCTCCTTTAGGATGTGATTTCCCTGTATGTGTATGTTAGTAACAGGCAGAATATCTAGGTTTGGTAACATTGTTTCTGTCCAAAATCCAAATATTATAAAAAAGTTTAATTTCTTTCCTGTCCTTTTAAACTCATTCATTTTCCTTGATATGAAAATTAGTCGTGAAGTTTTGTCATATGATTTCCTTGTTTGTCCACATAACTGTGTAAGGTTTTGTCATCCTAGCTACTTGGTTTCACTGTTTTGCTGGCTTTTATAAGCCTGTTGTAGGGAATCACAAGACTGATAGCACTCCGCTTTACTTGTCTAGTAAGTAAGATATTTTATGGTTTATAATTGGGGTAAAACAAGTGCCCTGGAACCTTACCTGCGTGAAAGTTAGTATTTAGTTTTGTAGGGAGTGCCAATCTTAGTTAAAAAAAATGAACCACTTTGCTTTTACTGTGTTCGTTGTTCTTTTTGATTTAGTAGAGAAACATCTTATAAGTTGTGGTTTTTTTCCAGTCTCTTTCATTAATCTGTCTTTGAGATCTGTGTCGATGTCAGTGCTAACACTGGCGCAAATTAATTCCTCAAACATGCGTAAACTGTTTTCTATGCTTCTTGTTATTCTAGTTAGTTTTATTTTAGCATACATTTTTAAATTTGGTATTGGTTGCTTACAATTAATGAGTGTTTCATTCTTTCTGCAATATGTAATTGCTACAAGAATTATGTCTGTGAAGTTGTAGATGCTAACATGTGTTAATCGTTATTGTAGTCATTGCCTGAGAAAGGTGGCTCTGTTCTTGAGAAGATAGAAGCACATGATAATTTCTTTATCCTCGCAACAATGAACCCGGGTGGCGATTATGGTAAGAAGGAACTATCGCCTGCTCTACGAAATCGGTTTACTGAGATATGGGTGCCAACTGTCATGGAGGTTGATGAACTTAAATCCATTGCTATTAAGAAGTTCGTATTCATTTTCACCTGAGTATTTAGATTGATTTAATTTCTTTGAATTGGTTGTTCATAGAAATCTGACTTGCCTTTTCTTTATGTAGATTTGCAATTCGAGAGCTTTCTTGTTTAGCAGATTGCATTATCAACTTCTGGCAGGCATGTTTTATTTCTTGCTTTTACTTCATCTGGCTGATTTCATGAACTTGTGCATATTTCTTTCTGTTTAAATTTTATCAGTTGTATTTTCTAACTATTTTTTCCTGTGTATTTCCTGTTTGAGTAGTGTTTGGTGACAAAGAGAAGAACCAGTAGTTTTTTGTGATTTACTAGGTACTGCAGTAGTTTAATGATTTAAAGGCAAAAACTGTATTTAAAGGGTTTCCAATGGTTGCCGCTTATTTACTGATAAGGGCAGAAGTTATAAGATGAAATTATCTACAGGAAGACTTCTTTGTTATGAAGATTGCAATTATAGTATGATGCATTTTGTGTGATTGGTTCTTCATGTAATGGTTGTAGGTGTATATGAGTGGTATAAGCATATAAGGATATTTCTTGATTGTTGCAGGCATGATTTTACAGCTGTAATTGATCCCGTGGATTCACCTTTTGTTACAGATTATTTAGAAGAGAACCAAGGATGCAACCATATTTTAATTTCTTGCTATTTAGATATGAACTTTAATACTGTAGCTTGTATTGAGATTATAGGATCCATTGACTCCTTTTCTATTTAGATATGAACTTCAACACTGTAGCTTGTATTGAGATCTGAGGATCTGTTGCCTCCTTTTCCATTAGCACCTAGGTTCCTTTTTGTGTGCAGTTGCATGAACATGATTTACATGCGGATAGTTAATGCTGATATATTTATACTAAGTAATATATTGGCAAAATGTGGCTACAAAGTAGAATACGTTTCTTGCTTTCTGCAGCGTACTCTTTTATTATTTATGAAATTCCCTCGAGGTTTATTTAGTTTGACCTCTTCTAGATCAATGAGTCCCTACTTTTCTGGTTACATTACAGTGGTTCAATGGCAGAACTCTAACTATACGGGATCTGCTATCCTGGATTTCATTTGTAAATGGGACAGAGGGAAGACTTGGACCGGGAAGTGCGCTGATACATGGATTATTCCTTGTCTTACTTGATGGCCTTAGTTTGGGTATATATCTCTTCCCTGTCCCTTTAGTCCTGTTCTTCTACTTGTCACAATAGAATGTTCCAGGGCATGTTAGTTATCTTTGTGCATATACTTTGTGTGCATGCAACTCCTATTTTATGTATGTATGTATGTGTCATGTTTGTCTGTATATATGTCTCGATAGTCCTTGAATATTTTAAAAGTCTTCTGGCCTTGTTTGGCCTTGTTTCTTCGTTCTTAAAAATTTATTTTTGAGCATTCGGCTGTTGAAATGATGAACATACAGTTTGATATGACCTGAAATGTTGAATTTTATGGAAAACGGATTATTACATATTAATCTCTTCTAGATAATAATAAAGTGGTTCCAAAAATGACAATTTTGCTGTTGATTTAACAGGTTTTGTATTGAATTATAAGAAATATTTTGACTGTCTATACTGAAAAGATTAATGGATTTTATTTTTAGTTAAGGAATCCTGTACACTTTATAAGCTTGTTTAGTTTTCTCATCAATTTCTTTACTTCATCTAAGGTAACTTGTGAAACCAGTCTAGATCGAATCTAAGTTATGAATCTTTACTGCAAATACCCGATGTTGAGCTTGACTTCAAAGTACAATGTTTCGAGGACTCAGTAATTTTTGAAGTATTCTTTAAAAATGTTTTCCCTAGTATAGCAAATTGTATCCTTGTTAAAAACTTGACATACCTGCATAGCTCAATCCTTAGCAGTGTGCATACAACTTAACCGCACACGTAGTCACACATAAACTTGGGAGGCACTGTATCTTTATTTATTTCACGTGTATAATATACACATGTATATGATTAGTATATGGAGCCATTGCCCTATAATAATAATTCATGATGGCACTTTCCAAATATACGCATGTCAATGATTTTCTAGCAAATCTATCCACGATTTGATATATTTTGTGGCACCTACTCTTACGTCTTTCTTTTCAATGTACAATAGTCCAGCGCATTAGATACATTAATAGCATTTAGTGTGAGATATTGACTCTCCTAGCTGGCTGTCTGGACTGCACATTCATTTCATGGATGCTGCGTTTACTATTTTGAATTTCTTGTTCCTGATGTTGCAATTTAAACTATGTTACAGGGACAGGTATATCTAGAGGTGATGCTAACAAGTTGAGAGAGGACTCTCTATCATTCCTTTGTGGAGAACTACAGGTGAATGCCTTAAAAGTTCAACAAAATCGCGTCCTTAGTTCAAGAGACCATCCTTTGCAATTACAATTATTCAACCTTTCTTTTTCTTTGGAGTTATGCTAAAACTAGACTGTCCGGATAGTACGCTCGTGGGAAGAAGTCATGTGAAATGCCTAAAAGTTATAAAATGTGTCTTCTGACTTGGACTCTGTATAACATAATTTGACTAATTTAATTGGACTCTAACTGCATGATGAGGCCTAGTCTGAGTGGAATAACGTTACCTTTCTCTTTCTTCCTTTTGTTCTCTAAATGAGTTATTGCCTCATTCTCCTTTTACATGAGTAGCTGGTGTATATGTAGTTCTACTTTTACTCTGCTGCATGAATTGCAATACTCAATTACTTCCATTTACATTTTATGAAAAAGAAAATGTAACTAGATGAGTTGCTCTCTTTTGTTAAAAATTGGTTAATGTATCTCTCTAGATTTTGAAAAGTGATTAATTGTAAAAGAGCCGTTTAAACTCAAACCTTGTCCATGCTGTGTCCGGTATTCCTACCTACTAGTAAACCAGGACTGGTTACGCCTAGTGTTAGGATTTATAATAGGTTATCTTTTGACGTAGGGACTTCTTTTCTATTTTCTATTGATTTAGTAGTTAAATCATTGACGAAGTTTTAATGGCCGAATTGATTGCCTTAGTAATTCATTACTGAGTTTTTTATTAAATTATTGAATCACTATGTTGTGCTTCAAATTTGCCTGTCAGATGATCCTATATCAATCTAATTGCATCATAAAACTGCAAGACAATCTAACTTCGTCTTTACTTAGAGCTCTACTAAATTTTTAATTGTTTATAATATTTCTCTCTCCTCTCTCTACTCTCTCTCTGTGAAATGGATGATGCTCTAAATTTTCTTGACCTGTATTTCTTCTTTTAAATTCTTTTATATGAGATAATATGTTTTGATGTTGATGAATGCAGAAGGTTGCAAGCGACTATTTTGATGTGGGGATGAGTAAAATGGAAAACTATGGATGGGGTGGTGATGAGAAGCATGTTTATACCAGCTTACATATGAATTCAGCTGAACGTTTTGGCATTCAGCCTTTCTATATTCCTAAGGGTATGTAACCTATTAGGCAGAAGTTGGTTGTCTTTAACTAGAATACTCTGGTAGCTTTTAGCTGATAATTTATGATAACATTTTTCAACTGTTTTTAGCCCTATGTCAGTGAGATTTAATCAATTGGGTATTGGATAATTCAGCAGTTATCAATTGTTGATGAAAACATGTGTACTTTTCTGTTTCTTGATTCCTTACAAAAATGTGCACGAACCGTCCTGTGGTATTTAGAAGATTGAAAAACCTTTCCATGTAGCTGCTAATCATCAATTTACTAATAGCCAATGGTTGGGTTGTATGGATGAGGATTTCTTGTTGTTGAATGTCATTTCCAAGCTATATCTCTGTTGCTTATTATAGTTTCTCCTGTGAATCAACTTGATACCTTTCTATGGTGAATCTCAGTGTCTCACACGTATTTATGCTATTTCTAGATGTGTTTTCCTTTCCAATCTTTCTAATACAAGATATGTGCTCCAATTTGGGTTTTGCTAACCTGAAAGTTCTGTATCGAAATAACAATTATTGTGCTTGTTTTTATTAGCTTCATTATTTTCTTCTCTACAGGTCCTCTTAATTGTGTGCAAAAGGGCTATGAATTTCTTGCACCGACTACCAGCAGGAATCTTTTGCGTGTTTTGCGTGCTATGCAACTTTCAAAACCTGGTCTGTAAATGTCTTGTTTGGTATAAAATAAAATTTATCTGATGTTCTTAGTAAAGTCAATCATTTTACTTTTTCTTTCATTCCAGTCTTGTTGGAAGGAAGCCCTGGGGTCGGGAAAACGAGCTTGATTGTGGCATTGGCAGGATTTTCTGGACATCCTGTGGTCCGAATCAACTTATCTGAGCAGGTAAGTATCTTTTTCAATTATTCTATCTTCTCTTAACTTTCGTGTTTTTCACGAGTTGGTTGACCTATAAAATTGTCTTGTTGTCATTTGCCAGACAGATATGATGGATCTTTTGGGATCAGACTTACCAGTCCAAGGTGAAAGCGGAATGGAGTTTTCTTGGTCAGATGGTATCCTTCTCCAGGTGGAGTGCTTAGTTTTATTTTGTCATAAATAAATATCCATTTCTTGCTATGATAGGTCTCTCATTTATTGTATGTAATTTTTATATTTGCAGGCTTTGAAAAATGGTAGTTGGGTTTTGTTAGATGAGCTTAACCTTGCTCCTCAATCTGTCCTGGAGGTACTCTTTATTTCACTTTTTGCTTGTTTCGTATACTCATTTTTTTTGTACTTCATCTTCTTAGATTTCTTTGAAATTGTAGGGTCTGAATGCCATTTTGGATCATCGTGCTGAGGTGTACATACCGGAACTTGGTCAAGTTTTCAAATGTCCGCCTTCTTTTAGAGTTTTTGCATGCCAAAATCCTTCTTCTCAGGGTGGTGGCAGGAAAGGACTTCCCAAGTCTTTTTTAAATCGCTTCACCAAGGTGGATTAACTAAAATGCATCATTTAGTGATTATCAACAATCTTTAGAATTTTTCTCTTTCTCTACGTATTATACTGCAGTTAACATAGTTTTTGCAATGAATTTTAGGTTTATGTTGATGAGCTGTCAATGGATGATTATCTCTTCATTAGTCGATCACTCCATCCATCAATTCCATCAGAGCTTCTCTCTAAGTTGATTCTCTTTAATTACCGACTTTATGAGGATACTATGGTTCATAGGAAGTATGGTAATGAAGGTTCTCCCTGGGAGTTTAATTTGCGTGATGTCCTGCGGTCGTGCCAAATTATTGAAGGTGCAGTACTTCTACTTTTCTAGTTAATTTGGGGTCTTACATTTTTGAGATATTTATTTATCTACCCTTGCTTTACGCACATATCCTAGGAAAAAATGAATTTTCCTATGTCTTCAAAAACTTGATTTCCTACTTGTGTACCCTTGTCTTTACAAAAATTCCTCTGCATAAAACATTTTTTTAAACACAAAATTACTTTGCCATGAATTGAAATTTCCCCAACTGGGACACCTTAGGATTTGAAATAGTCCTATATATAAGATATAATAGGACTAAACCTCTTAATCCGGCTATAGCATTTTGCGTGGTGGTTAGGCCCAAGAGGCTTAGAGGGTTAAGCGTGCTAGAGCTAGAGTAGTTCGAGGATGGGTGACCCCCGGGAAGTTGGGGCATTACGCCAACTGAATGTACGGCTGCTTTTCTAGAAATTACCCTTAAACTACCCTCATAAGTGGTATACGACAGAATTTACATGGATATTTAGTAAATGATTTTAGTAGGTTGTCACTAGCCCTATATTATACATGTTATATCTACTGGTTGCTAGGTTAATTCAAGACTTGCGCATAGAACAGTCAGATGTCAATAATCTGCGTTTCTTATTGATATGATTTTCTAATAGTAGATAATTTCTTCCCTAAAGGTTCACCACAAGGCTCAAAAGAAGACTGCTTTTTAAGTACTGTCTACCTTCAACGAATGCGCACTGCAGCTGACCGCAAGGAAGTCGGGAAGTTGTTCGAAGCAGTTTTTGGGTTAAGGCCTGTTCTAAGTCAGTATCCAAAGCTCTACATAAATCCAGAATATTTGATTGTGGGGTCTGCATGTGCAAAGAGGAATCATTTCCAGCCTGCAAAGGTATCAAATTATAACCAGTTGAATGTACTCCCAGGATTTCTTCCTAGCTTGCAAGCAGCATTGCATTGTTTACAGTACGGATGGTTATGCATTCTAGTGGGCCCACACTCATCCGGTAAAACTTCGCTTGTTCGGTTGTTGGCTCAGCTCACCGGCAATGCATTGAATGAATTGAATCTTTCTTCTGGAACTGATGTTTCTGAACTGCTTGGATGTTTTGAGCAGTACAGTTTCTATCGCCATTATAAAGCAGCCATATCCCAGGTTGAATTCTATGTTGATGAATACTTTTGTCTAAAGTTGGATCAGAGCTCGAAGAGTTTGATTACTGAGACGGAAACTTTTGATAAATGGTTTAAGTTTGTGGCAGCCAAGAAAGAAAATTCTTCATCCACTTCTACCTATTTTGATTTGTTGAAAGATGAAATTTTTGAATCCCTGAACCTACTAGAAGATATTATTGAGCAGCTGAAACGAGATCCTGAAATGCTTCGCTTGCCTTTATCATGGTCGCTTGATGACCTGAATGGAACCCTAAAATCTGTTTCAGATTTAAAACATAACAAATCAATGCAGCAATCTGTAAATTTTGAATGGGTTTCTGGGGACTTAATCAAGGCCATGGAATGCGGTGAATGGGTTGTGCTGGACAATGCAAATCTCTGCAATCCCTCGGTATGTTGATTACACCTTTAGTCGATTTTTGCTATTTCTTTTCTTTATTTCTGATTCATTATAGCCAGTATTTATTGTATGACTCTGTTGTTTCATCTTCAAACAGGTTCTTGATAGGATCAACTCTTTGGTCGAGCCTGATGGGACTATCACAGTTAATGAATGTGGATCTGTTGATGGAAAACCTTTAATACTTCACGCCCACCCCAATTTCCGAATGTTTCTCTCAGTAGATCCAAAGCATGGTGAGGTTTCTAGGGCAATGCGGAACAGAGGAGTGGAGATCTTTTTGATGGATCAAAATTGGCTAATTGATGGAAATGAAAAATGTGATAATAGCGAGATAAATAATGTGCAAAGATTCTTGACTTTCTGTGGCATACCTGGTAGTCAGTTGGTTTCTTCAATGACTGAAGCACACATGTATGCAAAAGCTGCAGGGTTGCGCCTTGGCATTCATATTACTCTTCTTGAGCTAGCACGCTGGGTTCAGCTGTTCCAGCAGCTTCTAATGAAAGGAAACCAGCCTGTATGGAGTCTTCAACTAAGTTGGGAGCACACTTACCTGCCTTCTTTGGGTGAATTCGAGGGAATAAATGCTGTTATGGAGGGGAAACTGAGGTTCTTGACAGACATTGGATGTTCATATTCTCTGTCGCTTCCAGGAGGATTGCCTATGCCCCACAAACTAAGGAACTTGGCATGGTACTCAAAAGAAGTTTGTGTCAAGAGAAATTGCATGTACTTGGAATATCTGGGTGCTGAATATTCTTCTTATGTATTAAACAAAATCAGTCATAGATCTTCTTTATCGGACAAGAGCTTGGACATCCATCCATTGATCAATTTGGTCATTCCTGAAGTCACAATACGCAATCTTATATTCCCAGATGTTGCTGGCAAGCAAGCTGCCATGTCTTGTAATATGCTTCCAGAATTTGACTTGGCACGAGCCAATAAGAAGCTTTTCATTGCTGCAAACTGGGCTATTGAGCAAGCTACTGGAAATGATTTTTCATTGTATATTGTGTGGTTTAAGTGGTATGGCTCCCTACTGCAGCGTCATTGTCAATTCTTTACGGAATTTGGTGCCTTCCTTGAGAAAGAAAGGGGCCATCCTATTTGGAAATGCATCTTAGAATGCTGGAGGGAGGTGATTGTTTATCACAAGATTGATGTCAATGTGTACCCTCTTCAATTGCTTTCTTTGAAGTTGGTGGATTCGTTGGCTGGTTCGAATGACACCCTGAAAAAGTGCCAAAAACGCCTTAGTAATGCAATTGATTCAGTGAGCTTGTTGCGCATTAGTTATTACCAATGGGATGCTGACAGGAATTTTCCCTACGAGGAAAACCAGAAAATTTTACTAGAATCCCTACAATCCTTGGAGAGGAAGGTGCTCAAAGTAATTGTGGGGTCACGGAAGCTGCTGCAGATATACTCGAACCTTCTAGAATATCATTCATTGATCTCAAAGTCTATAACCTCATCTCAGTCTGAAAGCTTAGCAGTGGCTTGCTATTTTCTTAAAAAGGAAATATTAAAGTTAGAACCTAGATTTGAGAAGGCTGCGCATGCTTCATTGGTATGTCTCTTATTCCTTTGTATGTACCTTCTCCCCGATAATGTATGTGTAATAACCTTGGTTTCTGTTGCAGGTGAAGATTTTGAACCTTATTCCAGCTCTGAATGTGCATGTAGAGAAGCCAACATTATGGAAATTTGGTGGCCATCCACTTCTGCCATCTTCAGCTAATATGTTTGAGAAAGTTCAGGAACTTTTGGCTTTAATTGATACTGTTTGGCCTCGTACAAAGCTGTCGAAGCAAAACCTTAGTGGTATTGTATTTTAGAATTCATATTTGGTATCATTACTCATTAGGCATATAAATTACATAATTCACTATCCATGAACATCCTCTGCAGATGATCGTATATTAAGGAATGCTGTTTTATCAACTAACATTGAGCTTCGGCGGCTGGCAACAGAAGGTATTCTATTTTGCCTCAAATCAAATAGTGTATAAAATATAATCTCTCAGATTTGAGTGTTTCTTGTTTTTAGAATTTGTGTGAAAAGGAGTTGCTTCAAAAACTTCTTGTTTTACGTTTTGGAGAAACAACTCTCCTGGATGTGCATGACTGCTCTAGTACTATCTTTCTTAGTTTGTGAACAACATTGGAAGAAAACTACTGGTTGACCTTCTGTTAGCATTTCTAGCTGATGAAAATTGTGAGAGTTTTCTTTAGTTGTTTTGATGGAAAATGTGCTCCTTAGCTCTAGAGGGGAGATAGGTCACTTCAAGTGCTAAGTAATCTGCTTGCGTTTGCGTTATCCCTGCTGCTTAAGTAGTGCATCACGAGCAGTGTGGAGATTGTTGCTCTGTGAAATACTTAAGATGTTTCTTTAAATACGTCTGAAGATAAAGGGCTTAACATTCTTTACCTTAAGATATGTGGTGAAGATAAAGGGCTTTAATTGATAAATAGAAAGTTTCAGGATTTGGCACTGCCGAATTGTCATTTTGTAATTCTTATTTCTGTTTTCTAACTGTACCAGTTATCTGCAACATAATAGTGATTGCTCTAATTTACAGTTTGTGGTTGACCATACAGATTAATTTCTGTTGTCTGAAATTAATTTTTACTCCTGAATTATTACACTTAGCTCAGTGCTTTAACCATTTAACCATCAATGTTGTATCTTCCTTTGTTTTTTAGGTGTTTGCCTTAGCGTTATTGAGGCAACTAAATCTAACGAAGATGGTTCCAATACCGTGTCTGAGTTGGAGGTGTTGCATAAGGTTTGTTGTAAATATTCAAGAGAATTAGTGCATAATATTGTTGTATCTTCTCACTGAGTTTATACCTTGTAGGGTTTTTCCGAAAAGGTCATGCAAGAGAGGCGGAATCTCGAATTGCTTCTGAAATCTACGGAAGAAAGTTTTTCTTCGGTATTTGGAAACACTTCATGTTGCTCATTCTCTCCTGGAATTTTGCCTGGCCGATCTGGTTTCTATGGTTGGTTATCAGCGCTTCCTGTTCTCAACTTGAAGAGCTTTAACTTCGATGTAATGTTACTTAAAGAGTTGGTCAAGGCTTCCTTGGAAGATTCTTATGATCTGGTAATTTTTTAGCTTTATTTGATTGCTTAGTTTTGTTGTTGCATATTTCCTTGTTTTCTACATCGCACCGCTTCCCTCATGTTGATGTCATTTTAAGTTGTTTGATCGTAAGAACTAGGAAAACCGAACTGACCCTAATTACTAACAAAACGAACTGAGTCGACTGAAATTATTATGTTTGGCAATCTAATTTATACTGAATAGTGCTCGCTGCTAGTAAAAGCAATTGATGGGGAAAGGAGAAGGGCTGGCATTGGAATAGGATATGGGCACTTTGAAAGTTGCTCTCTTGACAAGGTTATCAACATTTACGTTTGGTTTTATGGAGATTATAGGGATGTGACTAGAGGCAGCGGGGAGAAGATATTGTCGGCAAAGTAATTGTAACAGGCTTAGACTTGTTTAGATGCTTCTATGCTAGTGGCAACAAAATGGAGGGCAAGGGGGTTTGTTGATTGTTGCATAGATCTTTCTGAGTTTGTGGTTCTAAGTATGGGATTATCATTAAAGGGAAAACGAGGGTGGAGAGTAAGGAGCACTGGACCGTCTAAATATGTGAGCTAATAGAAAG
Organism: Tillandsia fasciculata; assembly: GCA_029168755.2. Taxonomy (NCBI): domain Eukaryota; kingdom Viridiplantae; phylum Streptophyta; class Magnoliopsida; order Poales; family Bromeliaceae; genus Tillandsia; species Tillandsia fasciculata. Next base: position 26,277,161 of record CM054934.1, on the reverse strand, counting down.
GAATGGGTGGATATGGCTGGGTTCTAATGGCTACTTGTATGCAATAACCCATTCCAAGTGTTAAAATAGATATGCTGGAATTAGCCATATTTCGATGATCTTTGATAGTAATTGGAGTAACCAAAATATGTAAAAGATGGATGCTGTTGCCCCAAGTATTCTTTCATACGTTTGACAAAAAAGGAATTGTTGAATAATATTTTTATTTTTAAATTGATATTGCTAAACATTGTGTTTTCGCCCCTTCTAAAATTTCTGTTCTTACGGGCAAAAGAATGTTCTTTATGGTCTTTATGTTTCTATAACTTGACTAATCATACTACAGTCTAAGTTTATTTGGAAATAACTTGTCGGATTCTGATGATTTTAAAGTTTTTCTACTGGATAATTTGTTTTCTATATTGCAAGAAGGTCGTGTACAACAAAGATAATGGGTATTCGGGGATGAAATATTGTTATGGATTGATTCTATTGACATGTGTACAGACATTATGTATATACTAACAAGCACGCAAAAATAGATCTGCTTTCCTGTTCCTTATAGTTCTTACGTGTTGTATTTGTTCCTTGGCTTTGTTATATCTCAACCGTTCTATCGTTTTGTGCATTACTTTATAGTCTTGAATATGTAGTCAGTCATCATCCTTTGTGTAGGCACATTTTGTTGTTAAATGTTTTAATTCATGCATGGAACCATTCTGTCGTTTTGTGCATTACTTTAGAGTCTCGAATAGGTAGTCGGTCATTGTCCTTTGTGTAGGCTTTTTTGTTGTTAAATGTTTTAATTAATTATGAAACCACTTTCTTAAACTTAGCAGCTTCTCTGCTGCATGCATTTGATTATAAGTGTTTTTTGAGGCATAGTTCTTTAAAATATAAGTTGAAGACAGTTTCTAAAACATACTTTCTTTTCAATCGCAACAGGTTAAATTCAGCATATCTGGTCTCCTGAAGGATGCTTTGGACTACTCTGTTGAGTTGTCGTCAAGATGTCCTATTGAGTTTACACCACATCAAATGCTACTATGGATTTTAGATGCATGGGCAAAAGTGGATTCTGGTAATTGCACAGTTTTGATTTAATATCTTCCCTTTTACTAATTGTATGGCTGATCAGTTGGTTATGAACTTTCACTCTTGTTAAATTGGCAGTGCATGTGAAAATTGCTGCTTGTATTCTTGAAATGTGGTACAATTACCATTCTTCTCTGTGGAATACTTCTGCTGGAGCACTTAAGGTTTGTTATTAGACCATATTATACAGTTCTCTAGATATTTACATTTATGCCTTTGCAAAATTATCATCTGAGTAATTATATCTGCCCCTTAAAGGCTAATTCTTCAATATGGACTCTTAAAGTAACAAAATGACCCTCTCTCTGAAAAACGAACTTCCCTCTATCATTATTAGATTTCTCTGAAGAGACTCATAGAGAAATCTTGTTCTCATAGGTACCGTTTAAGGGGGCATAAGGGGGTTATCTTCCCCCCCCCCCCCTCCCCCTTATACCCAAACGGCAAAAAGGGAGGGGGGGAACACCCCCATACCAAGTTATTCCGGATAACCTGGTATAAGGGTTGAACAGCTGTTCCACCTGTTGCTTACTTTTTTTTTTTTTTTAATTAAAATTTTTTAAATCATAAGATATTTAAATTTATAAAATTTAAAATTTTTTTTTTATTTTATAAATTTTAAAATTTTTAATTTGCTTTTTAATAAATCTAAAAATTTATTTTTGTAATTATTTTTTTAAATTTATTAATTTTAAAATTTTTAAATTTATACAAATTTTTTTATAAAAAGATAATTAAAATTAAAATTTTTAACATTTATAAATTTTTAACTTTAAAGAATTTTGAAATTTTATAGCTTTTAAAATTTTTAACTTTAATTTTTAATAAATTTACAAATTTAAAAAATTTTAAAATTTATACAAATTTTTATATTTTTAATTTTAATTTTTAATAAATTTATACCAAATTTTTAAAATTTTAAAATTTTAAAATTTTATACCTATTTTTATATACAATTTTTTGAATTTTAAAAAATTTATAAAATTTTAAAAACCAAAATTTTTTAAGAATTTTTTTTATATATAAGTAAAATATAAGTTTTAATATTTTTTTAATAAATATTTTCAATTAAATATTTAAAATCATACCATACAAATTTTTATCTTAAATTTAAAATTTAATTCCCTCTATTCTTCTTATTCCTCTTTGACTTACCAAACACAATTTTTCTTATCCCCAGTACAACTCTTATATTCAACCAAACACAAAGTTACTTTAATTCTTGCTTGTACCTAAACTTATACCTATCCCAGGAATAACTAGTTTTCGCTTATACCCGAACCAAACGCAACCATAGAAAATCAACTTTCACCCCTGAATAGGATGATTCCTCAACAAGGATTTAAGTATCTATCGGTACGGTCCGTATCTATCGTGCCGTATCGTGCCAATAAGATATCGGCACGATACAACCCTCATACTGATGGCACAGTTGAAAACCCTCTTTTCTTTAAATTACTAAATAATTTTCTTAATAAAGCTCAAAAGATTTGATAAAGACAAGGAATAAAGTGCCATGATACGAGGGCGTGCCGTTGTCCGCCTGGCACGGTACGGCATGGGCACGCTTCCGTGTCGACACGTGGCACTCTTGCGTGCCGATGGATATGCATGACCTCCCAGTGACACGCTCTGGCACGTTTTTTTAATAGTTTTTTTATTCCCAATAAGCTTTTATAATGTTATTTTGAAAGATATAGTCAAATAATTATGAATATTCACTATATATAACGTACTATACAAATCAATTAATATAGTGATATTTTTTTTAAATGTAAAAAAAAATTATACCTCATAGAAAATAGAAATTAAAATATAATAATAAAATTTACAAGTAAAATTTATTTAAGAAACTTAGAAAAAGAACACCATGATGAAAAAAAATAATATGAGTAATAAATTATATGACAAATAAATTAAACAAATTTAAGTATCAATTGATTTAATTTAATTTTTAATTTTATTTTGTATTTTTAATTTTTTAAATTTAAAAATAAAATTATTTTTATCACAAATTTTATATAAAATACTAGATATATCCAAAATAATTAAAAATTTAATTATATAATAATTAAATCAAGTATATATCTATTTCAACTTTTTATAAACTACAGATAAAAAATTATCTAATTTTATATATTTTTTTAAAAAAATTACAAATTAAAAATATTCAAATAAAAAAAAACTACGGATACAAAGGGCAATCCCCAAAAAAGAAAAAATTAAAAAGAAAAAAAAATCGAATGAAGGCTATAAGGACCTATAAAAAAAAATCTACCAAAAGAAAAAAAAAAGATAAAAAACACAAAAACCTACCAAATAAATAAATAAATAAATGATTTTTTTTTTTTAAAAAAAACAATCAAAACTGAGAGAGAGAGAGAGAGAGAGAGAGAGAAGGGAAGAGGGGGCGGCAAGAAAAAAAGAAAAAAAAAGTGGCACAAAAAAAAAGAGCGGCACGTGCCGCCCGATACCCACGTGGGTATCGCGCTATCTTGCGCGATACCCGCGAGGGTATCGCGAAACGGGGGGTGCTGTGGCGCACCCCCCTTGTACCGTGCCCCCATTTGAGGGGCACGGTACATGCCGCCCCGTGCTCGGCACGGGGCGGCACTTAAAACCCAGGATAAAGATACATAAAAAGTAATTAAAAAATTTTGTTGTTAAAGAAAATAAATATTTCATGGCATTATGTGTTGGCACCTATATATTTTTTATGACTGGCACTCATCGGCACCGCTCAGCACGCACTGTGCCGTACCGTGTCGGCAACTTTTTGGCACGACCTCGTGCCACGACACTTAAAATGATGGTATTTGTTTAAGAAATTTCTCTTTGAGGTTAAATATGGAAACATATATTTACAGGTTTATACTATAAGCCAAGGAATTAAGTCCCGTGGCACGGGGGCGTGCCGCTCTCCTCCTGTCATGGTACGGTACGGGCACGCTTCCGTGCCAACACGTGGCATGCTTGCGTGCCGGTGGATACGCATGATCTCCCAGTGGCACGCTCTGGCATTTTTTTTTTTTTTTTTTTTGTTCCCAAAAAACTTTTATAATATTGCTTTGAAATGTTTAGTCAAAAATTATGAATATTGACTATATATAGCTTACTATACTCACCAATTAACATACTGATAATTTTTTATATATATAAAGTACAACTATACCTTATAGAGAATAGAAATAACAATATAATAATAAAATTCACAAGTATAATAAGTATTTAAATTTACATATTTATAGAGAGAAGACTGCTTAATTCCACATAGATCCATTTATTGATCTATTTAATTTTCAACTATTTATAAATTATAAAAAAAAAATGACTAATTTTAAATTTCTTTTAAAAAAGAGTTTTATAATTATGAAATATTCAAAAATTCTAAATAAAAACTTAAATTATAATATTTTTTACTTACCTAATAAGTAGATCTTTGATTTGCACTTTCTTTGCCTCTTTCTTAAGTGATGAAAAAAGGAAAAAAAATTTAAGAATTGCGGGAGAAAGAAAGAAAAAGAAAAGGAAGAAAGTGAGAGAGGTATAGAAAATTTGTTGTGGGAGGGGGAGGGGGAGGGGGAGGGGGAAGGGGAGCGGGAGGGAGGAAAAGGTAAAAAATATTCCTTTCCTATTCACGGGTGGAAAGAGAAAGGAAAAAAACAAAAAAAATAAAAAAACAAAAACTAACGTGGAAAGAGAAAAAAAATAAAAAAATGTACGGTCAAACAGTGATTTTACTATAAAACCATGCATTAAAAAAAAAAAAGAAAAAAAAGAAAAAAAAAAAAAGGCTCGGTACGCCGAGATTGGGGGGGTGTACCGTGCCCCTATTGTAGGGGCATGGTACGTGGGAGGGGCACGGTACGTGGGCGGCACTTAATTCCCTGCTATAAGCAGATGATTTTGTGGGGATATACATGTAAAAGCCATTCTTTTGGTATGATATTCTGCTTTATCATTACTTCTTGATGTCACTTGCAGAGCTGTACTGATGAGAAGCCCTGTCATTTGGTGCCTCAGACAACAGCAGCAGCTATTTCCATGATTCTGTAAGATGAATTATCAACGTGCTTCTTTCTGTGAAATCTCATATTTCATGTTCTCCCACACTTACTAAAGTTAACTGTTAGATAATGATGCTACGTAGTTTTAATTTCACTACTTAGTGTTTATCAAAGAGTGCCATTTCTTGTTGATTCGAACTCTATGGATATGAAATCCTCTGGTGTTAATCATAGCATATGGTGGCTGAGCATCTTATTATGTCTTCTCCTTTTTACTGAGTGATAATGTTTGTCTTGCAGCCAAGATAGCTTTTCTATGAAAGACTATGATGTGAACTGTTTTAAGCTTAGAGTTGCCTCGAGGAACATCTGGAAAGATACTCTGATGCAAGATAACTTACTTGATACTTTTCATTCCGCCGCTGATCTCCTTTTGAAAAAGGTACTATTTTGGTTGTCATAACTGTTTTTGTTTGAGGGAGATGTTCATAATTGTATTTCCTTTTTGGTTACTGCTTGTAGATACTTCTTGTGCATAAGAGACATTTTCAGCCAGACAAGTTTGGTCAGATGCAATCCGTTCTATTCAAATTATCGAAGAGTGGTCTACAGGTAGGTATATCTGTGGGGTTAATGATTATGTTTTTGTCTATGTGAACTGGTAATTATAATTATTCAATTTTTTTTTATTTTTTTTTAAAAAAATAGTTATAGCATGTGCCTTTACAGGGATATTTTTCTTGAAAATCTTTGTTCATTGTTTTATGAGATTTTAGCTCTTCAAACATGTTATACATGTTGATTAGCATTGCTTTTAGAGCCGCTGCAGAAATAAGTTTATATTCTTTTTTTTTATTATTGACTATATGGATTTCCGCAGTTGATCAGGATTTCTTTTCTCTCATGTAATGTGATATCTGATAGCAGTCATTTTTCCCACCTTTTTATGAAATCATTGTTTTGTCTAAAATATACATTTCTTTGTGCAGGAAGAAGATCTACAGATATTAAGGTCGCTCTTATCTGAATCAAGTCATCGCGTGCTAGCTTCTCTGTGGGATTCACTTATAGAACCCTTGATTAAAAAGCTATATGTAAAACATCCATCCAATGGTATGTTCTGCTACTATTAGATAATTGCTACAAAAAAAAAAAAACTGTACAGATTTCAATTGCAGTTACTATTGTAAATGTGGTGCTGTCTCTCGTCTCTTTTAATAACAAAAAGAAAAAAGAAAAAAAAACAGAACGGAGATCAGCTGTAGTTACTGTCATAAATTCGGTGCTGTCTCTCGAATTCATTTACTCCTATCGATCTTATATAGCACATTTTAATCAGTCTTGTTTATTGTGCAGAATCTATATATTTTTTACCGCACATTTTACTACATCTTGTTTATTTGTGCAGAATCTTTATATAACCTTGGCTGTGCATGGTTACATATTGGGGTTTTGCGCTTTGACCTGTTGCTGGAACCTTTTAGTGCTGATCCTGTAATGAAATATTCTGTCAAGCACTCACTTATATTGGAAAAGATATCATCACTTCAGCTTGAATCTGAGGTATTCATCAGTTCAGTTTTATTGTCACCAATTACTTACCGGCTCCTTTTGCACTCACAACTGTAGAATGTTGATCTTCTTAGCATGCTTATTTATCTGTCATGAGCTTAGTTAAACTATCCTGATACTGTTAACACTGTTTGATTGTTTTCATTTCAAGTATATATTTGATACTTTTAACTAGCTTACTCTCCTTGCTAAACGATTATCAAGATTTGACTGGCTATTACCACTAGAATTAAGTTAGTTCTTCAGATGTGTCCTTGTGTCTTGTGTTTACTCTCGTGAGTAAAATCACCCACCCACTCTCTCTCTCTCTCTCTCTCTCTCTCTCTCTCTCTCTCTCTCTCTCTCTCTCTCTCTCTCATGTGCTCCAGCATGCCCACATAACAGCACATGTGCACACGAGCATGCACACAAAAAAATGGAGCACACAAAAATAGGCACACACATTTCACTGCTAGAACATCACCTAGTAAATTAGAGAGGGAGTCGGCGTTGATGTAGGCCATGTAATAAAAAGCTAGCAGTAGTTTAAATAGAAGGATGATAATAGATGAAAATATGGGAAGCTTTTGCATAAGCTTATTTTCAAGGAGACATACACACTCCAGTCACACACAAGTATGTGAAAGCTATTGCTTAAACATATTTTTTAGGATTCATGCACACTTCAGTCGCATACAATGTACTTTCCTGGTTTTTTCCAAAATTTCTTCGTTTTTCATAAGGCGACGGAACTAATTTTGATTGCTGCATGTAGGTGCATCAAGAATGTGAACAACTAGCAGGAAGCAACTCTGCAAATTTTGATGGAAATCGAAGATCATTGTCATTACGAGAGCTGGAAGAGGAAGAGAGGCAGTTACAGTCAAAGGTCTTGCAATTTCCCTTTCCTCTCAAACACTTGTTAACTTATTATTATCTTCATTATTATTGAGTTCCTTATTTGTCATGTTGATGTTATACCTTTTACTTATATTTTTTCAGCATAGAATATCCAGTCTTTTACTTCTTGCAATGCACATTCCTTATTCTCTCTCTCCTCTGATCTTAGTAAAACATAGAGACAGACTCATAATTGAATGTGACAGATTTGGTTGTCTGAGCTGTTCATTCAGAAAAAAAAGGGAAAGCTCTGTATACTGTTGTCAAAAATAGTGGACATGATCAATTTGGATGCATTCAAATGACTTCTAGTAATTTTTTTGTTGATCACCTGACTGAAGCTTTTGTGGTTTTATTTTTAATGACTGAATGTAGCCCCTACTGTCACATGATTGGATACAAATGCAATTTATATATGATAAATCAAAATACTGAAAATAGTTCTCCAAAAAGTTCTCTTTTAAATAATTTGTTATTACTGATGCCATTAGTCCTTGACCATGGTTATAAAATTTGTTAATGTGAATTTTCTTTGAGATAATTCTTATGATCTCTCTCCAAGTGGAATAACATAATTTCACCCTTGCAGATGGTTTTTCGCCCTCAACCTTCGAAGTATATGAAGTTGAGATCAGAATGTGCTGATTTTAGAAAGCGTGTATCAAATTGGATTACGGACCTTAATTGCTGTAAAGATCTTGCATTAATGGATGGTAGGGCTTGTGGTTGGCAGGTAAGAAATGCGTGTGGCAAGCTTTATCTTTTCAAATTGAATACATTCACATTCTCTCTCGCTAATTTTTTGATCATTATAGGTTGACGCATCTAAGTTCATTAAAAGACTGTCAGAAGAGTTTGCAGAATATATGGACTTGATCCAACCAGTTCAAGTTGCTGTCTATGAAATGAAATTTGGCTTGTCAATTGCTGTATCTAGTGCTCTTGAAAGAAAGTATTCGAAGGAGACTAACGAAAGTGATATCGAGAAAATTTTGGTAAGTATAGTCTATCACTTTCAGCTGGCTTGAGAATGGCTATCATTAATCATCATTAAGGTTTATTGCCTACTTATGACTTATTGACATCGCTCATTGGTTATCAGTAGGTGATGGCCTATGGCATGCATTATCTGAAGTTTTACTATATTCTATAGAGAGGTTGTGACGAAACTTGTGCCAATGTTAAGATAAAAGAGCATATGTTGGCCCAACTAAACCCTCACTGAGACAATCATGGTTATAACTTTTGTGGGCTCACATGAGTGCTTGCTTAGTTCTAAGTGGTTGTTCAAATAATGCATTTCTTGAACCAACCATGCTCTTCGTTGCTCTATTTGCTTATTAGCATTTTTTTAGAGTTGATCTATTTTGTTGTAAATTTATGCTTACAGTATATGCTGTACGTTTTCTGTATTAAATATTCATTTTTCTGAATCTTAATTGTCATGGCTTGCATTATTTGTTAGTAAGCAGCACTTCTTTTTTTTCCTCTTTTAATTAGTTATTGCAATAGTTAACATTGTTTTTACTCTATTTGTTGAAAACCTTACTGTAGACCGTAGTAGTAATTTCAAAGCTGGAGTTAGCACTTGAAAAGATCTCTATTTTTTTACTCTCATATATTAAGTTTAGTTCTAACTTCTAAATTGTTTTTCTTTAATTAACTTTACTCTGTTGTACTCTGATGATTGATGGGCCATTCTTTTATCTTCTGCTTCTTTGCATGGATTGATTCGCAGAGGCCTAGTTAGACCTGCCTGGTCTGAGAGCTTAGCTGGTTCTCTTAGATTATGCCTGTTTTACATTATGTTGTGCTTTCATTCTTTCATACAACTTTTTAAGGTGCCTTGCGTAGGCTTACATTTGCAAAAGTTTTTTAACATTTCAAAATATGGTCACCTTTGTTCTTGCGGATGACTGTCATATATGAATGCAGACATAAATAATTTTCTGTTATCTAGTCTTATATATAATTCTATCACTTGAGATGGCCAGTGATAGTTTCTCTGGCTGCCAGATTTTAATGTTTTGTATTCTTTTCAACATTTTTTGTGTTTATCTTAAATTTTTTGAATACCTGTAATCCCTTCATCATTAGAAGTTAGAAAATTGTCCTCTTTGTGTCAATCGTCTATGTCCTAGCCTCTTTGGATATAATGAGTTAGATGTTTAAGGTTCCTATTACTGTATTTTTGTATGCGTTCCTCCTACTGTAGTCAGTGATTGTCATGGCGCTAACAATAATATTATTTTGCAGGCTACAGTTTACTCTTTTATGCAATTTCCTTCTGGGTCAGTTGCTGAAAGTGCTCATGTTAACGAAGTTCTGCTAAATAAGCTGGTTACTGTTTCAAGTGGGATGACTTCCAGCGAAGTGGTCTGTTCTCCAAGTGTTGCTTATTGTTTCTCTAACTTTACTTTGTTGTTCTTTAACTTGACTCATAATGATTGTTCTGGCTTATTTTTCTATATGTTATTTGTTAATGAAGTGTTCTGTAATGGTTGCAGGTCTCTTCTGCTCAGCTAGCGAATTCATTATATTATCATAAACTGATTTGTACAGCTTATTATGTTTCTTATTCTCGATCTATGGATGAAGCATCCTTCTTGGTAAGTTTGCAGAATTAAATCATGTCACTTTCAAACTTGCACCTCAACGAGAAAGTACAAAATACTTATTATACTGTCTTTGCAGTCTTTGGAAAAAATATTTGATCATTTCACAAGCCAATGGGTTGACATGAAATCTCGAGGGAAAATCAAGCAAGACAATGAGTCTCAGTATTTTAAGTTCAGGCCTCGTTCGATCAGGATCGAAGACATTCTGCAGGGGGATTTATCACCACTTTCTGAGTTGGACTCTGACGGGATTATGGCATTTGACAGTGAAGAAAAATTGGAGCAAAATTTTTTGGGAATGGTGGTATGTTTTGTTTAATGAATTATTCATATGTTCATTAACATGTAGTTTTCCCTTATGTTTCTTGTCATTGTTGGAGTTCAGAAGAAACCCACTGAAGAGGATGATAATATGGAGGAACACTGGGATCTAATTCCTGAGTTTACATTGAAAAGTGTGGTGCTCATACACAACCAAATATTTGGGTCACCCGACCTTGTGGAGCAGGTAAAGTCTATTCATTCTTTTTTAGTCTTGAAATATGCAACAAAAATACCTACTTAAGAACTAGATAAAAAAGATGATGAGATTTTGATTGAAGATGCATTTTGGACTGACTACGACATTCCTACGTAGTTAAATTTTGACAGTGTTTTTGAAACGCATGACCAATTTTAGTCTATGCAGAATGTTAAAATATATAACATTATTTTTTATATATTAATTAATTTGTGGATGCATTTCAGCCTGGCATTTGCCATATTTCTGATGAGGATAGGCTTCAATCTTTCATGCAATCATATGAAGTGGGAACCAGAATAATGAAAGGTGATTTTCTGGACTGAACTTTTAAGGGGTTCCAAAATCTGATAATCTGCAGCCCAGTGAGCTCATTACTATTTCTTTGGCTATTCAGGTCTGCAGCCGTTGACATCATCCAAACTGGATAACAACCTTATGCCAGAGCACCTACTTCGCTTAAGCTTGGAATATGAACAAATTTCTGGCATCTCTAGCAGACCTACTCGTTCGTACAACATATACGAGGTAATCTACGAAGTGTTTTACAATTTTATGTTTGGTATATTATGTTATAATCTCTTTAATATAATAACCTAAAACTTTTGATTTTGCAGGATCCAAACCCTTCAGTTATGTTCAAAATGGTTAAACCCGTCAGTTTTCTTCAAATTCAAGTTAAGCATTTTCTGGATGAATGGCCGGAGCATCCAGGTCTCCAGAGAATATTTGATATTACAGAGTCTCTTTTGGCAATGCCTCTAAATAGCCCCCTTTCCAAGGTAAAATATAATTCAATAGTTTTTGCTCCTGTGAATAGTGGATAGTTTATTTGAAGATTAATTAATGCTGAGTTGTTACTTATTTTTTGGTCATGTGATTGTATTTTGAAGGCTTTACTTGGATTGCAACTTTTAGTTGGTAGAGCTCAGTTCTTGCAAGAAAATGACTCAAAATATTCTTTCAAAGGTAACTTCCCAGCTTTGTTTATCTTACCTGTACTATATCATGCATCTATTCAAGCTCTACATTAGGACAAATAACTTGACATGTCCCAAACTGTTACCCACCTTCTTGTGTGTCTCATAACAGTTTTACGCAGCTACTTATCTATCTATTATGCATTTAATTGAGTATGCTCATCGTAAAACTATTTCTCATACAGACCATCTCCAACCAATTTATGCACTTGTATCTTCATGGCAAAAGCTCGAGATAGAATGTTGGCCTGCATTGCTCGATGGGGTTCAGGAGCAGTATGAAATTAATGCTGAAAGAGTATGCTTAAAATGTTTCTTCTATTACTGTTAATTTGTTTGGTTGTCAGCCTTTTGTAAGGGGACACAATTTATCCTTACCAATATCTCCTTGCTTGGTGCAGTTATGGTTTCCCTTGCGAGCAGTTCTCCGTGATGTTAAGGACCAAAGCTTGTTCACAATGAAGAGGCATGTATCGTTATTAGCTGTTATTCATTCCAAATTTTTAAAAAATTGATATATCACTTTGTCTAATGAAGTTGTATAATGCAGTATTGAGGAATTTATGCAAACATCCAGTGTTGGGGAATTTAAGAGACGGCTTCAACTTGCTCTCGCCTTCCACGGCCAGATTTCTTATGGTATCACCCTGAAAACAGAAGCTTACTCAAGGTAGTAATCTATTTATCTCTCATTGTCACAGGAAGAAAGGCATATTGTGAAAATTTCCAGTTTGTGAACGAGTTGACAGCTAGATGTTCTTTAGTCTGAGTTTTTCTAAAACCACAATGTGGTTATATATGATTTCCAGTGAAGTTTCGTCTTAGTGGTGATGATTTTATCACAGTGATCTACTTCTATTGAACCATTGTGAATAGAACGCTATGCATGAGAAATTTTTTAATGTTTGATTCTTTGTATGGCAGTTCTAGTACGAGGGAATATCTGAATATTCTGTACAATGCATTCGGATACTATGTACAGTTCATGCCCTTGTAAGTTTGTTAACATATATTATTTTCATTTATTTTCTTTTGTCAACTCTTTCTTGAGATTAGCTTACAAGTTTTTCCCCTTCACTGCAGAGTTTCAGAGCACATTGATAGTGGCAGAAGAAGCATTGAGAAAGAGTTGAAAGAACTTCTCAAGCTTTACCGATGGGAGCAAGATCCTGGCAGTTATGCATCGATCGAAAATTTTAGGAGGACTAAGCAGAAGATGTTAAAATCTGTTCAAAAATTCAATGTAATTATTTGTAATTTTCGTTTGATTCTTATCTTTCTTTCTTTTTTTGTTGGTACTATCTGGATGATCATTTGAACTGAAAATGTCTTGTTGATCAATAGGATGTTCTGCAGCAACCTGTGATAAAATTGCTCGATGAAGAAGTAGCACGAATAAGAAGCAAAGTCCCATCTTGGCTTGACCAGAAGGTGCCTGATGTAACAAAAGTAGATGTGCTACCATTTCCTGTGGATCTGGCAAAGCTCGGAGATGTTGAAAGGTTCTATTTTGTCATGGGCATATATGCAATTGGGTGCTTTTGACTTATCAGGTCTCTACTAAAAGGAAAATAAGACTAATTTGGTGCTTTTCTCATGATGTTACACTTCTGTAACTAGGTTCATGTGGTATCCGGAGTGGAGAAGTAAGGCTTATTCAGTATCGCAAATAATAGGTGACAGAGGTAATTTTTCTACTGATATGACTAAAAGCAAAGGTTTGACAACTTTTATGTTGTGTTGCAATGTTTTGGATATGTAGCATCTACATTATTCCTCTGCAAAACTTTCAATTTACATAATCCTGCACAGAAATCTGAATTCCCATATATGCCTATCAAAACCATAATTTGTTACATATTTATCTTTGTACTTATAATAATGCCCCTCTTTGGAACACTTTTGATTTGGTAGAAACCAATGTTTCCTCATGAACTGGATAATTCCCAACTTAGGATTGTGTTTGTGAGAAAGTGCATTTTTGAGGAGTATATATAAAAATTCAGGCAAACAGGTATAAACAAAATAGATGGCCGGCAGATGTAGGATAACGACTTGCAGAGTTGATTCTCTTTTTTTATTTCCTCTCCTCATAGAGAAAATGGTATTTAGGCTGAAAATTAATGAGAACTTGCTGGTATTGCAGAACTCATAGATGTTATCACGCAGTCCCAGTACCCTGAATCTACACAAATAGAATTTAAGATGCAGTGGGAGGATTGTTGGTCTTCACTTGAAAAAATATGCAGACATACAGCTGAATTTGCTCATCTGTGGAAGCATGGAACAAAGAATCCCAAGAGGAGGGCTCTAGCCAACTTACTGAAGACTCTAGAAGGATGTGGATTATCGAAGCATCGACCTATAAATCAGGAGGTATGCTGATGTTATTGTTTCTTAATTATTGCTTGGTAGCCAGTTGAAAATTGTGACCAAATTTTGGAAATGCACAAAAAAAGCTGAATGATATATTTAACTATTGGACAAATATTGATTTTGAGGTAGGCATCTTTTGTTTAAATGCTGATTTAACACAAGTATGGAATATTTGTTTTTGATTGACGTTGTAGTTATTTTAATCATGTTTTCCTCTGGGTGCTATCTACAGCTGGAAAATAACTCAAATCAGCCAAGCAGATCATTTTTGCAGCCATCATATAATGTGGCACACTTGCTGGAAGTCTCCCCTGCGCAGCCAAATGAGCTTTTAGACAACAGAGGTGATCAGGAATGGACATTGGCAAACAACTACTACTTCAAATGCTTGGCCATGATGCAGCAACTTCAACTTGCCTCTTTGAGTTTCAGCAAAGATCTCGATCTGGAGCAGGTTAAATTCACTGATTAGTTTTGAAAGGGAATTGCCTGCTCCATTTTACATGCTATAACCATGAAATTGTTCTCGTGTTATGTGCAGGTCAATCGGGCTCTATCTTTTGTGGATCATCTTATTAATGTACTGTGTGAGCAAAGAAATATTGCATATTGTCTGTCTGAGAGACTAATAAACTTACGGAAACGATTGTTAAACTTCACAGGTACTCATTCTTATGGATGCCAATTTTTGTTTCGATTCCATTCAATATAAAATTGACAAGTTTTTCTTTGTAGGAGAGAGTGATAATTCTTCTTTAGCTCCAAGCCAGAATGGACTTTTCAAATGCATGCAGCAACAAAAGGTATGGATTTACTATATTTTATAATTAGGAAAATGAGTTATGCTTATTCTAAGCTTATCATTTTTCTTAATCCTTAATAGCTACTTTTCGACAACCTACTTACAATGTCAAGAGACGTGACCTTGTTGCTTGGGAGCTTCAAGAATAGTCATCTTAGTACATGCGACACAGTGGGGGATGAAGCTGCTACTCTATCTTCTTTTGTAGATAATTTTGTGCCGACATTCATAAAATCTAAGGTAGATCTTGTTATCGGCATACTTTAATTTTGCCTAATTCTTGCCTCTTAGCCTGTTAGACACATTCGATTACCAAACCATACCTCCTTTTTTTTCCCTTGCAGGAATTGTTAGATAAGTCTCTTATTGGTGGTAGCCATGTTCTTGCCCCTTTACCTAAGCACATTCCAGATGTTGTTACCAATGAGATGAAGCAACTGGTGGACACAAACCAGCAAATAATTAACACATTTGACGAAGGTATCAAGAAATTAGGCTTCCAAAAGCATTCCACAAGATCTGTCAAGGAAATGCTGCTTGGTCGTTTTCAAGAGCTAATCAACAAGGTTTGGATATTAGAGTTTGTAGAACGCAGTCTTTTATCTATTTTAGTGATTTTTTTCTTTTAATGATTTGTCAATAAAATAGAAAGCAAAGGTATGGATATTTCTCTAAAACTGAATTTTTTGAAAAAAAAACTTTTCAGTTTGAGTCTTTTATCTATTTTAGTGATTTTTTTCTTTTAATGATCTGTCAATAAAATAGAAAGGGAAGGTATGGAAATTTCTCTAAAACTGAACTTTTTGAATTTTTTTTTTTTTTCAGTTTGTCTTTTATCTATTTTAGTGAATTTTTTCTTTTAATGATCTGTCAATAAAATAGAAAGGGAAGATATGGAAATTTCTCTAAATCTGAACTTTTTGGAAAAATAACTTTTCTGTCTTAGCTGATTCTAACTAACAGGTTTTTAGTTAGCATCGACCAACTTTGTCTTTTTCATCTTAGACTGCCATATATATTTTATTATCAACCGTACTTTTGGCTTACAAGTTGTTTTATGTTAAGTATGAAACAAAGCAAGAATGTAATATTCTCTTTCTACCAAATATCTCTAAGAATTACTTTGCCTTCTGTTTTTGAGTTTCTATCTTCATTACATCTTTGTATCATAAATTTTCTGAGTAGTTGTCCTTGTGAAATTGTGAATGAAAAACAAAGCAAGGATGCGATAACTCTTTTAACCTAATATCTCTAAAGCTTAAGCTGAAAACATTCTCACTTCTCCACTTTTGATAGATTCTTCTTCGTCATCCACCTTTGGGTAACCTTATTCCTTAATCTCTTTACATACCGAGAACTCTTTTTCAGGGGAGACTGACTATCGAGGATTATCGAACCGAAGTTGATACGATTCACCAGCAGCAACAAGATTCTACTCTCTTGGCAAATCTTGAAGCTTTATTTGCTGAAGCTTTTGAGGGGACGATTAAATTGATGATGTCTGCTTTTAGGAGGCTAGATGTACTCAACCATGGCCATGTTCAAGAATTATCAGAAGGAAATATTACTCTTTGGAAAGACTTTCTGCAGTCGTATACAACTAACCTGGTAATAGATCATATACAAGATGCTGCTGACAAAACCATAGATCTAGCGGTATACTCCTAGTCCTCAAGCTTTTGTTTCTTTTTTTTCTGTCTGTATTTCTAGGATCTATCACAAATGGAAGTTTTAATTGAAAAGGTGATATTAATGTGAAATGTGTTTAGATAGTATATTAATACAACTTAAATTGAGGCACAGAACTACTTCTGGGACTGAAATGTTAGAAATCAGGATTAAATAAAACTTCCACTGGCTGAAACTTGTAACTAACCCTTTTATAATTTGTTACATTGGTATTGTATTCTCTGCTTATAATAATGGATGGGTTCCACAGAGACAACTCATGGACGGTGCTAGCAGGAAACCTGAGGTTTGTTCTTACGTAGAGAAACATCTAAAGAATCTTCGCATGTTGCTGGACCTTCTTGTGTCCTATGCTGAAGGCATCCTCTCTGAGTTTTTAGACGCTCATAGAACGGTAAGAGTTTCAGATATCAACTTGTTATCCCTTTTTCAATGATTTTTGTTAAATTTGCTGGTCTTTTCCTTTATATGATTGCAGACAGCTGAAATAACTCATACCCTTGCACACATTTTTACTCAACTATTTTCGGAGGGATTTGGGTCCTCAGAGGAACCGACAGAGAGTGTTGCTGGAGGGACACAAGATGCTACTGGAACTGGTATGGGTGAGGGTGAAGGTATAAATGATGTGAGTGATCAGATAGAAGATGAGTCACAACTTGGCTGTGCTGAAAAGGTATTGGTTTCAAGAAATATACAAATGTGTACCCTGCAAAGTTATCTCATTCACAGATATATTCCTATGTAGTCTGAATGTTCATAGATGCCCTAAAAATACTCCTGTTCTTCCATGTACACTCAACTTAAGAGTATGTTTTTCTTGTAAGGAACTGCATTTAACAAGAGAGATGTGTGAAATTAAGATTTTCTAGGTATATGGATGTAAAATCAGATGATTTTGCTTGGATATTATGTAGAATTCTCTGCTTTGTGTGCATGTTTGTCTGAACTGCTTTGAATGCATGTTTGTCTGAACTTCTTCAATTGAAGATTAAATTCTAGGACATAAATGTGGGTTGCATTTAATTTTCCAGGATGATGGACAGGAGAAGTCGGATAAACTTCCTAGTGACAGAGACAAAGGAGTTGAAATGGATGAGGATTTTACTGGTGATATGTATAGTGTAAGTGAAGATTCTGGGGATGAAGATGATGGCCATGACAACGAGGAAGAGGACGTCAACTTGGAATCTCAAATGGGAGAGACTGGAGATGACAAGCAGGTGGCTGGCGAGAAGGCTTGGGATAAGGATGAAGATGAAAACCTTCAAAACTCTGATGAAAAGTATGAATCGGGACCATCCGTGAAAGAAGAGGATCGTAGCAATAGGGAGCTCAGAGCTAAGGATGATAATGCTCTTGGTATTGAAGAACCAGGAGAAAATGAGCTTGATGAGAATGATGCTAAAGAGGACAATGAAACATCTCTTGCTGATGAAGATGAGAAAAGTAATAACGACATTGGGGCCGAGAAAAGTGAAGCGTTTGAAGATCCAACAGGAGCCCAGTTCCCTGAATTGGAAAAAGATTCGGAAGACGTTAATATAGATGAAACTGAGGCTTCTGATATAAAAGAAGGAACTGATGAGGGAAATGAAGATGCTGATGAGGAAATGATGGATGGAGATGAAAATGAAATTTCAAACACTGATGATTGTATGGATGAGGAGAATATCGTCCAAATGGATGAGGACAATGAAGCAAAGGATGGTACTGGAAAAGATGTTGAGGATTCAGCGACAGAGCTGAGTAAAGAGTCACAAAATTCTGATAAGATCGAGGCATTGAAAAATCCTTCACAGGATATGCTTATGACTAATGGGCTTCAGTCGAACATGGAACCGCAGGCAAACTGGGCCAATAGCAATGACACTTGCAGTGCGGTTGCTCCGTCAATAAATTTACCGAGCAATGAAGCACCCAAAATGGAAATATCCATGCCCGACTCGACCTATGGTTCTAGATTATCTTCTAATGAAACAAAACCTCAAACTTCGCAAACTGATGAAACATCTTTTCAAATTCTGCGTACAAATCCTTTTAGGAGCATTGGGGATGCGATGGAGGAGTGGAAAGAAAGAGCCAAAGTGTCGGCTGACACCCAAAATAACCAAATGGATGCTCTTGATGAGATTGATGATGAGAAAGCCGATGAATACCAGTACGTATCAGAGGGAGAAAAGGGCACTTCTCAAGCTCTTGGAGCTGCTACTTCTGATCAGATCCTAGACAACGTTGATGGAAACAAATCTACCACGATGAGGGTCAAATCAGGAAAAAAGATGAAACCAATAACAAAACTGATATGGTGGATAATCCTGAAACATCTTATCTCAAGTCTTGCCAATCTTTGATTTCCAAAGCTGAAGTTGATGAGGAAATTCTAGACAAAATGGAGGTGGATGCTGAGCCATTGGTTGAAGAACTGCAACAAAATGACTTCAATCGCCAATCAGGAGATTCAGTTATGTTCAGAAGTTCCTTGATGGATGAGAAGGTACTGCCGTTTGATGTCCATTTTGATGATCAAGAATTGTCTGTTCCTGTGGGCATTGAAGCATCTGATGAGGAAATGCAAAGAGCTATTGTAGATTGGAAAAGGTATGAACTAGTTACAACCAGGTTGTCTCAAGAGTTGACTGAGCAGTTGCGCCTTGTCTTGGAACCTACTTTGGCTAGCAAGCTTCAAGGGGATTATAGAACTGGAAAACGAATCAACATGAAGAAGGTGAGATTACTATCTGTTCTGTAAAATTTTCCGTTGACTGACTGGGTGAGTAGGGGGATTACTTTGAAAGCTCTTCAAATTTTTATGATGACTGAGCAGCTGTTTTTTTTTTCCATTATCCCTCACAGGTTATTCCATACATTGCGAGTCATTTCCGTAAAGATAAGATATGGTTGAGGAGGACTAAACCCAACAAGAGAGATTACCAAGTGGTGTTAGCGGTGGACGATTCGCGCAGTATGTCTGAAAACCATTGTGAAAAAGCTGCTATTGAGGCACTGGTAACAGTGTGCAGAGCACTGTCGCAGCTTGAAGTGGGCCAGTTTACGGTTGCAAGCTTTGGCAGGAAAGGGAATATTAAATTACTCCATGATTTTGATCAGACTTTCACTGGTGAAGCTGGTGTAAAGGTACGTTACAGTGGGCCACTTTTTACTTGGAGATATTTTAGTTCGCACGTTTGTTATCTTATTATGTTTATTCATATATTAGTTTTCTCTATAATTTGGAGCAGATGATCTCTAGCTTATCATTCAAGCAAGATAATACCATTGCCGATGAGCCTGTGGTTGATCTTTTGAAGTGTCTGAACAACATGCTTGATACTGCCGTCTCAAAGTCACGCATGCCATCGGGGCAGAACCCTCTTAACCAACTCATACTGATAATATCTGATGGCCGGTTCCATGAAAAGGTCTCTCTCTCTCTCTCTCTCTCTCTCTCTCTCTCTCTCTCTCTCTCGAGTGACAGTTCTATTTGTAGATACTAAGATGGATAATATTTTCAATATAGGAAAATTTGAGGCGGTGTGTCAGAGATCTTCTGAACAGGCGGAGGATGATTGCATTTATTGTTGTAGACAGTCCTCAGGATTCCATCATGGACTCGAAGGTTTGTACTCTCTGCTTACTCTTTTTATTACTGTACTGTAAGTCTCGTTTTGTATTTATATTTCGTGTGCTCAGGAAGCGTCATTTGAAGGAGGAAAGCTTTCTTTCAAAAAGTATATGAATTCATTTCCGTTCCCTTTTTATATCGTTCTGAAGAACATTGAAGCACTTCCCCGTACACTCGCTGATTTGCTGCGACAGGTAACAACATAATCCATGATGCAGCCTCCATTTGTTCTCTTAATATGTAATATATAATGTTAGATACAATCTTGGGTTGCCGTTGCTAACTTTCTTCGTCGTTGGTTGCAGTGGTTTGAGCTCATGCAAAACTTGAATGAGTGATCTACAGAACTACTGATGACGAATGAGAGAAGTGTAATCATATTTAGGGGATTTCAACTCTCTAGCATTTCCATGTTTCGGTTCTGCTACAATAATAGTTGTAGTAGCAAAAGGCAGCAGAGGGCTCATCTCCTGCTGCTACGCTGCCGACTACCGATCCCAGTCGATAGAGAAGAAAAGATAAAAGGGAGGAGAGGAGAGGGCTGCGAGAATATGGAGACAACAGGTGAAGGAAAAAAGAAAGCGAAAAGAGGAGAATGCGACGTAGCAAAGTGATTATTTTATTGTATAGGTTTATATATATTTGAATCTGTATATAAACAGGAATAATTGGTTGAGCATTTTTTGTCAGGAAATAATTTATTTTATTGCCTCATAGAAGGTGATCCCTTATTAAAGAATTTGCTAATTTGTTTTTTTCTTCTTTTCTTTTTTCTCCAATTTCCCATATATCAAAGTTGCACGTAAATGCTTCCTAATTCCTATTGGTTCTGTAGGTCACCAATTCTGATAAAATTTTTGAGTTAGATTGTCACGTAGACAAGTGTTATTATCTAAAATATATTAAAGATCACAAAAGAGCAGCTAAGTCTAAAGCTGCCAAGTGCTTTTAGGTGGGTTGTTAATGTGCATTTCACGGCAGGGTTGATCAATATGTTGTTACAACCCTGATCCGCTTGTAGTGGGCGATGAGGTGGGTTTACTGAGACTGCTCGAGCGGAGATGATGGTGCGCCCCAATGGGGTGAACACAGAATTCGAGAGAGATGAATTGAGGAGGATGGGAAGGAGAAGAGAGGGGAGGAGAGTAGGGGAAGAAAGAGAGGAGAGGAGAATTGGGGAAGAAGTTAATTATATTTCTCATGCATGTCTTACATCCTAATTTCCTTACTACTTATCCCTCACATCCTGAGGACTAAGCTGTAATTACTACAATGCCAAGGTGAATTAACTAAACTCTACAATGGACTAGTTGGGCCCCCTATCTCTTATTGGGTTGCCACAGTGGGCCACGCTGGCGGGCTCGGTTGAGCAACCCGTGGCCCACTGGGCTTCCCCGGCTGGATCTTGAGACCTACCCCCGATCCATCGGATCTAACCCTGTATCTACTTTGGATTCTCCACTCTCCCCCTTCTGCCTGCCGTCTCCCACTTCTCTCGCATTTCGCCCATCTCTGCCCTAGCTCACCTCCCTCCTTCCTACTTCCTGTTACACTCCCCCTCTCTTCGACGCGATCCTTGTCCTCAAGGATCAAAGTGTGGAAATTGTGTTTTGAGGGGCCAATAGTCCTCCCACGTGGCCTGTTCCTCGGGGAGATTGCTCCAGCTCACTAACACTTGGGTTATTGCCTTGTTCCCCTTCCTCACCGAGCGACGGTCGAGGATCTTCTCTGGTTCCGCTCGGGGTTGTTCATCTTCTCCGACTGAAGGCGCGGTGGGCGAGGCCGGTTGTCCTTCCGGGGGCTCCTCTTCAGCAGCGAAACATGAAATACGGGATGCACCTTCGAGCCTTCCGGTAGCTCCAACCGGTACGCCACCGGTCCGATTCTTTCTAGAATGTTGAAAGGCCCGTAGTATCGCGAGGTTAGCTTAAGATTCCGCCTTTCCGCGATGGTGCTTTGCCTGTACGGCTGTAACTTTAGGAAGACCCGATCCCCTACCTTGAACTCCTTGTCCACTCTGTGTCGGTCGGCTATCTGCTTCATTCGGTTTTGTGCCTTCAAGAGATTTTCGCGTAGGTCCCTAGTCACCTTCTCTCTTTCCCTTCCCCATTCCTGCACTTCTCCCAGAGTTCCCAATTTTAGGTTGGCCGTGAGGTAGCTTGGGGGCGCCCGGCCGTACAGCGCCTGGTAGGGGGTTGTTCCCAGGGATGCGTGGAATGTGGTGTTGTACCACCACTCTGTGCCACGTTTGTGGACGCTGGAAGCAGAGGCAGCGCAGGTAGGTTTCCAAACACCTATTTAGTCGCTCCGTCTGCCCATCGGATTGGGGATGGTACGCCGAACTCATGCTGAGCTTGGTCCCCAACATTCCGAATAGTTCCTTCCAAATGCCGCTGGTAAAGATTGGGTCACGGTCGGATATAATCTTTTCCGGCAATCCGTGGAGTCTGTACACCATATCGAAGAATTTGCGGGCCACTTGCGTAGCGGAGAAGGGGTGAGCCAGGGAAGGAAATGCCCGTACTTGGAGAATCGGTCGATTGTGACCATTATCGAGTTCTTCCCCTCAGATCGCGGCAGCCCTTCTATGAAGTCCATGCTGACTTCCTGCCATATGTGTTGTGGGACGGGCAAAGGCTGTAGTAGCCCGGCATATGGTTGGTTGTCCGTTTTGTTGCGGATGCAGGTGGTGCAATTCTTTACCATGTGCTCAACCTGTCCCTTAAGGCCTGGCCAAAAAAATTTCTGCTTGATCCTTTGTACGTGTTCTGCTGCCCGGAATGTCCCCCCAATGCGGAGTCGTGCATTTGGAGGAGTATTCTCTGCCGCAGGTTGCTTCCTGCTCCTATGTACAGCCGCCCCTTATACCTTAGTGTCCCTTGTTCATATGAGTAAGTCTTTGAGCTTCCGGGCTTGACTGTGAGCTGGACAATCAGGGCTTGGCTCTCTTCATCGCCTTGATAGCTGTCTTGGATTTCCGTGACCCACTCAGGAATGGCTGCTGAGATAGCTTGACTGTTCCCTTCTTCAAACCCCCTTCGAGATAATGCATCTGCAGCCTTGTTGTCTCTCCCCTTTTTGTACTGTATAGTGTAGTCCAGCCCTAGCAGTTTGAGCATGCCTTTTTGCTGGATAGCCGTCGTAATCCTTTGCTCCAGTAGGTGCTTTAAGCTCTCGTGATCCGTCTTGATAGTAAATTGCTTCGGGCTTAAGTAATGCCTCCACTTGGTCACGGCTAGCAATATCGCGAGGAACTCCTTTTCGTATGTTGACAGCCCCAGATTCTTCCTGCCTATCGCTTTACTTAGGTAGGCCACTGGCCTTCCTCCTTGTGTCAGCACGGCTCCTATTCCTTGCCCGCAGGCATCAACTTCGATTGTAAAGGGTTTGCCGAAATCCGGCATGGCAAGCACGGGAGCCTTCGTCATCAGTTGCTTAAGATGCTCGAAGGCTTTGTTTGCAGCCGGGTTCCAAGCGAATCCATTCTTCTTTAACAACTCCGTCAAAGGCTTGCTAATCGCTCCATACCCCTTTATAAATCTTCTATAGTAACCCGTAAGCCCTAGGAACCCCCTTAGGCCTTTGGTCGATGTCGGCGTGGGCCATTGCTGCATGGCCTCTATCTTGCTTGGGTCGGTGGCGATTCCCTGAGGGGTGATGATGTGCCCCAAGTATTCAATTTTCTGTTGGCCGAAGAAGCACTTGGTGCGCTTGGCGAAGAAGCGATTTTTTCTCAAAATTTGGAACACGGTTTCCAAATGCTGAGTGTGCTCCTCAAGGCTGTGGCTGTACACGAGAATATCATCGAAGAAAATGAGGACATATTTTCTAAGGAGGGGCGCGAATACCTCATTCATAGTGGCCTAAAAGGTAGCTGGCGCGTTCGTGAGCCCGAACGGCATGACCCGAAATTC
The DNA here is from genome assembly GCA_029168755.2 of Tillandsia fasciculata. Classification (NCBI taxonomy): domain Eukaryota; kingdom Viridiplantae; phylum Streptophyta; class Magnoliopsida; order Poales; family Bromeliaceae; genus Tillandsia; species Tillandsia fasciculata. Next base: position 26,253,105 of record CM054934.1, on the reverse strand, counting down.
GTAGTGGCCTAGATGCGTCCGGAAGGCCGTCTTGAAAACGTCGCCCGGATGCATCCTAATCTGGTGGTAACCCGACCGCAAGTCAATCTTTGAGAAATATTGGGATCCCCCCAGTTCATCCAGCAGCTCTTCTATGATCGGGATTGGGTACTTGTCCTTTATCGTCAGCTTGTTTAGCTGCCGATAGTCCACACAGAATCTCCAGCTACCATCCTTTTTTTTGACTAACAGCATCGGAGAGGCGTAGGGACTGTGGCTCGGCCGGATCACCGAGGTATGAAGCATTTCTTTAATCAGTTTTTCCATTTCATTTTTCTGCTCATATGTGTATCTATAGGGCCGAATGTTGACAGGTTGCACACCCGCTTGCAGGGGTATCCTGTGATCCTGTGCTCTGACGGGTGGTAGTCCTTGAGGTTCTTCAAACACATCTCGAAATCTCTGCAGCACCTCCTGTACTCTCCTGGGAACTTCCTCAAGCTGACCCTGCTCCACACTTTTAAGTTGGGCTATTGCACAGCAGCCCCCTTCCAGGTATTCTTGATGCCATTGCTTGGTTGAGATGCTCTTCATTTTGGCCCCTTCAGTCATTCCTCTAAGTTCTGTTTTTCTTCCTTCTTTGGTGATTGTGACCGTGAGATTTTGATAGTCGAAAGTGATCGGGCCATACATCTTTAACCAATCTATACCAAGGATCATACTTGATCCCTCTAATCTGATCACCCGGAGGTCGGTAGTGTATGGTTCGCCTTGCATTTTCCATGTGAACTCGGGGCATTTCAGTTTACTTAACACCCGTTGCCCATTGGCGACAGTCACTAGCAAGGGTGTAGTCGAGGCAATGTGGGCCTTGACCTCCTTTGCGGTGTTAATGTCGATGAAGCTGTGGGTGCATGTAATGATCCGGACCCCCGCAGAACCTCCGCAACATTAATAGTGAATGTAGAAGGCTTGTACTGTGCAACGGAGCTTGTAGAAACGAAATTGGATATTTTTAATAGACTCTGCGCGAAAATCGGAGCAAATGGGATTTTCCGGGAGCTTTCGGCAAAATTTCGGATGAGAATTTGGCAAAACGGACGGCGGATTTGGACTCAGCGCGCGAAAACGGTCGAAACGGTATATTCGCTTTATTTTTTCGGCACTTGGTACTGTTCACCGGAACAGTAACCGCCGGCCGGAATTACTGTTCCGGCCGGCGGCGGCCGCCGGCGAGCGGCGGCGCACGGCGGCGGGCAGCGGCGCAGCGGCGGGGCAGCGGCGGAGCGCGGAGGAGCCGGCGCGGGCAGGCGCGGGCAGCGCGGGCAGGCGCGGGCAGGCGCTCGGGTGCGCGGTCCATGGCCAGGCGTGCACCGGGTGCACCGAAGTTTCCCTCTGCCACGTGGCGGCACCCGATTGGCTGGCCGGCTTCTAGAAGTCACGGGGAGACTGACACGTGGCGCACCCTATTGGCCGACATTTTCCGGAAACCCGGAGCGCGGACAGATCACGTGGACCACGTGGCCACGTGGCGAAATCTGATTGGGCCTGCACAGGCTGTTTCCTGTTTGGGTGACACGTGGCGCTTCCTGGTTGGCCAGTTTCGGTGTTTCGTGTTGGATCCTGATCCCGTGTGGGAATATTCCCTTTTGGCCCATTATATAAGAGCCCTCACCCCCCCTCTCTTTGCACCTCGATTTGCGGGCCATAGAGAGAGAATCAGAGAAAACTCCCTCTACGAAAGTTTTTCCTCTCTCTCTCCTCTTTCTCTCTCTCTACAATCTCAGGAATTTAGGAGTTACAGATAGTGAGATATCTGCGACGCGGCGCACTGCGACGATTTTCTTTTTAGGCCCATTTCCCGTCGCAGTTCCGTCGAAAATTCACTGCGGGCTAACCGGGTGGAATTTTTGGACGATTTTTGCGGCAGCGCGACCGTAAGAGGTAGGGCTTCGATTTCCGTGTTGATCATTTTGCTCCATTTCGTACTTTTGGCACGATTCCCGAGTCCTCTTTGACCCCCCTTTTTACTGTGATGTTTTTGGACAGCACCGACTTCTCCGATTTTTATCTTGGCGTAGGAGCATCAGATCGAGGCGTTCAAAGAGTCGATTTTGATCTACTCTTCGCGAGGAACGCAACCGTGATTTTTCTGGGATTTTAGGAGCTCATTTTAGAGGTGAAAAATTCCTCTTTTCCCGTGCTGTCTGAAAAACAGCAAATATTGTGCTTTTTGGGTTTGTATTTATACCGGGAGCGTTGATTTGCAGGATTTGAGGACTGTGGACAACCAGGAGACTACCTGGGGTGTGTTTGAGCTGTTCGAGGTGGGCGGTTGTTGCTTACCTCATTTTTGACAAGCTCACTGGGATTACTAGAAATCCCCTAAAAATATGACAATTGATGAGAACAATTGGACAAATAATATGACAATTAATGAGAACAATTGGGACAACTAACTGATATTGATGAGAACCATTGGGACTACTACAGGACTACTAACAGGACTACTAACAGGACAATTAATGAGAACCATTGGGACAAATTAATATGACAAATGACAAGGACCGCTGGGACAAACTCCCCTAAAATTAATATAACCCCACAAAGATATGATGACTTATATTGGGACACTGTGATTGAGACAAAGGCTATGATCTCGCATGCAAATGACTTTTATTCAGTAAATCAATTGTTTTAAACCTTTGACACTATTTTACAACTTTTAAAAATAAAGACAGTTGCATGCATGCCCGGACATCAGGTAAGGCCACTATTCATTGCTACACTATCATATTGGGATTTGAACATGTTTCATTGTTGTCCTTTGCATTCATATGTTGTTGCTCAAGTGTGAGCAGGGGTTTGGGATAGTGTAGCCAAGGTTGTGCTAGATTGTGGACTTGTGGGGTATTGCGGTGACCGCGGACAGTAGGCGGTTCGACCAGATGTTTATCCTTGCATCAGATTGGGGTTGAGTCTGGTTTATTGCATCAGTTGGGGATTGGGTAGTGGATGGAGTTTCCCACTTTGATCATAGTCATGATCCAGTCCTGCTTTTAAAACTTATCTTACCTGCGGTTATTGCCGGTGGTGCTTGTCCTGCTTTTACTTATCATACCGTGTGCGGTTATTGCCCGGAGTTCAGTCCTGCTTTTGAGACTTATCTTACCGGCGCGGTTATTGCCCGGTGGTGCTTTACTCGTGTGGGTCGCTCCCCTCGAGTTCCCTCTAGAGGTTGGAGCCAGACAGTTCTTGACAGTTTTGCTATCACATCGGCGCGGTTATTGCACGATGATGAGAGCGCAGCAGGCAGTACCAGTTTTGCTGGTGGCTAGATTGGGTTTATTTGGACAGATACTATTTCTGATGCATGCTTACAGTTTTGACAGCATAGTAGTGGTAGTTTTTCTGTTTCAGCATCTTATGTATCTTACCACTTCCCCTTTTCCCTTTTGCCTCTAGTAGTCCTAGTGGGTGCGTCAGAGTTGAGGTTTTACCCACTAGGGGAGGCTACTGGTTTATCTGGTAGTTCTCACCCCCATTGTTATTTTTCTCTTTCTTCCTCCTTTTTTGCAGAGTCATCTGCGGGAGCTGCTAGGCCATCGGCAGCTGATCGAGGTAAGGGGATCGCTGAATAGATAGATCTCCTGTGAGGCTGAGAGCTATAGACAGATATTGTACCCTCCACTCAGACTGTGATATTCTCCTTTTATTTTGGGTCTGGCGTTAGCCAGCTGGTTGTACTATTTTGGTGAGCTGGGAGATTATTGTACTTATTACAGTTGTATTTGTAGTCCCAGTCTGAGATACTATGTGGTTCTTCTATTTCAGCTCTGTATTATGCTCTTTTATTGTTAGATTATATCTGAGCAGGTTACCAGCGCTTCGTGTACGCGGGAAATTCCGTGTGCACGGCGGATCTGTAGACGAGCCCGGGTTCCGGGGCGTGACAGATTAAGTTGGTATCAGAGCTTAGGGATAGGTCAGTTGGGACTTAGGAAACCCTAGGCTTTTGGCAGACCCTAGGATAATAGGGCGTGAGAGACGTGACATTTTGCGAAAGTCGTTGATTTATTGTTTGACTCTTCCAGTGAGAGAAGAGGGACCGACATACCCAAATTTCTGGTGTACAGTTATGTTGGCTGCAGACAACATAAAGTCACAGAAATAGGGGGATGTCTTTGACTTTCGCTAGATTGGGTCGTGTGGGGTTGTGTTATTGATTGTAGTTTCTTGTGGTGGAATGCTACCGCAACGCAGGATGTTTACACGTTCGCAGCCTTCTTCCTCTGAACCCGATCAGGAGGAGTCCGGGCAGGGCCAGCAGAGGGAGGTGCAAGAACTACAGGCTCAGGTGGCCCAGATGTCAGAGGCCTTTCGGCGTCAGGAGGAGGCCGTGGGCCGGTTGACGCGATGTTAGAGCAGAGGGCGCAGCCTGTTGTAGCACCCTCGGAAAGTTCTCCCGTGCCACCCTCCCCTGCTGTGGCTCCCCCAGTTGTACCGGTGACCCCGGCATCCCCTGCTGCTCGGGATGCTGGTAGTCAGCCGTCTAGGTTGACCGGACCTCTGACCCCTGCAGAGCAGCGAGAGGTGGTTGATTTGCTGATCAAGTTCCGCCAGTTTGACCCACCCTATTTTTCGGGGCAAAGTTGAGCCGTGGGAGGCAGAGTCGTGGGTAACGGCAATGGAGCGACGTTTTGAGACACTATTCATCGAGGAGCGATACCAGGTGTTATTGGCAACGAACTTTTTGGAGCGCAACGCCGAGGCTTGGTGGCGGCGTGTTCGACCAGCTGGTCCGCCTGGGGCTCAGCTTGGACCTGGGTGGAGTTCCGCAGTCTCCTTCTTGGGGCTTTCTTACCGGAAGCGTCCGTCAGAGGTTAGGAGCAGTTTGCAAAACCTTCGCCAAGGAGATCGGCCCTACAGCAGTACATCTGCAATTTCCAATACAGTTGTGTGTCATGTGTACCGAACCGTGGCCAGGTGGGATAGGCGCACCGTGAATATACATGTTCGAGCGAGGTTTGCGCC